>CM038621.1:15248603-15671103 GCA_021554675.1 Leuciscus idus
CTAAAGTGCAGCTTAATCATTACAATTGTGCAATTACAAATATATTTAAATACATTTACCATAAATGTTTGTCAGTAAACTTTAAAGTAAACAGTAATCTTTAACCATTATGTCAAAGTCCTACTTAAGAGGCTCAAAAACACTCTAAAGTTAACCTATTACTATAAATTTTATATGTAATACATTTTCATTTAATTGTAAATATCATGCAGCTAAGTATCTGAAAACAGTACGTTCAGTTCACACTTAAAGGTGGTATCAGTGATTTCAGGCCCAAAAATATTTTAATTTTTTTTCCTAATGATCCGCTAGCTGCCCGCCCCAGCAGAAGCTGGCTCAAAACCTTACAACACCCTCCCCCTGTCGGTGATTGGTTGGAACACTATTTGTTTTTGTTTTGAGTGTTTGGTGAAACCATTTGTTTTTGTGTGCAGATCTCAGAGCCTAGGCTGCCTACGGAGACGCGTTTTTTTGACGGCATGCTTATGGGGCGGGCAGCTAGCGGATCGTTAGGAAAAAATATATATATATATTTGGGCCTGAAATCACTGATACCACCTTTAAGTTGTTCTTTTAAACTATATTATTTCCATGATGCTGAAGTGTATGTTTTTTCCTCAACTAGGAGACAAATTTTGATTCACAAATCAAATAATTGATCAACTCATGTATACGGATCATATAAATTAAATATGGTGTGTGGTAGATTCTTCCTTAAACCTAAATCGAAATCGACGTCCCCGAACGTCTACTGTCGACGTTTAGTCTATCTGGGTCTTGTCTACAAATCGACATCCCCGTTCAATAATAGTCACCTAACTAACTTTGTTACCCTAACTAACTTACTTCCTGCACAGGAATAATCAACAAACAGACTTCAGCAAATGTCCTTTAAATGTTTTAATCACGGCCAGGAGATCTTCCCGAGCAGTTATCAGGGAATCTCTCCCAAGAAGCAAGGCCGGAGGATCTCAGACAAATTCCACTGAGAATCCCACAAGAAAACACGGATACAACAATTTTTATAGAATCGAGACAACAAATAAGATTATAGTGACTAACATGTCACCTTAAATATGATTGGTTCAATTGGTTCCAAAGCCCTAACCTTTTCCCTCACTGGCACAAGCAAACTCTGTTTTTGTGATTACTTATCACAAGGTTTGAGAACTAGTCATCTGTCTAGTTTCACTTCCCCTATTTGTTATTTACACAAACACACACACACACACACACACACACACACACACACACACACAAAGTCACAAGTTTTCCCCAAAGAGTTTGGAAACATTTAAAAGCATATGAATGTCATTCCTGCAAGAAAAACAAATGTTAGTTGATTAATTCAAGTTGATTAATTAAAAAAATGGGGTACTCGAACTCGGACTTGTCACACACTCAGGTGAATTTGTACTCGGACTTGACATGGACTCGGACATTTTAGACCGAGTACAGTCGAGTCCGGGCACTAGAGGACAAAATATTTTATTATTCAAAAACGAAACGAAACTACTTACATTGTGTTGTTTCAGCGTTGAGCATTGTAGCCAGTCACAGACATGTATATTACGCGCATGAACGCAGTGGCCAATCAGAGGCGTTTTAGAGTCACCATACGGAGAATTCGCTCAAAATGTATGTTCAGAATCAGCATGAGCTTTATCCTTTCGCAAATCCCCTCATAAACAACAAAGTCTAGACGCGATGTAGGCTAAATAAGAGATTCACTGTGCAGTGCGGAAAACTTCAGTTTATGACAAGAGTTTTAGTGAGAGTGCAGAACGCGTAATAAGTGATGGCTTAAAGGGAGCGCAATTGACAATCTAAATAATAGTTTTGTTTTTTCAGAGGACCAGTGGTTACATTCACACTTTAAATTTTAATGAGTGATAACCGCATTTAAATGTGGGATTGAACCCGCTAAATTATAGTCCTGTGAGTCATGAAATTGCAATGATTTGACATACTAGCAACATGAGAACGTGATAACCATAGCAACATTTTGGCATCTAATAATGTTATGATTTTTGTTACATTTACACTTTAGTCATAAGTTTACATACACCTTGCAGAACCTCCAAAATGTTATTGTTATTTTTTTTAATAATAGGTATAATAAAAACGTTTTTTTTTTTTTTTTTACTGCCCTGAAAAAGCTTATACATGTTTAAGTATAGCCTAGTCCACAAGACAAAATACAAACACAAAAAATACAAGAAAAATGACATAAGCTTGGTTTTTAATATTGTGTGTCATTACCTGAATGATCCACAATTGTTTTTTATTTTTTTTATGGTTGTTCATGAGTCCCTTGTTTGTCCCAAACAGTTAAACTGCCCAATGGTCTTCAGAAAAAAATCCTCCAGCTCCTGCACATTCTTTGCTTTTCCAGCATCTTCTGCATATTTGACTCCTTACTAGAAGTGATTGTGTGATTTTGAGATCCATATTTTCACACTGCAAACATTGCAAACATTCAGTGATACTCAAGAAGGAAACATCCATTAAGAGCCAGGGCGTGTAAATTGTTCTTATTTTGTTTAAAAATTCATTAATTGATTTAGTACTGCCCTTCAGAGGCTAAATAAGATAATAACATGTAAAAGAAAGTAAGAAAAATTTACACATCACCATCATCTTGCTCAAACGTTTACCCCTGGCTCTTAATGCATCGTGTTGCATTCTTGAGCATTACCTTGTAGATTCTGAATAACGTGACCAATCATAATGCAGATATCCATCATTTTTGTCTGACAAACAAACCAAACCAAAACCAAAAGGTTTGTATTGGACATCTTTTTGCAGTTCTAATGTTCATTCATGTTTAATTTGTGCTATAACTAAAATAGATGATCAGTTCACATGCTGCTTGAACTAAGGCGCTACACATTAACGCGCCACAAAATGGTATTTATTGTTTGAATTTCACAAAAATGACAAAATTTTAAAGCTGAGACTTTATTTTATACCAAAAGGAACCTGCTCTGTCTTGTCTGTTGGCGCATTGTCAGTATCCTCTTTGCTCCGCAATATATTTTTAACTGAGTGAGAACATGATGTGTTGAGTGAGAGCGGAATGGCTTGTCGGACGTAGCAACAGTAACTAAGAGGGGCGGGTCCTTGTGAAAGGTCAATTTCAAATCATTTAAATCCTTGTGGACTCGGCCGGACTCGACTCGGACTCGGATGTTAAGGACTCGGACTCAAGTCCGACTCGGGCCCCTTTGGACTCGGACTTGGACTCGACTCGGACTCGACAAAGGTGGACTCGGACCCAACACTATAAAAAATCCATCACAGGTCACATCAAAGACATCAAATTTCACTGGTGCTTGTGTCATGACATGTGACTTGGACATGCAAGAACCAGTGAGGTTTGATGTTATTGATGCATCACCATATTTATGGCTGAGATATTCTTCAAAATATCTTCTGTTGTGTCCCGCAATAGACAGAAATTCAAACAGGTTTGGAACGACATGAGGGCGAGTAAATGATGACAGAATTAAAACTTTAGGGTGAAGTATTTGTATTTGTATTTGAAATAATGCTGACACTGGCTTCATATTCATTCATAATCTCATTTCAGGAAACTATGAATCTGTGGTGTGAACCTACAGTATAACCTTACCATGCTGGATCTTTAACCACTCCATCAATTCTGGATTTATGTACTTTAATTTTCTTTTGTGGTAGTAGTTATACGTGCCATTTGCTGTTATTGGTTTGTCCTCCAGAAACAGCTGAAGGAGACGCAGATGAAGATCCGTAAGAGAATCCAACAGAGACAGAAAGATCTTCATCAGCTGAGAGAGGCTGTGGAGTCCCATAAGGTGAGTCTGGAGAAGAAGAGAAGTGTGAGATGTCTCAGTTTGGACTCACTGAACTCACTGTGTGATTGTGATGTGTGTGTAACAGCGCTCTGCACACACAGCAGTGGAGGACAGTGAGAAGATCTTCACTGAGCTCATCCGCTCCATTGAGAGAAGCCGCTCTGAGGCGACACAGCTGATCAGAGATCAGGAAAAGACTGCAGTGAGTCGAGCTGAAGAACGACTGGAGCGACTGGAGCAGGAGATCAATGATCTGAGGAGGAGAGACGCTGAGCTGGAGCAGCTTTCACACACACACGATCACATCCATTTCTTGCAGGTAACAACCACAAAATGGTTGTATCACGTGTTTGTAGAATGTACATGTATATAATGTATGTGTATATATGCAACACGCTGAAGCAACTTTTGTGGATAGTTTGTGTTCTCTTTGCGAGGATATGACTATCGCGGTGTTGAGATCGAGACTCACCTTCATGCGTGTAGGTGGAGTCCCCATTACCACGCCCCGCTACAGCGTCATGTGGAATGGGTGATCAGAGGATCATAGTGAGGCTTCCCCGCCCGGTAACCAATCCCTGTGGGCCCCTCACTCCTCTATCACATTGCAGCCGGTGGAGCCCCCCATGAAACTGCCTGAATAAGCTTTTCTCCCCTCACTACCCTTGACGGAGGAGCGGTGAAGGGTTGCAAGGCTGTCCCTCCAATAGAGCGGTCTGGCGTGACACAGGTGCACCTGCGTCCGGCGGCCGTTGCTTTTTAGACGGGGTCCCTCATCTCCCCCCTAAAGCCCGTTCTGACGGGCAGAGCTTACAAGGCCTGTGGGCAAGCCGTCTCCTATTGCGTACCATGGAACTGCTACAGGTCTATCAGGCCTGGGCACTCATGGACATGCACGAGGGTAGGCCAGACCGTGCACTCATAGGTGAGCTCCGCACCGCATACGACGAGTATCGTGGCGTGCGTGATCGGTCTGGTGATGTCCATGTTAGTGGTCAAGGAGCACCATCGTTGGCTCAGCCTGGTTGTATGGCGGATGTGGACAAGGTTCGGTTCCTGGTCTCCCCAATTTCCCAGGTTGGGCTGGTCGGCAATGCGGCGGAGAACTGCGCCCAGCAGTTTTCTGCCGCCCTACCGCAGGCGGAGGCCATCCGGCACATCCTGCCCCGGCGGCCCGCTGCTGTCACCCTGCCGCCGGTGGCAGTTCCTTCGCCTGCTCGTCGCCGAGGGTTTTCCCCTGCCGCCGCTCCGCTGAGCCTCCGCAGAGCCTCTGCAGCAGCATCCAGCCAGGCCTCAGCATAGAGCCGGCCGCAGTAGGGACGCCCAGCCCGCTCTAGGCGCTGCCAAGCCAGGTGGCAAGCGACAGTGTAAGCGTTCCTGAGCGGGCTGCTCAGGGATGGAGGAGGGTGCTGTGGAGTTGGTCATCCACTCCCTCCCCCCGAATGAGGGCCGGGTGGAGTCTTTGTTTGTGTGTGTGTCTGTTCCACCGCTGGCTCCCAAAAGAAAAAAAAGGGTGGAGCAAGCG
This sequence comes from Leuciscus idus, assembly GCA_021554675.1. Lineage (NCBI taxonomy): Eukaryota > Metazoa > Chordata > Actinopteri > Cypriniformes > Leuciscidae > Leuciscus > Leuciscus idus. Next base: position 15,253,965 of record CM038621.1, read on the forward strand.
GTACCCACACTTCTAAGAAAGAGCAAATTCCTCTGTTCCTGGGTCCCAAGAGGGCAAGTCTGGCGGTGTGCGACCCTGTAAAGCCTTGAACCCTCAGCCCCCTCTTGTTTGCCAGCTGGCAGCTGGGTGCGGTTCGAGGACCCAGTCATCCGCCTTTCTCACGCATCCCCTGCCACCTAGTGGAGTCGCTTCCCAACCGATGCCCAGCCTGGCCCCAATCGGTACCTTCAGACTCGGCGATTCATTTCGCTCAGCTTCCGCCCAGGCTCAGTGATATTCATCATACCTAGGTGTTGAGCAGAGATGCTCCTAAAAAATGAGTGAGGTTCATCACACTTAGGTGTTGAGCAGAGCTCCTGTCCTGTGTGTGTACGCCGCAGTCCTACTGGCGAAGGACGCAAGCTAGTTGTTCCCTCCAGCCGATATGAAGTCTGGCTTCCAAAAGCCTGTACTTCATTGTACCCTTAATTTGTGGTGCGTTACGACCATCTTGGATCTGTGTCAACTGAAATGGGCCCTTTTTCGAAAGCCTCCGTTCACTTGTTAAACACAGAATTGCATTTTCAATGCCCCGTCCCCAAGCTTGGTCTGCAGCGTTCGATCTGAAAGACGTGTACTTCAGATCTCTATCATTCCACCCCACAGGCCTCCTGTGTTCTTGCGTTCGAAGGTACGAAGTATCAGTACATGGTCCTACCCTTCAAGAAAGGCTCCCACTGAAACTTTCAGAGGCATATGGTAGACGCAGCCACACGGCTCCTCCATATGAAAACCACTTCAGCACTGGCTTCACGACTGAGTCCCGAGGTGGCCGTGGCAGAGCGACACGCTCCGTGTGGTGAACATTCTGGCCTGTCACCAAACCCTAAGCCCATAAATAGACCTTTTGTTTCCCCAGGCCAATGGCTCCTGGAACAAGTGTCCACTAAAGTCGGCTGTGGGGCCACGTATAAAGGGCATGCAGTAACAGAGGTCTGGGCGCCCTCTGACTGCATTGGCATTCATTGCCTCGAGTTGCTTACAGTTTCCTCGCTTCGAGACACCGCTGCTCAGTGAGCATGTACTGTTCTGACAACATTGCGACCGTCGAGCTGCGCTCCCCTCGCATGTTGCAACTCGCCCGCCACCTTCTCCTTGGAGTCAGAAGCTTCTACGGTCGCTTCATTCCACTTATTTCTGCTTGCTTGCTCAATCGTGCCGCTGACAAGCCTCACGACAGCCTCTGGTTCATATACAGGGGCCAGCTGTTTGGGACAACTTCGGGGCCGCAGAGCCACGTCTGTTGCCCCTCCGGACTTGTCCCTCCACCAATTGTTTCTTCTCCTGTCTGAGTGGATATCCCTCGACACAGAAAGAACTCTGGCCACAGCTGGCCCTGGGGCCCCCGCAGAAATGCGTTCCCCAGTAAGCCTTCTTGCACTATGGTGCTAAAATCAGGAAGAGATGGAGCAGGTCTTGCTAGTTTCCCCTTATTGGCCCAACCGACCTCTCCTCTCGACAGCCTTCTTGATTCCTTCATCTGAGTACATTCTCAGGGATGGGGCACGACGGCACCCACGTCTAGACCTTGGAAAGATCCAGGTCTGGTTCTAAAAAGAATGGGACGCGGAGGTTCTGGTTACTACCGCAATAATTTGTATGCCATAGAGACCATCACTTCTGTGAGAGCACCCTCTCAAAAAGAGGCTCGCTCCCCCTTAGAAGTGGAACCTATTCGCTGAATTGAGTCTTCTCTCCGTGAGGAGATCCCGAAGGTGTTCGATCACTTCAGTGCTTCCTTCCTGCTAACGGTTGGAGTGAGGCAAAATGTTGTGGCTTCTGTACTGATGCACATCATGATGCAGTGTCGTGGGGAAGTGCGACTTGATCGTCAGGTCCCTGAGGGGAGCAAGGGGAAAAAACTGAAATCCTCTTTACCCTCTTGGGACTTATCTCTGGTGCAACTGCACTGCAGAGACCTACCTTGAGCCCTACAGACAGTGAGTTAAAAATTCTGTTTTTAAAGAAACAGTTCTCCTGCTTGTTTGGTCTCTTTCTAGAGGGTAGGGACTTGCCCGCAACGAATCGTGCCTGGATTTCGGGCCGGCTAACTCTCATGACTCCTGAGACCCCGGCCTGGATATATGCCCAGGGTTCCTACCTCTCTTACGGGACCAGGTGGTGAGCCTGCAAGCGCTGCCCCGGAGGAGGCAGACCCAGCCCTGGCTTTTCTCTGTCCGACCGCTTCAGTACGGTTATACGTGATCAGAATGCAAAGCCTAGACCTTAGACCAGCTCTGTCTGTTACAGAAACCAGCAGAAGGGAAGGCTGTTTCCAAGCAGAGGTTGGCCCACTACAAGTGATTGCCTTCGTCTTGTTGAGAAAGTTTTCCAAGATGCACGTGCCCACTGGGCGGTGAGCACCTCCTAAGCGAGGGTATTGCTCCTTCCTAGGCGTTGACACAGAGTGCCTCGCTGAACAGATGTTAAATAGAGTTGGGGGCTGGGCGACACCTATACACGTTCGCTAGAGAACTAGCCTATGTGTCGAACCGTTGCTTCATGTGGGCTCCCTTCACATGAAGCCAGTTTCACTGTAAGCACAGTTCGAAGTGTCGGCTTGCGGCGCCATTCCCCTCCTATGGACTGGATATGTGCGCAATTCTTGCTCCAGTTGAGTTCCCTCTTAAACCGAACACTGTTGAGTTCCTCCATACCCTTCGGCAACGGACGTGGCGGAACATCCGAAGCCAGGCCCATCACTCATATGCACTGGTGGAACCTGTGTTAGGCTGGGTCCATATGTTGTGAACCCTATGGCGATCCCATATGTGTATGTGTATTCTTCCCTGAAGGAGGGAACGGAGGACGTAGTCCCTTAGCCACTATAGCTGGACCACCGCTGACTCTGTGTTACTCTCGGCTCCTCAGCGTAAAGCAACTAGTGCGTGCATCCACTTTCGTATTTATACTCGCGCCGCGGGGCGGAGTGTGTGATGCGAAACACCCATGCCAGTTTGCATTGGCTCGTTCAATAGTACTCTAAGAAGACAGGCTCCCTAGCGTGATTCCATTCAGTCGACGTTGACTACCTCCTCCGTTCCTTCCTTCAGGGAACGGTGGGTTGCATATGCAACCAGGACGTTCTCCATCATCTAATACCATAACATCAGATTAGAAACTTCTTAGAAATGGATGCATTTTATCTGTCATTTATCTTCACATTGTTCATGTCTGTTTATTTCCACAGTCACATTCACCAACATGAATCCCCAAATCAGGAATGACCTCCTACAATGTAAGTCACTAACAAACAAGCAGAAAAACTCACTGAATGTGTTCATGTTCTTCCTGTAGAAGGTGAAAAAAATCATGATTAAAGAGTTTAATAATTAAATGATGACTTGCACAGGATATCTGATCAGCTGTAATGAAACACTGATGATACATTGAATATTGAGTCATGAAGAGTTCAGATACATTAAAAGATCAGAGAGATTCATAATTCCTGTTTCTGATGTGTTTTCTCTACATCAGATTCTCATCAGCTGACTCTGGATCAGAACACAGTGAATAAACACCTCCGTCTGTCTGAGAGGAACAGAGTGATTACTGTCACTGACAGAGTCCAGCAGTATTCTGATCATCCAGACAGATTTGATCAGTGGCCTCAGGTGTTGTGTAGAGAGAGTGTGTGTGGACGCTGTTACTGGGAGACTGAGTCGAGTGGATGTGTTTATATATCAGTGTCAAATAAGAGCATCAGCAGGAAGGGAGGGGCTATTGAGTGTGGATTTGGACATAATGATCAGTCCTGGAGTTTGGACTGTTCTTCCTCCAGATACTCATTCTGGCACAATAATATACGGACTGATCTCCCTGTAAAGTCCATCAGCAGAAGAATAGGAGTGTATGTGGATCACAGTGCAGGAACTGTGTCCTTCTACAGCGTCTCTGACACAATGAGCCTCATCCACACAGTCCAGACCACATTCACTCAGCCGCTCTATCCTGGGTTTAATGTTGCTAATAAATCATCAGTGAAACTGTGTTGATGTTTCAGTAAAGAGATTTTACCCATAATACTTTGAGCTGCAAGATAAATCAATAACAGTGAGATATTTTGGAGTCTCTTATTTTCTCTTACATTTTCACATGATTTTTGTAAACCTCAAGATGTGAGTAAATAAGATGCAACAATGTTAGAATTGCATGATCTACTATCTTACTGGACTATAATGCATAAAAATGTCATTAAAATAATGACAAATATTAGTTATTTATATTATAAATAATATAAATAAATAAAAATTACATTAAATGCATCTAACAGTACATTAGTGAGTTGAAAAATATATATAATAAATGTAACTTAATAGAAAGTAATTTTTAGACTTATAAATTTTAGGATGGGGGTCCCTCACATGAGGGTGATCATATTTGGGGGTTCATGACATCTAAAATATAAAAAAATTATTTAATTTTTTTTACACAACTGTATAGTCAAGGCTAGTGTGATCTCTGATGTTGTTAATCAATGCTGTTTCTGACCCTATAAAGGAACACGCCGACTTTTTGGGACTTTAGCTTATTCACCGTATCCCCCAGAGTTAGATAAGTCCATACATACCATTTTCATCTCTGTGCGTGCTGTAACTCTGTCGCTAGCCTAGCTTAGCACAAAGACTGGAGGTAAACGGCTCCAGCTAGCATACTGCCTAGAGCCCTGAACGGGGCAAAACATCAAGCCCTAACCGAGACCTGGCCCATGGTGTTCAAGCCCTAATCCGGCCCCAGCCCGAAAACGTCTGCAATTTTTCAGCCCAAACCCGACCCGAGACCAACATCAATATCACTTTGAGCTTTCTCTGATGCGCGCTGTCTCTGCTAGACGCACACACATACACACATGCTACTAGGTACAATTTTATTATAGGCCTCAAACATAACTACCACCACAAACAATTATGCCCACAAATATTAATACAGACTGTCCATTACAGAGAAGCATAAGCATGCAGTATAGAATATTATATAGCCAAATGTGATCCAGCAGTAAATAAAGATTTACGGCCTACCTTTTTTTGATGTCAAGTAACTTTACTGAAGAACAACGTTTCAAAGAACTCTTCGCCAACTGGCTAACGTTAAATAATAATAAAAATATAATAAAGAGAAAAAAAATCCGTTGAACTGAGTAGGCGCTCATTTACTGTTTACTCGCAATCGTTGTGAAGAAAAAGAATAGGATCCACTGTTGAAGACTTCAGGCTCGGTAATCAAATCAAAACTCTTTCAAAATGCAGCTTTTCCCGAAGTATTGGGAACTTTTAGTAACTCCTTACGCTCCAACTTCTCCCTGATGCTCTGCATGGTCAACTGTCAACTTGCACGCGCGTCGCGTTACTCGCGTGATCGCATATTGCGTTGCATATTTATAATATTATCAATATAACAATATTTCATACAGTAGCCTGCGCTATGCACGTATATTATGGGCACGATGAAAGGAGAAAAGCTCAATGAGCCCATTTTCCTATTTACATGTTGTGATTTGTATAGTCACAGCGTGTACAAATAACATGGTCACATATTCTCAGAAGGCGAAGCACTGCACTGCTACTTGGGCGGAGTGATTTGCTCGCAGCGTCTGAGAAGCCCCGTGGTGAGGAGCAGAGTTCGCTCAGAATTGGAGTAAATCACTCCGCGGAAGTAACAGTGCTTCGTCTTCTGAGAATATAGTTCCCAGTATGTGTACGGTTAGAAGATGGTTGTGTGTCATGTGACCTTGTTATTCGTACACGCTGTGATTATACAAATCACAACATGTAAATAGGAAAATGTTGGCGTTATTTTGCCACTTATTGGGAGCAGTATGCTAGCTGGAGCCGTTTAGCTCCAGTCTTTGTGCTAAGCTAGGCTAGCGGTGGGTGCGTCAGACAGAGTTACAGCACGCACGGAGATGAAAAAGGTATGTATGGACTTATCTAACTCTGGGGGATAAGGTGAATAAGCTAAAGTCCCAAAAAGTCGGCGTGTTCCTTTAAAGAGGATCAAAAATGAAGAGCTGCCAGATAAGAGGAGTTTGTCTTTTGAATATAGGAATAAGAGACAAATCCTTCACAAGAGAGAGAGATTTTATGTGTTTACAAGTGCTGAAACGTCACTATCAACAGAGTCTGTGTGATGATTCTTCTTAAGTCAACTAGCATTTTTCATGAATGTTTTGAACAGTTTGTTGTTTTCTCCTCAAAGTCTCTGGCACCCTCTGCTGGTCTGATGTCACTATGACCTAATTTCCTGCACTCTGTGTTGCTCTGCTTATCAAACCTGGGCTGCATCTGAAATCGCACACTTCCCTAATATACAGTAGTCACAGTATGTAACAAAAGAAGTATGTCTGAATTCACAGTACTCTTGAAAAAGTAAAGTAAATATGACTTCTTCCGGCGAGATTCTGGTGTCATGTGATGATCACTTTATATCCCATGAGGCCACGGGAGATGATTTATGAATGACATTAAAGCGGAGTAACTGACACTGTTTGGTCATGTAATAATGACAGTATAGCAAATGTAGAACGTCCAGATTACATTCATACACACACTCATATCGATCGTGAAGTAAGTACCAAAATAAGTACCTGCTCAAGAGAGTAATTGATTTCGGATGCAGCCCATGTCATTAATCAGATCTGCCTCTGGATCTTCCTTCCAGCTGGACATCTTGTGCTTTATATATTCAGTTTAATATGAATATTTTTTTTAAAACCACTAGGTGCCCTCACCACTGAGCAGCATTATTTATTATTTAATAACCTATTATATGGCAATTAAGAATTAATACAAGAATTGACAAACCAATTACATGACAGTGTCCAACATTGTATAATTAGTAACACGACTCAATTACAACTGAGGACAATGGCTGGTAGATTTGTTAATTTATCCATCTATGATACAAACAAACCAAATTATTCAAATAGCAATCATCTCAAATAAGCAGAATTAATTCACACACTCATTTATTAACTAATTTGAGCTACATAACGCATAAATAAGATGCACATAGCGCAACACAGAAATGCCAAGTTGCTTTAGCAGCTTAGATAAGTTTCAACAGTTCTTCTGTAGATTTAGGCTTCAGTCTCTTCATGTAATCCCAGAAAGACTCAATGATGGTGAGCTCAGATGTCTGTGTGGACCATCTGTTGTAGGACACCTTGTGTATTACAAAAATAACATTTACAATGAGACAATTGCAATATTTGCAAAACGAATGTTTGGAAACCTAATTTCTATTTCCTACTGGAACACAAAAGCAAAAAATAAAAATAAAAAAATAAAAAAATAAGTGTGCCTAAGACTCTTGCACAGTATAGCCTACTTACATGGAAGTGTTCACAATTTTGACCAATGGTTTGAATAGCAAACTGAATCATATAAATCATATAAAAATGAACCTAAAAGCAACCACTTCAAAATTAATTGTTTTGAAGAACTGTTTGCCTAAATAATATATTTAGCAAGGCTCAATACTTCTTCAATGAATTGAAAAGCCACCAGAAGAATTTGAACAATAAAAAAAAAATGCAAATAAAGATGAATTTCTGAATTAAAACTTATACCGTGCCATGATGTGAGTAATGCCAACTGTGTGTCCCCTAAAGCAACAATTTTGCTGTGGTACAAGATAGGCTACTTTCCTCTGACAGATGCTCGGCCTTGTAGTGTCGCCTGGAATGTGCGAGGCAGCATGATGCTCTAATATAGTTTGCATTTAGTGCAGTTGTAATGCTATGTATAGCGGGTGAAGTAATACTCACAACTTACTTTTGACAGTACATGTCCGACAGCATTAAATCATCAGCTGCACTGTAGAGGATTATCACTGGGACTTTACCCAAACCCCTGTCATTTTTACAATGTGTTAAAATGTATATCCATGAAACACAAAATGAGAGCGCTGAATATCTGAGTGGCTGTTTTCATGCAATGAAATATGCTTAATGGAGGAAAGAAAAAATAAACTGTTTAAGAAAAGTTTTATTTCCTGATCTGAAGGTCTTACTGGTGGGTTTATTGGGACACCAGCGGACACTCAGCGGAGTGTTTTACTCAAGGGAGTCTTATAAATGAGAACAGTAGTGCAGTTGTGAGTGGTTGAGCAACTATAGGTACTTTTATGTAAATAAATAAAAATAAAAAAACTGCTGAGAGGTTGAATGATTTTATTCTACCTTGTGTTTTATAACAGAATGGAGAATGATGTAAAGTTGCCACCTGAGCTTAGAAGAAAGTGAGGCTTAAAGATTATAAACCATACACCCAAACAGAATGATGATCTGTCATGACAACATGTGGTGTTTTGCAGCTATGCACACGCTCTTGATTGATTGTTACGCGTCTGGAATGAATAGTGAGGTGAGAATAAGCAAATCCTTTCACAGACATATTTTAGACTTAAGACTAGAAGAAATCTGATGAATGAACTGTCTGAAAACATGTAGTCACAAAATATAGCACTAAATGAATTGCAACAATGTTTTGGTGCCGAAGAAGTATGCATGCCAAAGTCTGCACTTTAAAACCTTCCCACAGCAATTTGGAAATGTGTAATGACAGAATGTGAGACTGTGCTACTTACTCATCCATCAGGAAAGAGAGAACGGACAAGGTTTGGGGTCATTTGAATTATTCATAGAACTCTTGTTGTCTGTAAGATCCCTGCCTCATGAACTGCTATCCTTTCTCACAGAGGGAATAAGCTTGAATGTTTAAACTGGTAAGACTTCAAAAGGTAAGAAGTGCAAATGGTAAAATTTAGTCACGATGCAATGCTGGCCCGATTATGCAAGCGAATATTCCGTCATGTCCTGACTCCTAAACGCGAGAGTCTAGTATCACCGCCTGCAGCGCGCTTGCCGCTTGTCTTGTGCAACCCATTTTGAGAGACAGAGAGAGAGAGAAGATGCAGCGCCGCTGAACACTCACGCTGTGTGTGAAATTGTGTCTCGCAGAAAGTTTTTTAATTATTTTATAATTTGCGTGGATTAATTTACTAATACAACCTACATGCTAAAGTGAATCAATATTTGCGGGAATTTCCTGCATTATAAGTGGGAGACTTGCAGGAATTATGCGCAATACCCACAATCCCGAGCCGAAATTCGAGCCCTGAATTGGCTACATTCAAAGGCACGACAGTATCGTTATGACAGCTGCTGTGTCCATATGCGCATCGTCAGGAGTTCATGATGATGTATGGCCTGCTAGAGTACCTGGTGGACTCGGAGGGGTTTGGCCCAGAGGAAAGGTCTTGGGTCGCCCGTGAGGACATCCTGGACCCATCATTGTTACTCGACTTCCATACCAATCACCCCGATTGTCCGGCTCCTAGGGGCAGAGGATGCACTTTGAGATACACTTACTGTTAATGATATGATTACAGACTATAATCTAGATGTGCTGTGTTTGACAGAAACATGGCTAAAACCAAACGATTACATTACTTTAAATGAGTCCAACCCGCAAGATTACCGTTAGAAACATGAACCTCGTCTGAAAGGCAAGGGGGGAAATGTTGCTGTAGTTTATAATAATATTTTCAGAATTACTAAGAAGTCTAGATTCAAATATAATTCTTTTGAAGTGTTGGTGCTTAATGTAGCAATATATAGTGTAAATGATAAATCACATTTGAGATTTTTTCTGGCTACTGTCTACAGGCCACCAGGACACCATACAGACTTTATCAAAGAATTTGCTGATTTTCTATCAGAGTTAGTACTGGCAGCAGATAAAGTCCTAATTGTTGGTGATTTTAATATACATGTAGATAATGAAAAAGATGCATTGGGATTGGCATTTAAAGTCATTCTTAACTCTATTGGATCATACTCTAGATCTAATATTATCACACAGAATAAATGTTGATGCCGTTGGAATTCTGCAGCAGAGCGATGACATCTCAGATCATTATCTAGTCTCGTGTAAACTTCAGTTAGCCAAGGCTGCAATGCCGACTCCGTGTTACAAATATTTTAGATCTATCACTTCTGCCACTATAGATTGCTTTATTAATAATCTTCCTGATCAGTTTCATCATCTCAGCATCCCAGATAGCTTAGAAGATCTCAATATTGCAACAGAAACTCTCTATTTTCCAGCACTTTAGACACAGTTGCTCCATTGCGCTTAAAGAAGATTAAAGAAAATAGTCCAACGTCGTGGTACAACGAGCACACTCGGGCCCTTAAGGGAGCAGCCAGAAAAATGGAGCACAACTGGAAGAAAACAAATCTAGAGGCATTTCACATTTCATTGAAAGAAAGCTCGATTGCATACAGAGAGGCCTTAAAGCTGCTAGATCTGCTTATTTTTCAACCCTATTAGAAGACAATAAACAAAACCCTAGGTATTTATTTGAAACAGTGGCTAAACTAACAAAAAATAAAGCTTCAAGCCCAGAAGTTTCCAAGCAGCACAGCAGTAATGACTTTATGAACTTCTTCACTTATAAGATTGCTAATATCAGGGAGAAAATTATAACCATGCAACCGTCTACTACAGTATCGCATCAGGCAGTGCATTGTAGTGTCCCTAAGGAAAAATTCGATTCATTCATTGCTATAGAAGAGAAAGAATTCGCTAAACTCATTAAATCATCTAAATCGACAACATGTATGTTAGACACTATACCGACTAAGCTACTAAAAGAGATGCTTCCAGAGGTCATAGATCCTCTTCTTAATATCATTAATTCATGTTTGTCATTAGGATACGTACCAAAAACTTTTAAGCTGGCTATGATTAAAAAGCTTGTTAAAAAAACACAACTTGATCGTACATAATTAGTCAATTACAGGCCGATCTCGAATCTACCTTTTCTGTCAAAGATACTAGAAAAGGCAGTATCCTCACAACTATGTTCCTTTTTAGAAAGAAATGATTTCTGCGAGGATTTTCAGCCAGGATTTAGACCGTACCATAGTACTGAGACTGCTCTCATTAGAGTTACAAATGATTTGCTCTTATCATCCAATCGTGGTTGTATCTCGCTATTAGTGTTACTCGATCTTAGTGCTGCATTTGATACTATTGACCACAACATTCTCGAAAATGATGTTGGCATTAGTGAAATCGCATTAGCATGGTTTAAAGCAGCACTCAGTAGCTTCGGGATTTCTTCGCTGTATTCTCGCTTTTTGCTCGCAGGTTTCTCTCTAGAGCTCCCCCCACAGCTTCGGAATAGATATTTGACAACACTGTTGTAAAAACTCGTTGGTGATTCTCAGACACCAGAGGCTATAGATCAACGACATCAAAGCAGATGGGACATTCTTTAAAACGTCTTCTTCATTCGGGTTCGGACAGCGTGAGGGAGCGCAATAATGACAGCATTTTAGCAGATTTCTTTTGGCCGTAAAGCAATTGTTTACATCGCGAGACCTGATATCACGCGAGACTTCCTGACGCAGTGGCCGGTCGGCCCGCCGGCTCAAAGTTGCAAGTGCGTATTTTCCGCTCACGGGCACCAGGGGGGTGCGAAACGACCACCATTCAACCCGAAATAAGTAATATAACCATTCCAATGACTCCGAAGCTGTTCAGTTAAGGTAAAAAAAGTTACTTAGTTCACCTTTAAATCATACTTATCTGACCGTTATCAGTTTGTAGCAGTAAATGAAGAGATGTCTCATCGATCACAAGTTCAGTATGGCATATCACAAGGCTCAGTACTAGGACCACTGCTGTTCACTCTGTACATGCTACCCTTGGGAGATATCATTAGGAAGCATGGCATTAGTTTTCACTGTTATGCCGATGATACTCAGCTCTATATTTCTTCACGCCCTGACGAAACTTACCAATTCACAAAATTAAAGGAATGCATAGCTGATATAAAAAATTTGGATGACTAGTAATTTCCAACTACTTAATTCTGAAAAAATGGAGATTCTAATTATTGGACAAAAAACGTCCTCACGTAATAACCTAGAATACTGTATAACACTTGATGGCTGCTGTCAAGTCTTCGTCGTCGGTTAGGAACCTGGGTGTGCTCTTTGATACCGATCTTTCATTTGAAAGTCACGTGTCTAGCATCTGTAAAACTGCATTTTTCCATCTTAAAATTATATCTAAATTACATCATATGCTCTCATTGACAAATGCGGAACAATTAGTTCATGCGTTCATGACATCAAGGCTAGATTTTTGTAATGCTCTTATGGGTGGTTGCCCTGCATGCTTAAAGGTGCATTAAGCAAGATTCTGAGTTTTTGCAGAACTATGCCACCTCTGGCGGCAAGTGAAACTGCAGCCAGAGATGTGCACGCTCATGGACCACACGCACACGCACGATTGCACGAGCACGAGCTGTTCATAACCAAAGGAGCATCAGCCGCAAATCTTTTGTTTACAATCATAATGTATTCAGAGGTAATAAAGTTATAAATCTGCAAGTCATTTTAAATATGTGAAAGGAAAGGCAATTGAGTAAATTACACACTTATGTGTGAGGGAAAAACAGAGGTAGTAGAAAACTTCGTTTTTTATTTCCATCTATCTCCATGTTGAACTGTGTTATGTGTTTACTGTATCCACTTATGATTGTATTATTATGGAAACACGTTCATGAACAATATAAGTTGTTACTTTGTAAAAGTACACTCAATTGTCTCAAGGTAATAAACAATTAAATGGCACTATGACGTTACCATAAAAGCCAAACAGGCTAATCCGCCGAAGATTTGCGGGGGTTTAGCCTGTTTTTTAAATCATGGCTGAACCAGGTCCAGACCCAGTAAAGTTAGCCTCTCAAGAAACGATGGTAGTAAAACATTCTGGTTGTACATTTATCTAGCTTACGCTAAAGCATTACACATTTTACGCATCGTCATTTATTGTCAAATATATGCCGTATCAGACATTAGAGAATGGAATATATCTTACCGTTTTATCAAGAAAAAAGCCAACTGAGCATCCCGTTTGAGCCCTAGAGCAGACCGGAGATCTCTCCATTTATTGAAAGCCTTCCCTATGTTTACTCTCGTCTTATTCTTTGCGTTCACACCGGACGCGAATAGCGCGTCAAATTCGCGCCTGCCGCGTCTAGTTTGACGCTTGACCACTTTGTGTTAATTCGCGTGTCAAGAGCGAAATTGACGCGCGTAAAAACAAAAGATTGAAGCAAAATTTACGCGCGTCAGAGGCGAAAGTTTCGAAACCCGTTGGCGGCCATCTTTTTTAGATGTTTATCGAGCATTAGCATTAGCATTAATCGAGAGAGTCACCGCTCGTATATGCTCTGGAGAGCAGAAACAGCTGCGTAGGGGACATCGTCGCTGTACTCGGGTCCACCAGACCCTCCAGAGGGTTTCAGGAGTTTCACAATTTGCTCCAGGAGCTAGGTTTGGTGGACCTAACGGTGAGGACGCTGACGAGGACAGCGTAGGCCGTAAGGCCTCGGCCTCGAGTGGTCGCTGCTTGACGAGCCCGCGCTCTACAGCCCGGCGCGAGGTTCACCCTCGCCTGCACCCACCTAATCTGTCATTTATTTTTGTTTTGATAATAAATGGAGTCAGCCTCCAAAAGTGAAACCTGTCCTGTGATTTTTGTTTTTATACACTAAATTGTGTTTGTTGTCTTTACATTAGAATAATAATGTTTCATATAATCTAGAATAGATATGGAATAAATAGCATTCAATACAAAATGAGTATCTCTCATATATTGAAATCGAGTTTTTATGTGAAAGATTTGCTTTGTTGTGCATTTTAGTCATATTACAAAATAATTTATTGAGGCCAAACATAAAATAACATTGTAAACTGTCACTTCACCACGTGACAGCAGCAAGCAGGCTCCTGATTGGTTAACGCGGCGCGAATTGACGCAGAAGTTCAGATTTTTCAACTCGGGCGGCAGACGCGAATTCGCGTCAAACACGAGAATGCACAAAAAGCACTACATAAAACATTCGCGCTTAACGCGCCAGACGCTCAAGACGCGCGAATGAGGCGTATTCGCGTCTACCGCGCCGCGCTCTACGCCTCATTCGCGCCGCAGGAATTTTTTACGCGCGTAACGCGTCTTTGCATTGACTTAACATTGAAATCACTCGCGCCTGACGCGCTATTCGCGTCCGGTGTGAACGCACCATTATTCCGACGCCTGTCTGAGTCCAATTTTGCCCTTTAGGTTGCACTAGAGACAAGTTTTCTTTTTTTTATCTTGCGTGGAGTTTGCGTTGGTGTTTGAAATGAACTACAAGCCGGTCTCTTAGAATCCATCTTCTACGGAGAATGCCGGCGAATACACAAACCTGCCAGACATAGCTATGTGAGCGTGCCGTGAACGCGCATGACGTCACGTCCAGTCTAAAATTCCGGCCCGAATCCCTCTTATTTATTTTACTTTACAGGATTATAGAGACAATCTCAGTGATCAGAGAAGGGCTCATTCAGCCCATCAGGCAATTGTTTAAGCATGTATGGGTTAGAAAACGGGTATTTTTAACATGAAAAGTTGCTTAAAGGTTCCGTTCTATGTGATCCCATGTTTCAAACTTTAGTTAGTGTGTAATGTTGTTGTTAGAGTATAAATAATATCTGTAAAATTATAAAGCTCAAAGTTCAATGCCAAGCGAGATATTTTATTTAACAGAAGTTGACTACAAAAAATGGCTCGATTGGACTACACCCCTCTACTTCCTTCTTTAATGATGTCACTACAACCGTAACCTCCGCCCACAGGAACACAGGCGTATTGATGGGGAAATGTCAACAGATGTGGTTGATGTTTATCTATAATCGGATACCGCAAAAGTTTAATTCGAAGTTGTTAGTTTGCTCTGTCCTTTTCACCACGGACTGTTTTTCTAACCTGGGATAATATCAAGCAGGCTTCTCTCAGCGTGTCATACTGACGAAGGGGGCAATTTCAACTATATTCCAGCAAGCGGTAAGTAGTGATTTAATATGGAAGTAGTGATCACTCTTCACATCGTTTCTCTTAGTAGGATGAAAATAATCTTACTTAAACTGTGATTAATATACAGAAAGCGATCAAAGAACAATCCCTTTCCAATCGCCCAAGCTGTCAATCACACAGCGCGAGTTTATCTGACACTTGCCAAAACTCGTTATGAAATCAATGACGCTGTTACACTGCACAACGAAGCTCTTACTGTATTTATATGCCTCATGTTAGTGTCACGGTGTGACAAATTGAGGGTGGAACTAAAGTTCGCCGCAATTGTGTCCCCTCCGGTACAATAACAAGGAAACACCACTCCCCGTGCAAATGTGTATCTGTTGCCTTGCCAACCGGGATGAGGAAATCGACATCAGGTGTGGGGAATTAATCTAGAGCCATGACGAAGCTATGTGGGCATTGAGAAGGATATAAAAAGCCAGCGAAGAGAGACTGTTGTGTGGTTCTCTCCCGTGAGAAGTCGTTCTATTTGAGTGTTGCCGAGAAGAATTGTGGGGTTCAAAGGGAAGTGTTGCTGGAGGGGACTCGAGGAGTGTGGAAGAGTTGTGAAAACACACCGTTTGCCTGGAAGGGAGAGAGATAAGTAATCGACCATTGTATCTCGTACCTGCATGTTTCAACGCTGAATTTGAGGTGGATTGGAGTGCTTTGATTGTGCTATCTAAATGTCACTGAGTGAATTATACTGATTCATGTTCGATCTCTTGCCCTCTTCCCCCGTGTTGGAACGGTGTTGTGAATCCGTCTATGTCTGTGGAGGAAAACCCTGAAACATCTTTTTCCCAACATTGGAGCTCGTTGCTTGTGGCACGGAGACCCCTGGGTGAGTGCTGGCCTTATCTGCACTTATTGAAGTGGATTGCAGTGCTTAAATTGACGTTTCCCCCCTCACGTTGCATGTGTGGAGTGAAATTGCCGTGTGTGTGTGGAAGATTTATTCTCTTTTGCCGTGCACTCCCCACGTGCCATGCTGGTCTACTGTCCGTAACTGGAGCTTAATAATGTCGATTGGCCCCATCTGTTGAGGACTAGAAGGAACAGCATCTGTGAGTCAAACTAACCTCTCTGTTTTGAAGTAGTGATTCTGACTGTCTTAGAAGAAGCTCTGTCCAGCCTGTTGACTTAAGTTCGCTACTTGCCTGTCAACCCACCTGTATGGTGAGAAGGTTTGCCCCCCTTGCAACACACGTGAGACTGCACACTCTATCTGCAATCTTGATTCTGTTTGTCTTAGTAGGAGCTTTGCTCAGCCTGTTGACTTTGAGTCTGCTGCAGCCCTAAGCCCACCTGTATGGTGTGAAGTTATCTGTCCCCTGCAACACACGTGAGAACTGTATATTGCTGTTGAAGTTGATTCTGTTTGTCTTAGAGGAGTTCCGCTCAGCCCGCGACTTGAGCCTGCTACGATCCCAAGTCTATCTGCATGGTGTGAAGCCACCTGTCCCCTGCAACACACGTGAGAACTGTATATTGCTGTTGAAGTTGATTCTGTTTGTCTTAGAGGAGTTCCGCTCAGCCCGTGACTTGAGCCTGTTACAACCCCAAGCCCATTCTGCATGGTGTGAAGTCATCTGTCCCCTGCAACACACGTGAGAGCTGTATACTGTTGTCGAAGTTGATTCTGTCTGTCTTGGAGAAGTTCTGCTCAGCCTGCGATTTTGAGTTGTTACAACCCCAAGCCTCTCTGCATGGCGTGAAGT
Source organism: Leuciscus idus (assembly GCA_021554675.1). Lineage (NCBI taxonomy): Eukaryota > Metazoa > Chordata > Actinopteri > Cypriniformes > Leuciscidae > Leuciscus > Leuciscus idus. Next base: position 15,270,643 of record CM038621.1, read on the forward strand.
TATCTGTCCCCTGCAACACACGTGAGAATTGTATATTGCTGTTGAAGTTGATTCTGTTTGTCTTAGAGGAGTTCCGCTTAGCCCGCGACTTGAGCCTGCTACGATCCCAAGTCTATCTGCATGGTGTGAAGTCATCTGTCCCCTGCAACACACGTGAGAACTGTATACTGCTGTTGAAGTTGATTCTGTTTTAGAGGAGTTCCGCTCAGCCCGCGACTTGAGCCTGTTACAACCCCAAGTCTATTCTGCATGGTGTGAAGTCATCTGTCCCCTGCATCACACGTGAGAATTGTATATTGCTGTTGAAGTTGATTCTGTCTGTTCTAGAGAAGCTCCACTCGGCCTGCGACTTGAATCTGCTATAGCCCCAGGTCCATCTGCATGGTGTGAAGTTATCTGTCCCCTGCAACACACGAGAAGCTCCGCTCGGCCTGCACCTTTGAGTCTGCTATAGTCCCCGGCCCATTTGCATGGTGTGGAGTCACCTGTCCCCGGCAACACACGTGAGGCCTATATATTGCTGTTGAAGCTGACTCTGTCTGTTCTAATTGTCTGTCCTAGAGAAGCTCCGGTCAGCCTGTTGACTCGAGTCTGCCGCAGCCCTAGAGTTCAAACTGTCTACTTACCTGTGGAAACTTACCTGTCCGTCGTAGGCCTCTGTGAACTTTGCATCAGTGTGGGAAGAGGATTAGCCCTGACTGTATACCCACCTGTAGAAATTCACCTGTCTGTCGTCGGTCCCTGTGAACCCTGCATCAGTGTGGGAAGAGGAAGGGTCCCGACTATCTACTCACCTGTGGAAACTCACCTGTCTGTCGTCGGTCCTGGTGAACCCTGCATCAGTGTGGGAAGAGGAAGGGCCCCGACTGTCTACTCACCTGCGGAAACTCACCTGTCTGTCGTCGGTCCCTGTGAACCCTGCATCAGTGTGGGAAGAGGAACAGCTCGACTGTCTACTCACCTGTGGAAACTCACCTGTCCGTCATAGGTCCCTGCGGACCCTGCATCAGCGTGGGAAGAGGAACAGCCCCGACCGCATACACACCTGTGGAAATCCATCGATCCATCTCAGGCCATTGCGAACCTTGTATCGACGTGGGAGTGGGTCCCGGAGACTGCTGCATTGCCTCGATTCCGGGGAAGAAGAGGAAAGGAAGATTTTAGCTTAGGTTATTCAAATTACTTTTAACTTTAATAAAAAGAACTGTTATTCCCTTGAATTCTGTTTCCGTCTCGTCTCTGACACGCTCCTCAGGGTGGACCTGGTTCAGGGGTGGGCGCAGTCCGGCTTGGCCCATCCCGACCTGTGACATTAGCATTGGTGAAATCATTAGTGAGAGTGCAGAAACTGCGTTGCAATGATAAGATCTTTCACGCGATCAACAGGCTGTCATCTGCTCAATGCTCATAATCACTGCAACCTTTTATGAGATGGGAATAGATCTAAATACTTAAACTTCTCACGATTCGTTAATCCAGATAGCTGTAATAGTAAAAACGTATAATAGCTGTAATAGTAAAAGTTTTCCAGATAGTTTCACATGTAATGCCAGATATTTCATATGCAAGCATGTCAGCCAATCACAGCAGACACGCCCCTTCAAACAGAGTGTTCAAAACAGGGAATGAAATCAGGCTAGGAAATATACCTTTTATTTCTAAATTATAAAAAAAATTTATCTAAGAAACATACTAACATTATAAGGGCACCCCTGGAAACATTATAAAATAATAAAAATAATCCATGGAATGGGACCTTTAATGCACCTTTAATAAACAAACTACAGCTGGTCCAAAACGCAGCAGCTAGAGTTCTTACCAGAAACAGGAAGTATGACCATATTAGCCCAGTTCTGTCAACACTGCATTGGCTCCCTATTAAACATCATATAAATGTTAAATTATTGCAAATTACTTACAAAGCACTAAATGGTTTAGCTCCGCAGTACTTGAGCGAGCTCTTAACGCATTATAGTCCTTCACGTCTATTGCGATCTCAAAATTCCGGACAGTTGATAATACCTAGAATATCAAAATCGACTGCTGGCGGTAGATCCTTTTCCTATTTAGCACCAAAACTTTGGAACCGTTTTCCTAACATTGTCCGGGAAGCAGACACACTCTGTCAGTTCAAAGCTAGACTAAAAACACATCTCTTTAACCTAGCATACACAACACATTATAGACTTCTATAATTCAATGTTAGGCTGCATAGATTAGGTCAGCCGGAACCGGGAACTCGTTACATCATAAGAAGAATGGTGTCTACGCTAATATTAGTCTCTCTGTTTATCCCGAGGTTTACCGCAGTCCGCCGGATCCAAGGCATATACATATCTGATGAAGGACCTGTGCCTGGATGCGACGACAACGCAGTCCTGAGGGGTCCACTAGTCTCTCCCCTTAAGGCCTCCCTCCCCTCCCTTTACCTCTCTACAGAAAAAGCGTTGTCGGGATAATTCCGGTTTGCGTGGCTACGATCATTAGTTATTAACTTAGGGGCCGCTAACACGACACCGTTTTAACAGAAAACTCTTAAGCTCTTTCTGCGCAAACTTTCAAAAACGCAGTCCGTGAGAATGCTGAGTTCAGTCTATAGGTATGCGTGTTTGAATGTATGTGCGCAGGCGTGTAGTCCTTCCCTACAAACCAACCCTCAACAAACTACTTGTCTGGCCTTAATTTATAATACAGAATTTGTATCGCTTTCTCCAGATCAAAGACAAGACATTTAATTTTAGCAGTATGATCAGAAAAATGGTTGGAGATTATGCAATCTGGTTCCAAGCCTCTCATCTTAAGCTACACCAGCCAGCCTCAACAACCCCACACAGCATAAAGTGAGGGATCAAGGGATGTGTGCTAGTAACGGATCTCCCTCGCCAATGAGGGAAAGCCCATTGCAACGGCTTGCAAAGAATCACCCTGGTGAAGATGGAATGTCCATGGGGCGAACAAGATGATTAACACACCTGGAAGATGAGGACCAACTAATTGTTCAAGTTTAGCAGAAATCTGCATTATAGGAGGTCTATATACAAGGACGCAATACAGGATTAGGTAAAGTAAAAAGGATTGCAACTTGAAACTGGTGATTAAAAAAAAAAAAATACAAACCTTCTTCCATTTTTCAACAGACCCTACTTTGTGTGCATACCAGATTTCTTTGTTAAACCCAATCTGACTTAGTTGCTATTGTGACCATGTGCTGTCCTAACAATGATTTGAACTTATCACTTGATTTATCAGTGGTTGGGGATTAACGTAGCTTTTCTTTTAACCTTTGGGACGTGTTCCTGACAGTACTTCTCTGACAGAGAATAAACCTTAACATGAACTATAAAAGCAGTTAAACTTCCCTGATTGAGCAGAGGATACATTTTCCCTTACTATACAGAGAATGACTCTCTAGCATTGCAGAGGATAACGTTAAAAGAACCTTCCCTGATTAAACAGGATAAACCAACTTCCTTGACTATACAGAGGATGAAACACTCCTGTTGAAACATAATATCCACAGAAATGGAGAAGTATTTTGTTGTACAAAACTCCAATCAAGCAAAAACATTTCATTGAACAAGATTTATTTGGTAATAAACAGGGAACATTCAATACGAATAAAGCACTGAAATAATCTGTAAGAGAACTCGTCAAAATCAAAGTCACGATTTACATTGGACATCCTGACCGCTTTGGTGACCGTGACCGCTTTGGTGACCGTGACCGCTTTGGTGACCGTGACCGCTTTGGTGACCGCTTCCGTGACCGTGACCGCTTCCGTGACCGTGACCGTGACCGCTCGCGTTCATCGTGACCGCCGCGGCCATCGCGTTCATCGTGACTGCCGCGGCCATCGCGTTCATCGTGACTGCCGCGGCCATCGCGTTCATCGTGACTGCCGCGGCCATCGCGTTCATCGTGACTGCCGCGGCCATCGCGTTCCCCGTGGTCATCGTGGTCACTCAGCGGTTCGGGCGCAGGCTTCACTGCAGGCTTCACTGCAGGCCTTGGCGGGTCGGCCACAGGCTTCACTGCAGGCCTTGGCGGGTTGGCCGCAGGCTTCACTGCAGAGATACAGATAGTCATCTTTAGGCTGTCCTTTCAGTGGCATTCAGCACAAAACTCAAATCATGAATAACAAGTGTTACAGAGTGAATTATATTTTAAATAAACATCTTTAATTTTGTAAAGCTTTTCTGTGAAACTGTGCGCTAAATTTAAGGTATTTTTGCCATGGAGCAAGACTTCACAACAGAATTATAAGACACACTTTGCAATTATTTGTGACGTTTACTAGCAACATCTGAGTGAAAATTCAGCATTTCTTTTGGGAGACCTCTAGCATCCATCATTAATTGAAACTCACTGAAAACAGGCGGCACACACACAGGCCCACAGGGAAATTGACAGCATTTATGTCCTCCAGAGCAGTCTCTATCAGAAGTACATCCTCGCCGAGACGGCACGACCGTCAGTGTCGCCGGACATTGACCGGACTCTACAGAAAAGGATTCAAGAGGATCGTTAAAAGGGACCAGGGAGTGTTGCAACGGTTTCAGTATTTAGAAGTCAGGGGGTTTGAAATATAGGTCTAAAAGTTGAAAATATGCATATTTATCTGCTTAAAGTCAAGAATAAATTCCATTTATCACTAAACTGTCAATCAGTTTTAAAGACAAAGAGTAGTGGGGTGTGTAATAAGCACAATGCAGATAGAAGACATAGACAGTTAATGTGTTTTCCATGAATTGACTATTGCAACTAAATGTACTGTAGCTACATGTTCAAAAGAAGTCATATTTTGTAAGGCACTTCGGTGTAATGAAGCTAAAAGATCTTCTCACCTGCGACTCCAGCGAGTGTTGTGCACAAACATGCAGACAGGCACAATAAAACAACTCTCAACGAGCAGTACACTCGAGCTGTCATCCTCTCGACCTGTGATCTCACAATGAGCTCTGCTGCACAATTAATCAGAAGGAACAGTGAGGCACACAAAACTACACTGAAAACATGTGCTGCTGAATCCCGCAACATAAATCGTTGTATAAAAGTTGCTGAAAACGCGTTTTTAAAGATCCAAGGAGGTCTGAGTAACTCCAACCCTGATCAAACACACCTGTCTGTAGCTTTCTAGTAGCCTCATCCTTAAGACCTTGATTAGCTTGTTCAGGTGTGTTTGATTAGGTTTGAAGGAGCGGAGCGCTGCATTCACACCAGATATCGTAATAATAACCGTGATTAGTATTGTGAATAATGCCTTGTCCAAATACCCACAATTGCGGTCTTTGCACTTGACCACTTGTCTACTTGCATGTCGTATTTCCTCTATTTGGTCCAAGTGTTCAAGTAGGCGTAAAGACTGCAAGTGTAGAACTTTTGATTACTCGATTGGACACACTTATAGTCTCGCAAAAAAAATGCAAGTGTTTACATAGCTTTTATTTATTATTTTCAATGCTTTGCATTAAAAAAAAAAAATAAAAAAAACATATGTCTGTTCAGTAGTCGCTATGTAACTAACAGAAAACACAAATTTAAAATTGTAATGCTTCTAATTAAGTGATAAAAACAGTTGCAAATTATAAGGTTAGGGTTAGGGGTAGGGTTTTATCACTTAGGGTTAAGTGATAAAAACAGTTGCAAATGTTGTACAAAATAGGCCTACACATATACCATACTCATCTTTGCACCAATAAAATGTGCAACACTTTACGTTTTTACTACCAAATTATATGTATCTAATTAATTTACATTATAGCGAAACGTTTACCTTGACATCTCACGATTTTAGGGGCACGAGTTCCCGAACATAATACATGATACGCTTAGCCTCGAAATCGAATACCGCTTCATTGTGGGTTTAGTCTGCATTAAGGGCACTGCACTTTGGCATTTTTAAAGGGATAGTTCAACCTAAAATGAAAATTAGCCCACGATTTACTCACCCAAGCCATCCTAGGTGTATATGACATTCATCTTTCAGATGAATACAATCGGAGTTATATTAAAAAAAAATGTCCTGGGCCCGTATTCATAAAGAATCTTAATGCAAAGAGTAGCTCCTAGTGACAGAATTCTAAGAAAATTCTTAGAAATGTGGGCGTTTACTCTTAAAATTAAAGAAAAAATCCTAGTAAAGAAAAAAGTAATTCAGAAAGCATCTTAACCCTTAAAAGAGGTCTTAAGGTCAAAATTGTTAGGAGCACGGACGAGGACTTTTAAGAGGCTTAAGAGTTTCTTTAGCAGAGGAGAAAATGGCAGAAAGACGAAGAGGGAGAAGAAATGTGTTGCAGACAATGGATGACAGTGAGTTAATAAGACGCTATAGATTAGATCGTGCAGGGATCATGTTTGTGACTGATCTTATTAGAGACACGCTAACATCTCCGAAACAGCACAGAAATGCCATAGCGCCAGAAATGAAAGTAATCACTGCATTACGATATTTGGCAACTGGGAAAATTCCATGTTTGATACATTAAAACCAACATTCAAACCACCACTTAAATAGACATGCCAGCAATCAGTGTAATTGGCTTAGAATGATAAAAATTGTTCCACTCTTTCCAATCAAATACCTTATAGGAAATGAACTGCATGGTAAATAAAAAAAAAGGATTTATATACACATATATAATGTGTGTGTGTGTGTGTGAGAACGGTCAAATAGGAAAAAATTACGCATGTAATTTCAAAGTGAAGGCTTAGAATAGACCCTATACTTAAAATCACTTTTTTTTTTTTTTTTTTCTTGGACAACCAACCAATCACAGTCTTCAAAAGATTGTGTCATACATAGCAACGGGGTCAACCCCGCCTCCTTACTAAGATGAAAGTTTTTGTCTTTTCCTTACTCAGAGTTGCTCTCAGATCGGTCCCGAATCGCTTTTAAGCTAAGACTCCTACGTAAAAGTTTTTAAGCTAAATTAAGAGTTTTCTTAGAGGATTCTTAGAATCTTAATGAATACGGGCCCAGGCTCTTCCAAGCTTAATAATGAGAGGGCTGTTTGACATTTTTTTAAATATAACTCTGATTGTATTCGTCTGAAAGAAGAATGTCATATACACCTAGGATGGCTTGAGGGTGAGTAAATCATGGGCTAATTTTCATTTTTGGGTGAACTATCCCTTTAAGACATAGGACAGTCTTGCGCACCAGGGTGCTTCTCAATTCTTATTTTTGCACCCTTGTTTCCTTTCCTCACATCTCAGCTCCACCCCCTGTAGGATGCGAGGGAAGGACGCAAGGAAAGAAAAGGAGGACGGAGGAATCGAAGGAAAGCTTAAGCATGACACACGTATAAATTATCCTCCCTCTTCACATCTGTCACAATAATTTTAATTTATAATTTACCTTTGCAGTTTAAATAAACCACACATCTCACATATTTCAACAGGGTATCTTGCTTTATTATTATTTATTATGAATTTCTTAAATAAACAAACTAAAACAACATAAATGCAGATCTTATGAGCGCTGCAGATGATGCAGTGAAGTGACGCTCGAGTGATCAAGTATTCCAATTCACGAGTTCACATGTTAATGAAATCTGATGTAATATTATAATGCGTATTTGGCTTGCTGTCCGGGGGGAGGGCTCCGAGCTCGGAATTTGGCCCGACCCCAGAGTACTCCCCCTATGAATGTATAGCTCATAGGAATCTATGAGTAGACCCAGACGAAAGTGAGGTGATGGGGTGGTGGCGGGATGCTGAGAAATTAGTCATGAGACAGGAGGTAAGGGAAGGCTTTATTTATACTGGCTTCTTCTTGTGCTGATTGGATGATTACCTGAACATGCTCCTCCCGAACTTTGTTACATAAAACTTCATTTCACGAGTTCACATGTTAATGAAATCTGATGTAATATTATAATGCGTATTTGGCTTGCTGTCCGGGGGGAGAGCTCCGAGCTCGGAATTCGGCCCGACCCCAGAGTACTCCCCCCAAAAAGGCCAGATGAACGCAGGACAGCGAGCATAGAATTTATCCCCCCAAAATGTGAAGGGTATGTATTACCAAGGAACGAGCTTGCCTGTTCGACTGGGAAGGCTCTCGCAACGTCCGACGGGAACTTGGATGCTCACAGCATCGGACGGATAAGCCCGTTCTGCAGTTGAACTAACAGCTCGATGACGCAATGATTATGCGAGCGTGAATTTGTGGACGAGTTTAACCGTTCACCCAGGAGGGCTCTCGCAGCGTCCGACGGGAACTTATGTGCTCACGGCATCGGACGGGTAAGCCTCGCCAGGTTGGACGGAGGGCGCCCGCTGAACTCGGTCGGGAGGGCTCGACCGGCGCTTCGACGGGGCTGGGGCACGGGAATAGACCCCTCGCGGCCCGACGAATGGGGAGCCCACCTGGCGACACGAGCGCGGACGTCCAGCAACGACTAAGACGGGCAGGCTCTCACTGCAATTCGAACGGGAGGGCACGACCAGCGCTTCGGAAGGGGGGCGGAGCCCGGCCTTCGAACGGGTGAGCCATCGCAGCGTGCGAAATGGGGGAGTCTGCATATGATTGTAAAAACGTTTCATGTGAATATTAAGCGAACGTGCAAGCGGCGAGCCCAGATGCAATCGGAAGGTTTGGTGAAATGGATGTAACTAAAAATGAAGCGCAGCAGGTACGATCTAATTTGTGAGGGCTTGGTGAGCATTTCTGATGTGAAAACGGCTGGATCTAATATAGGTTTTGAAGGCATTCGATGACCAGCGACCGAGGGTTTTGATTTGTTGTTGGGAGAGACCTTTTTGTGCGGCTGTGGTAGCTGCTCCGATACGGAATGAGTGGCTAGAGAAATTATCTGCTGTGACGCCGGATTTGTTGAGGACTGCTTTAAGATGCTTTTGGAACCAGAATCTCGTAGCTGGATGATTGGAGTCGTTAGTGAATAATGGGTTGAGTGGGGATTAGGACGTGGAACGTTTGTACTGCAGGTAATTAAAAAGAGCATGGTACGGTTGGATGGGAGTTTGTAAATTGAAAATATATACGAAGTGACCTTTTTTAGCTCTGTCAGTTTTACTTTGTTTAATGAAGAATGATATGGTTTCATTATCTACGATCTGTAAGTCTGAAATTGTAGGATGAATATTTGGGTCGAATAAGGAAGTGATGGTCAGTTCGGAGCAGCGGAGGAAACCGAAGAATGCTAGGATGAACATAGCTTCTAATGTAAAGGCGGTGTTGGTGGAGTGGTATCCAAGACGGAGTGATGAAATGCATCTGGTGAGTATATCGATTGTGATTGGTTGTCTAGTATCTGGGCGAGTGGGGTGGGTTCTTTGGATTCCCTTAATTAGAAGGGACGTTTGGGAGTTATTAAGCGCAGGTGCAGGTTTACCGTGGATTAATTTATGGAAGAATTGAATGCCGCTTAGATAACTTTTTATGGATCTGACTTGGAGACCTTTGACTCTATGAAGATGGGATATGAATGAAGTAACTGTTAAAAGAGAAAATTCGGGAAACGACAGGTTGTAAGAGAGATGGAATGATTTGAACAATTTCCACGCGGTGTAATATGTTTGCAGGGTTCTGGGAGAAACTGCTTGGATGATGGAATCGATGGACGTGTCCAGGAGGGATTTTAGCGGATGGTTTATGGGAAGATCAGCTGAGAATAAGGAGGTACTGGGGTTGAAGTGGGGTCTGCTTCTGGTGCCAGCATCCTGAATTTCTGAAAGAGAAACGGGAGAGAGAGTCAGCTATTTGATTTTGAGCCCCTGGGACGTGTTTTGCAGTTATTAAGAACTGGTCGCATGCGGAGATCCAGATGAGGCGTCTGAGGAGTGGCATTAGTGCAGGTGAGCGAGAACGACCTTTATTAATACAGTGTACGGTTGCTTCGTTGTCGCAATGGATTTGGATGCTTTTGTTTGACCACTCTTTCCCCCATAGGGAAGCTGCGACAACGATCGGGTAGAGCTCGAAAAGGGCCAAGGAGGCTGAAGACTGGGGTGTGTCTAGGAGCTGAGGGGGCCAGGGAGACGCGAACCAGCGTCCTTGGTAATAGCCGCCGAAGCCGATCGAGGGAGCTGCGTCTGTAAACAGTTTGATATCGAGGGGGAGAGATAAAGTCGTCGTAAAAAAAAAGTTAAGCCGTTCCACTGGTTAAGGAAATTAATCCATAATTTTAGCTCGTTCTTGGACTCGTCAGAAAGGATGATCCGATCTTCCAGCGCATGAACGGATGAAGTGAGGGCGAGAAGATGCGCGATAAAGGGGCGGCCCTGAGGAATAATGCGCATAGCATAATTTAGGTGGCCCAACAGCGAGAGAAGTTTGCGTTTTGAACAATCTGAGCTGTCTGTAAAATTGGATGCGATTAAGATAATACGGTCGATTTTTTCCTTAGGCAGTGAGGCCTGGAATTTTACTGAGTCCAGATTGATGCCTAGGAACTCGATAGATGTAGTTGGACCCGATGTTTTCTCCTGGGCTAACGGAATCCCTCGCTTGGCGAAAACTTTTTGCACTGTGAGGAGGTGAGCCTCGGGGATGGCGTTGTATGGTGAAATTATTAGGAAATCGTCGAGCAGATGAGGAATTGCATAATTATTGGAAAGGATCCAACATATGGCTTCAGAGAGAGTGTCAATCATAGTTATGGCCTGTTCGATATCATGATATTTGAGAGAATAGTCTTCGAGAGGGATGAGACTATTGATGCTCGGATATGGAGAATTATGGGGGGCTGAAAGGTCGATTATCAACCGCTTTTCCCCCGAGAATTTCCTGGTAGCCACGCCTATGGGGCTGATGCGAAATTTGTCGAACGGGGGAGCCTCGAAAGGGCCTATCATGAAACCGGATTCAATTTATTTTTTTAATTTGTTTATCTATTACTTCAGGCTCCGCTAAGGAGGACTGAAGATTAGCGCAGATAATGTTTTGCGTGGGATAGCTTTCTATGCTGGGTTTAAAGCCTTGATTGAGACCTGTCAGCAAATAATTTGTGAAGTTTACATCTGGGTGGTGTGATAATTCCTCGGCCAGGCGGAAAACATTCACAGGAGTCGAGAGATCGTTTTTTGCATTTTTAATAACAGATTTTTTGACTGGGCATACCACGCAGGCGTGTGCACCGCCGCAGTAATCGCAGACGTGAAGAAAACGACAGCGTTGTCTTGGGCATCTCCCTTCATTGAAGTTTCTACAAACTTGTCTGTCGGGTGCCGTGTATGGTGCTCTGATCGAAAGATCTTCTCTTGCGGGTCGCGGAACATAACTTGTGGATTTTATGGCGTTCTACTCTGGGCAGGGAGGGATCGATGGATTGATTTTGGGGCATGCCGTGGTGACATGGCTTGTGGATCTGCAGATTGCGCAGGAGATGTTTCTGCACCCGAGGAAGACTCGGTTATGGAGATCAGTGTCCAACGCTCCCCAATAAGGACACTGATTCCACTGGGAAACGCGGACGGCGCATTTTGCGGAAAACAATTTGTGGTACGTATAAAAATGACTTCCCCCATAAGACAACGCGAGCTCCGCTATGATGGAAAGATAATCGTTCAGCTCGCGTCGTCTATGGGGGAAAGTCGAGCATATGATTTCTGTATAGCGGCTGAAGGCAATACAGAATTCGGCCAGTGATAATGTACGAGATGAAACCTGTGTGTTATTTTTTAGAGTAACTGAAATATCGCCGCAGTCCACCTGGCGATTGGACTCTGATTGGGGAAACAAGGACAGGAGAGAACCCAAATCTACATCTGCACCTGTGAGGATTTGGGCTCTGATGTTGTTCGTCACTGGAGGAGGTTCTGCGGCAACTGCATTCGGAGGGGCTGGTTGAGGAGTGGCTGAGAAGAGAGAGAAAGGAGATCACACTTGGAGAGGGTTAAAGGGAGGGAAAGTCGGGGCTGTGGCCGTTTGCGGAGGCATCCTCGCGCAGAGATCGGCCCCCGGGATAGATGGAGGAGGAATAGGAAGAGCATAGTGTGGAAGGGGAAGGAAATGCGCCGGCGATTGACCGGCTAACGGAGGCATCCTCACGTTAGGGTGAGCACCTGGCACTTGGGAAGGAGGAAAACTGAAAGAAGTAGAAGGGAAGAAAAACATTTGGGGATCATGTGTGAAAGTGGGATTGCCGAGATCTGGAGCGTGAGGTACCACGGTGTGAGGGGCTGAGGAGAGGAGTTGACCTGGAAAAGGTTGGCGCCCTTCCGTGACTGGATCCGGGGCGCGGCCCAGGCCAGCGGAAGGTCTGCGATGACGTGGCGCGGGGGCGGGGCTCGGCGCTGCAGGCGAGGAAGGTGTAGACGCTGCGGGACGAGCGATCGGGGTCCGGCGGGCCTTGCTCGTTTGAGCCGATGGGATTGGAGCTGAAACAGAAGGGTGAGAAGATTGTAAGGTGACATATAAATTAAACAATTCTGCTTTTTTCATCCTGCGGGAAAAATTTGCATCGGAATTAATTAAGGCTTGTCTCAGCCCCTTAACTGTCCACTTCCCTATGGGAGGGATGTTTGGGGGCACTGAAAGGTGGGAAGGCGCGGAGGAAGATGATGAGGAAGATGATGAGTTCCTCGCTGGCGGTGGTGAGGGGAGTCTTCGGCGTCTCGGAGTATGCGGAGAGGATCTGGAGAGCCGGCGTCCCCTGTTTGAGGATGGAGGCTCGATGTTGTTAGCTGCTGGAGAGGAAAAGGTCGCTGGATCGGCGGTTTGCGATGGAGACACCTCCGTGGTGAAAGACTCATTGTCAGAGGGGAAGAGCTATAACTCGGACATGACGGCACAAAGGCGGAGTCCGATGCTGAAAAATTAGTCATGAGACAGGAGGTAAGGGAAGGCTTTATTTATACTGGCTTCTTCTTGTGCTGATTGGATGATTACCTGAACATGCTCCTCCCAAACTTTGTTACATAAAACTTCATTAGTCGATTAAACAATTCGGCAAAGGATACACCCATGTATCCTCGCTCATGACTCCTCAGGAAGCTTCATTCCTCGATCCTCACCTCCTCACGGTGCAATTAGAGAGTTGAAATGTGCTTCAAGATGGCTGAGCTCCATCGGTTTCCGGGTCATAGGATGGAGGACGGAGGGGCGAGGAAACAAGGAGGGATATTGAGAAGTGAAAGTGAAAGTGACACGTGATGGCCAAGTATGGTAACCCATACTTGGAATTTGACCTCTGCATTTAACCCATCCAAGTTAATGCACACACATTAGGAGCAGAGTAGTGAGTAGTTAACACACACACACTGCAAACGTGGATACACACACCCAGAGCAGCGGGCAGCCTTTGTGTGGCGCCCAGGGAGCGATTAGGGGTTAGGTACCTTGCTCAAGGGCACCTCAGTCATTTCCCACCGGCTCTGGAATCGAACCAGCAACCTTTGGGTTCCTGACGCATGCACGCTCTCTCAAGTGGCCAAGACCGCAAGTGTGGGTATTTGGACAAGGCATAACTGCTACACCTCTGCAGGAATGGGGATCTCTACTGAAAACATTTGGCATACATCTGCATAGAGTATCAAGAGAAACACCATACACAGACAATAATCCACGTGGACAGTATGGGCTTGCCTGTAGATAGAGAATAAATTGCAGAATATTCCCAGCATACTGTATGTGATTTGCTTTTAATTCATCATGAATCTGAGATGTGAAGGAGCTCTTATCGTCTAGAAGCAGAAGTGAATGAGGTTTTTATGAAATGGAAGATAGAAATGTGATTTATTTAAAATGATTTCAAATAGAAATGTTTATTAACATTAACATTTTCTTTACTGCCTTTATAAATATTTAAAGGGGTGGTTGATTATGATTTCACTTTTCTAACTTTAGTGAGTGTGTAATGTTGCTGTTTGAGCATTTAACAACATCTGCAAAGTTACAATGCTCAAAGTTAAAAGCAAAGGAAGATATTTCCTTTTAAAGAAATAATTTTTTTTAAACTAACAAATGGCTGGTAGGGACTACATTCCTCCCGGGCTAGTGACATCATCAACCCTAGAATGAACATAAACCCCGCCCCCGGAACACAATTTATAGATTATCAAGACAGAATATGCTAATCAATGACTAGAAGATAGTTAAAGGCAGGGTAGGTAGGATTTTTCAAAAAAAAAAAACATTCCAAATTTGTTTAAACTGTCTTTATATACCAATACATAATTAAAATGTAAGTACTCTGAAAAAGACAGTATAAAAATCGAGTGTCTGTAGACCTCTCACGACTGTTGTAAACACAGCTAATTATTTCCATTCACTCCACCCCCTCCCTTCTGAGCTCCTTCCAAAGCCACGCCCCCAAAACACATGAACGCGCGACGCCAAACGCTCAGGCTCAGCTGGAAGACGCATTTATTTGCTTACTTATTTATTTACCTGAGACGAGTGGAGAGGAAGGAGCGCAGTGCATGCAGTGACATCATGTCAGAATCACATGTAATAAAATACCTAACTTTATCACTATAAATATAAACAAATAAGATGGCTTTTAGTACTCACTATCAAGCTAGCATATCGATACTGGTAAAGTTTAAAATATATTTTGATTCGGTAACGAGCTATATTTATAGGTAACGAGCTATATTTATAAGGCAAAGCTAAAAACAGGTTGCATTGATACACGTTTTTCCATTACCATCAGTTAAACTGTGATGAAGGTGAATTTCGTGTAAGATTCATGACATATATGGTGTTTTGCATGTAAGAGTTTCCAGGATGAAAACATTGTTGACTCTGATGAGGACTAACGTTACACTCCGGAGACAAGTACCGCATTGTCGGTTCGAGGACAGGTCCGGGGTCGAGGGCGAAGCAGAGGAGGTCGTTCAAGAGTGCGGGCAACCAGGGTCCGAGGAAGTAGTTTTTGCCTTGTTTGCCTTCGCTGACTGCATATGCAGGTGCTTTGAATTTTGAATGCTCTTTCTCTGACATAATTTTACTCTTCGTAGGTTCTGCGCCTCTCTTGCACTCCTCAAATCAAACGGGTGAGCGCATATGGGCAGATCTTGTAGCAACAGTGGTGGTAGCCATGGTTGCGAGAGAGAGTGACAGTCGCCCAAACCAATCAATTGTTTCGTCCCGGATGGAAATAATGAGCTGTGTTTATTGCAGATTAAAAGGTCTACAGTCACTCGATTTTTATACCCTCTTTTTCAGAGCACTTACATTTTAATTATGTATTGGTATATAAAGACAGTTTAAACAAATTTGAAAAAAAGTTTTTTATAAAAATCCTACCTACCCTACCTTTAACTCCACATCAGCTACATATAAATTCATCAACTAACCATTCAGAAATGTCCTGTTGCATTCTACATGTTGTCACTTCTTCGAGCCTCTCCATCATTGTCTGACTCCGGTTTGAACATAAAAGGTAAAACGTTTTTGAAATTTTCAGTTCATGTCTGTGTGAGGTAAAACGACATGCTCTTGAAGCTCCGCCCTCTCTGCTGGGAGCAGCAGCTCATTTGTATTTAAAGGGACAGACACAAAACGGTGCGTTTTTGCTCACCCTTTCAAAAACGTTTTTGAAATTTTCAGTTCATGTCTGTGTGAGGTAAAACGACACGCTCTTGAAGCTCCGCCCTCTCTGCTGGGAGCAGCAGCTCATTTGTATTTAAAGGGACAGACACAAAACGGTGCGTTTTTGCTCACCCTCAAAAAGTTACAACTTTAACATGCTATATAAAAATATCTGTGGGGTATTTTTGAGCTAAAACTTCACATAAACACTCTGGGGACATCAAAGAAATATTTTACATCTTGTGAAAAGGGCATTATACCACCCATTTAATGGCAAATTTTTTCACATTTACATTACAAGAAAGGGAGCATAACTGGCTATACAAAGATGACTTTAACAAAGTTATAAATCTGACAGCACTAAAATGGTAAATCATTTGATGTAGAGGAGTATACATTTTCTATCTTTCTACTTTTAAGTATTTGAAACTTTGAAATATTCTCACAAAATCATTATTATTTTAAATCTTTTTATTGGTATTTAGCAAGACAATACATTTATACATTCAATGAAAAATAAGAGATTACAGATTGTCTCAATTTAAACCCTCCCAGAACCCTCCCTCCCACCCAAAAAAAAAAAAAAAAAGAAAAGATAAATGCAACATTAAAACAAGGACACCAAAAAATTATAATAAAATGAAATAATAATCATAAATAACAAAATAATAAAAATAAAAATAAATGAAAATAAAGGAACATTCCTCTCTCCAGTATCTATCTTCCCTCTTTCCAATAAAAGTCAATCATTGTGTATGTCGAGTTATCTGGGAATTTTGTGCATCAGTATCTGCTTCTAACTCGAAAAGAGCATCAGCCAACCACAGGGGAAACAGGGAACAACTCCAAATCACTTTTCAGCTCTTGTATTTGTAAATTCTGGCAGACTACACAGTAATTGAACAGTTTGCCTCAAATGGTTTCATTAAGGTTGATAACCTTAAAGAGAAAAAGAAAAACAAAGAAAACAAAGAAAAGGATACATAATTACTTCTGATTATATTCTCAAATGCGAACAAATACAATGTAAATAAAGATTTTACCTCATACAACTTTCCCAATATTTGTTCATTTACATATTTAAGCTTTCTTTCTTTCTGTCACGGCGCTGCGTGGGCATATACAAAGGAGTTCACTAAGACGAAGAGATCCAAACAAATAGTTTTATTCCAGACGATGAAGGTTCGTACACACACACACACACACGTACGTACACGTACACACACACGTACGTACGTACGTACGTACACACACACACACACACACAGGTTTATGTGGATTAGCCAGACTTTTTCTCCAAACAGGCCCGGTGGTGGTTTAGATGGACTACCCTTTCCTGACGTCCTAGAGCTATGAGAGTTCGATTAAAACAGTCAAAAAAAATTGAAAAAAATTCAGGACACTTTAGACTTCAGATACACCCTTCAGAGCGTGATACACACCACCCTAAAACTATTGTGGTTTATAGAGACATTTCTCTTTTTGAAGAATATGTGACTTATAAGGACCAAAACAAACATTATTGGGACTTTAAAGGGACAATGACGTCACTTGCTCATTAACATAAATACACATTAACATAAATACACATTAACCTGACACCACCAAGCATTAATGGGACTTGAATTATTATTTTATTGCACAACTCTAACATCACCATTGTTAGTTGGTGACACTGACTAACAGCCAGATAACAGCCTGTAAGAGCTAAACAATAGATTGTCACACAACACAAGTGCCATGATAATGAGAATGGAGCAAAAAAGGTCAAATAAGTTATTCTTACCCAACTTCAAAAGACCCATGGTTGCTCATAACAAAAAATAAATAAAATATAAAAAAAATAAAAGCTGTTTTACAGTTTGCTTTTGTGATGGCCTCTATTTAAAACATTAAAGGAACTTTGGACTTTTGGGACTTTAGCTTATTCGTCGTATCCCCCAGAGTTAGATGAGTCCACACACCCCCTTCTCATCTCCGTGCGTGCCGTAACTCTGTCTGACGCACCCACCGCTAGCCTAGCTTAGCACAAACACATGAGGTTAACGGCTCCAGCTAGCATACTGCTCCCAATAAGTGACACAATAACGCCAACATTCTCCTATTTACATGTTGTGATGTGTATAGTCACAGCGTGTACAAATAACAAGGTCACATGATACACAGACATCTTCTAACCATACACATACTGGGAACAATATTCTCAGAAGGCGAAGCACTGCTACTGTGGAGGGATTTGCTCGCAGGACCTGAGAAGCCCCGTGGTGAGGAGCAGAGAGTTCGCTCAGAGGGTTGCGCTAATCACTCCAGCCAGCAGTGCTTCGTCTTCTATATAGTAAATTCTATGAGAATATAGTTCCCAGTATGTATACGGTTAGAAGATGGCTGTGTATCATGTGACCTTGTTATTCATACACACTGTGACTATACAAATCACAACATGTAAATAGGAGAATGTTGGCGTTATTGTGTCACTTATTGGGAGCAGTATGCTAGCTGGAGCCGTTTACCTCCAGTGTTTGTGCTAAGCTAGGCTAGCGGTGGGTGCGTCAGACAGAGTTACGGCATGCACAGAGATGAGAAGGGTGTGTGTGGACTTATCTAACTCTGGGGGATACGGCGAATAAGCTAAAGTCCCAAAAGGTCGGCGTGTTCCTTTAACACAAACATAGAAACACCACCACAATTGTCAGTGTATTTAAATCTTTTCTTTTTCTGACTGCCTCTTTGCAGCTATTCCTCTATTTCGAACAAAGTCCCTTATATTTTGCACTGTTCTTTGTGCCAACACGGGGTCTTCCACCAGTTTGCAGTGACTGCATTCAGTTTTGGTGGCCAGTTTCCCCCTGCTTATATGACCTTTGAAGTGTCGCATTACTGCGGCGACCTCAGCCTTAGACCAAACTTTCTTTGCCACCCTTCTGGATTCATGTTCCTCATCAGCATAATTCCCTGGAAGATAGGGAAACAAAAAAAGAATATAATCACAAACAAAATGTGTTGTCCAGTTTAAGCCATCAAAACATGAGTTCAGTTAATGCCACAGTTGACAAGAAATTGCAGTTTACTTTTCTTAATTCACTTTGGGTATCAGTTGGTTGCTCACTCGATGTGATTTCACCAACTTTACTAGCCCACATTAGAGTGCGGACAATATGGAGTGTATTATTAGAATGTCTTTACTGTTCATCTATTTATGTGGCCAAACCTTTTGCTATTTGAATTAATTGCAGTAAGTAATACTACAATTAGTAACATGTCTTAAGTCATTTTGGCATTGTACTTCAACACACCGTATTTTAATTGAAACCAAGACTATGGGGTTTAAGGTCTGATTCTCAGTTTAAATCTGATTTCAAAAGGTTAGCTAAATAGTGTTGGAACTTGGTCTGAAAGTTTAGTCTTGATATTGAAACCATACGTAACAATCAGCTTAATATAACTTTTAACCTCTTAATCTTCCAGATTTTGTGGCATGTTGTGACTCAGTCATTCAGACCAATTCATTTTTAGTCTTTTAACCAACTTGCTAAAAAGAGAATTAATAGAACGTACTCATGGGCAATCAAGAGAACATGTGAAGAGAAGGAGGTAACTTTACTTTTATCTCAAATTCAGTATACATTTCCTGATAATAAAGTAAGTGTATATGCTCCCTTGCAGACAAGATGTTTTGTACAAATGCAGTACAGTTAAATTTAGGGCTATTTATTTATCTCTTTCTTTAAGATTACTCTTGCATTTTGATAGTTGAATACATCACAAAGACGTGCATAATAATCCTTCTGTTAAAGGGATACTTCATCGTTTTTTCATATTAAACTGTGTTATTCCCTTAACTAAGACGAGTTGATGCATACCTCTCTCATCTCAATCGCTCTGGCGCGCGGCGACACTTATAGCACTTAGCTTAGCCCAGTTCATTCATTAGGGACCAAACAGAAATGAAGCTAGAAGCGACCAAGCACCTCCACGTTTTCCCTATTTAAAAACAGTTACACGAGTAGTTACATGACCAAGTATGGTGACAATAAAACATGACACTTTTCTAAGCGGGTAAAAAGGATAACTATAATGTATGGCGGAATAGCACTTGGGACTCAAGAACACTTCGACTTGGCGCAGTAAAAAGTCACGCTTGAAAAATCCTCTCCCTCTCACTTCTGTCATTAGAACCAACGTGACTTTTTACACCTAGTCGAAGTGCTCCCAGTGCTATTCCGCCATACACTATAGTTATCCTTTTTACCCGCTTAGAAAAGCGCCACGTTTTATTTTGTGTCACCATACTTGGTCGTGTAACTGTATTTAAATAGGGAAAACGTGGAGGTGTTTGGTCGCTTCTAGCTTCATTTCTGTTTGGTCCCAAATGAATGAACTGGGCTAAGCTAAGTGCTATCAAACTGTCGCCGCGCGCCAGAGCGATTGAGTGCACGCACTGAGACGAGAGAGGTATGCATCAACTCGTCTTAGTTAAGGGAATAACAGTTTAATATGAAAAAATGGTGAAGTATCCCTTCAAGGGAGTTGGGCAAAATAAGAATTTCATTGTAGGGTATAAACCACTGTGTTTCTTTTGTGCATAGACAATAAACCTCTTGAATCTGAATCTTACCTTCAGAGGGAGGTACACTCTCACTTACTGTGGACGACACAAATGACACTGATCCTGTTGAAAACAATTTAACAAGTTACTTTTGTCACAGGAAAAGATACATTTTATCAGCAGTGACTATGAATTGAGTTAACATACCAAAGTCTCCCATGTCATGATCTTGCTCTGTGGTTGAAGAATCAAAATCCATAGGCTCCACAGTTCCAAACTCTGATGCGGTGAGATCTGTGTTGCTGTCATCAGATTCGCTCCCACTGTCTTCAGCATCACTTAACGCAATCTCATCTGGAAAATGGCATTAGTAAAACTCAGAGGTGGAAAGAGTACTTGAAAACCACACTTGAGTAAAAAGACAGATACCTTGCAGCATAAATTACTCTATTACAAGTCACCAATACGAGTAAAAGTGATTAACAATACTTTAGTATTTTACTTCAACTAAATCTAGGCTCAAAGATGCACTAGTCCTTGACACCTGAGACATGCAGGTGAAAATAAGAAACAATTGATTTGTAAAATGAGAAGTTATGTTTATTTTCTAAAATCTAAATAAAACTTAACACCTCAATAGTGCAATAAATCAGGGTCGACACAACAGCCTCTTAAAGGGATTGTTCATCCAAAAATGAAAATTCTGTCTTCATGTAGTCAACCTCAAGTTGTTCCAAACCTGTATACATTTCTTTGTTCTGCTGTACACATAGATAGATATTTTATATATTTTTAACCAAGCAGATCTTGCCAGCCATTGACTCGTACAGCAGAACAAAGACAAGTTTGGAACAACTTGAGGGTGAGTAAATTATGACAATTTTCATTTTTTGGGTGAACTATCTATTTAAGCGTCTACAAACTCTCAAGTCTCAGTTAAGCTCAAGTGCACAAAAAGGCCACACGTAAACCAATATCCTTCAAAAAGGCCTTGTCAATAATGTGGATAAAAAAAAAATTATGTTAAGTAAAATTAAATAGTCAAAGTCTACTTGCACTGGATGTGCTGGTTTTAGACTCATCACTGGCTGTAGTCCTGACTTCATCTAAATCAAACGTCTGCGATTTAGCACCTACTAATGCACTCACATTCACATAAAGTAGACTTGTTGACAAGTTTGGGTGAGTAAGGGCAAAACGCACAAGATATAGTTCAGTCAATGCCACTTAGATGGAAATATCACTTCTTTATAGCAAAAACAAACTGCTGCAGAAAAAGTTAGGTGCCATGCAAAATGTAATTTGTAATTGCATTACTCGTCACAAATGTATTGGAGTAAAAAGTACATTTACTTCTTCAAAAATGTAGTCAAGTAGAGTAAAAGTAGCTAGTATCTTTGATACTCAGTACAACTACAAAGTAGCCAAAAATATACTCAAGTACAGTTACTAATTACATTTACTCAGTTTACAGCTCTGGTAAAACTCTCATAAATAGCTAGACATAAAAATCTGTGGTTGAAATAGCCACATCAAATAAGGAAAAGATAGTACTTGGTTTTGTACTTGCCACTTTTTGCAAAGTAACTATTTTTACTTGAGTAGTTTTGAGCTATTATACCTGCGTTTGTTTAATGTGGTCCATGAGCACATAATATAAACGATTACACAATCTGATATTAGGTTAATATTTAAAGTAATTCGACTGCACCTACACAAACATAATTTTGAATTACTGTCCAGCCATACTGTAGACTTAAGTTTATATTTCTGAATAGTAGTCCTCGACTCATACTTGGACATGAAAGGTGATTTTTTTTTCTTGGAAAAGGAGGCTGACTACGCCAAGTCTAGATGTTTATAAATTAACATTCAAAGGAAAAAACAAAAACTCAGATAATATCTACAAGGGCTAATTTCTGTACAAACCTTCAATTTCAGTCTCATCCAGTGACTTCCCCTGCATGCTGGAAAGGTTTCCTTTCTCCATTGACAAAAGGAGTTTGGAAATCTTAGCGAGTTGTGTTGTGGGAACTGGTAATCTGTAGAAGTCGCGGTGAACACGGATGTCGTGACCCAGGAAATCTGCAACCTGATCAAGTTCATGGTGTTTTAAATTAAGGACTTGTGAGAGTGTGGCAACATGTTTCCTGAGTTGTGTTGACCTAAGGTACTCAGGGTGCTTTGCTCCACACTGTTTTGCATGAACATGCAAACAATCATGTCCTCTGTAGTGGCTCATTGACGTTGGTCTTGCAAACAGGAAGACATTTGTGGCACAAATGGCACATTCAGTTCTTCTACTGGCAAGTAGTGACAAAGCATATTCTGACTCCGAATCAGGTATGTATTCCTTGTCAGACATGTCCTCAGCATCATCAGATGATATTTGGTACAATTCTGGATGTGGAATTTTGTCCTGATCTGACAGCAGTTCATCCTCAGAAGCCTTAGGAGACTGCTGCGCCTGAATTGGTGAGAAAGCAAATTATTTGACATGGTGATTGAATCTTATAGACCAGTAGTTCTCAATTTCAGTCCTCGTGACCCACTGCTCTGCACATTTTGTATGTCTCCTAGGGATGTTAACCGATGACCGTTTGACCGATGGTTGACCTTATCAACATTAACCGGTCTAAATTGTCGGTAGTCGGTTAAAAAAAAAAAAAAGTGATCTCTAAATTAGGCTATTATAGACAGTGGACTAAACGCTACTACAGTTAGCCATCTCATTCCAATATCTTTTTGTGTGAAGTGAACAAATCCCTCACTCAATTTTTCATAACTCGCCTGTTTGTAGGCTACTTAATAAACCAATAAAAACATTTGGCGCGAGGTCACAGCGTTTGGGTTCGCGCGCTCACAAGGTTTGCGAAAAGTAAAGGCAACAGGCTAAAACACTCGAGGTTAGAGCCAGTGCAGACGACAGGATGAAGCGTGCAAAGAAGTGTGTGAGACCATTTCACCAAAAAGAATGACACAGATGTAAGTTGCAACTTGTGTGATACAGTGCTTAAATACAGTAGTAACACATCATCTATGATGTATCACCTGAAAACGTGACACCCGCAAGCCTCTTCGGGTGAGAAAGGTAGCCAAAGCGGGAGGCAGAGCGGCAGAGAGATGCGACAGAGTTGCGAAATTGCAGGCACGATATTGCGCAATATTAGGAAAATATTGAGATATTGGGGAAAAATTACATTGCGATATTTTTTCCCAACGATATATATTGTGATATTGCGAGCCATGATCAATATACTAAAGTCAATAATTACCATTCCATGATATTAATCATTTCAAAAAATAATTTGACAAAAAGGTCACTTAATATTTTATTCCAAAATTAGAACATATTTCTGTCAGAATTCGGTGAACGTTCTACGCAATCCAACTTGGCGGCGCTCTTAACAGATGTTTGTTTGTTTATTATTTCCTCAAAATAAGTTAAAAAAATAATAATCTCTCTCTCTCTCGGTGCTGATGCAGTGACGCTTTCATGTAAACGGCACCTAAAAGCTGTCACAAAGAACCAGCAAAAGTAATGACTATGAATATGTAGGCTAAAATATTACGATGAGACATTTTAATTGTCTATTAATAAACAAGTGTTTTCTGTGTCGGCTGCAAAGATGAAGTCTGACTCGCGATCTTCGCAGTAGTGAACGCGCCGGAGAGAAATACACATTTCATACGGATTAAATAGTTTAATTTGTTTTGAATGGTTCTGTTTAAAAGTAGAGATTTCTGTAGATAATATATATATTTCTTTCTTTTTTTTTAGGCGTGTGAGGCGAGAGTAAGCTACCTTTATACGTTGAGTTTCGGTTCATGGATGATAGGCTAGCTTAACGTTAGCTCCAGTTCAGGCGCTGGCGCCTCCGTGTCGTGATATCTATCTGCTATATTTACTTTTAATTTATTAAATCGAGAAAATTGGATAATGAAACACTGATTAAAATTAAGATACAATTAATACAAAACGAAATTCGTTTTAAAGAAAGGCTTTGTGCTTTCTGTTTGAGGTATCTGTGAAAGTTTTAAAGC
Source organism: Leuciscus idus (assembly GCA_021554675.1). NCBI lineage: Eukaryota > Metazoa > Chordata > Actinopteri > Cypriniformes > Leuciscidae > Leuciscus > Leuciscus idus. The sequence continues at coordinate 15,294,729 of CM038621.1, forward strand.
AGTGCCGCTTTGATCGGTCGCGTCCGTAATGGAGAACGGTCACGTAAAATTGTATTTTCCTCATAATTGCGAACACGAAAAATAAAAGACAAAAGACTTTTTAAAAAAGACAACCATCCACAACTTTATAACACTCCAGTCAAAGTAGGCCTACCTCTTTTTGGTCAACATCCTCCTTTTTGTAGACGAAATAGTCCCAAATAGCTGATTTTGACTTTATTTTTTGTACGAAATAATCATTCTCTTAATACACCATGGGTGCTACTACCCTTCACATCGCATGTTCCGGCGATGTGACTATTGCTCATGCGCACAGCCCTACTAGCATATTTTAAACTAATCAGTTTAACCGGTTTCAACCGGCTAATGAGGCTCGGTGGTCGGTCAAGAACATTTTTAGTTTTCGCCATCCCTTATGTCTCCCTTATTTAACACACCTGAACCAGATCATCAGCTCATTAGGAGAGACTCCATGAACTGAACTGAGTGTGTCAGATAAGAGAGACATACAAAATGTGCAGAGCAGTGGGTCACGAGGACTGGAATTGAGAACCACTGTTATAGACAGTTCAAGTTCAACACTCACTTAGTAGATACTCACCTGTGCTGTGCTGTTAAAGTCATCTCTTTTAATTTGCTTGAGGCAGGATTTATGCCAGACCCCTGAACAAACTGGAACACATTTGAGTAAAATAATGTTAACACTGCAGGTCTATTTAAGTGGTTAGAGCACAACACATATACACTCTATACTAATTCACTAAATATCTAACCTGTGCATCGATAGCCAAGCCACTTGAAGGAAGATACGGGTCCCACACAACGAACACACTTGTCCAAGGAGGATACTGTTGCGCACACAAGGCGGTGTTTTTGACACTGTTGGCGAAAAATTTAATTGTAGTATTTATTTATGCCACATAGTTTGGACAAAGATATTTCATATTTACGCCACATAGTTTGGACAGAAAGATATTTCATATTTACATGTCGATATCCAATCATTTTAAATCCAATACCAATGTGACATTTAATTTACCTCATACATATGATTACCCTTTTATTGCATTGTATTTTGTTATTTATAGCGTATATTATTTATATGCTTAATAAGCCCTTAATAATATGACCTTCTTCATATTTTTAAATTGTAGATTGTGTATTTGAATTTGTGGTTAGCCTCAGTGCCAGGAGCTGACTTCTTGTAGCCCAGTATAACTAATAGGGTGCCTATCCATTACATGTAACCAAACATCTTAGAATTCACATTAAACCAACATACAGATCTAATGCAGGCAGTCCAAGTGTTCTTAAAAACCCAAGTGATGCCTCTGGGGACAGGACCCTCTAAACTGTATGGACCTCCCAAGTCATGTTTGGGTGGGGTTCAGTGTTTGATACACATACACTCAGATATTATACAGACTGTCCTTCCATTCCATTGTCCACATAAAGCATGTTCTACTCAGGCGACTGTCCACATAAAGCATGTTCTACTCAGGTGACTACACACACACACATATTGAAATAGGTTGGCAGATTTTACATTTTGCCACAAATAAGTTGTACATGAGATTTAATTTACCTCTCCAACCGTGGTGAGTGGGCCGAGCTCTGGACTAGTCTGATTCGGGTGGCTGACGGCTGTATGGGTGCACTTGCTCTCAGTGGTCAGCTGTAGAAGATGAAACAGAGACAAAAGGACAATAAAGAGAAAGTCCTGGGAGCGTGATACTAGAGAGGACATTTGACATCTGAATAAAAAAAGAAACCATTCTAGTGTTGACAGAAAGACAGAGGAAAACCTTGATTAAAACTCACTGACAACTTTTCTGATATTAACAATCAAGAGCAAGATATTAATAAAAAGCTATCTTTTGTGAGGACATACCTCTTCAGTATCAGCAGTTGTGGATGGGGGATTTGTGGTACCACACATCTTTGGAGCCATTTCATCATCAAGGCCCTGTAAAAAGGAAAAAACAAACAAAAAAAGATAAATTATAATAAATATCTTGAACACAAGATGTTCCCTGTGTAGCATTCAGTGAAAAGATATCATGGCTGTATTTCAGTGAGTGTTTTGTGGAAACCATGTAGTCTCTGAAACGGTTCTTTAGACACTGAACAGGCCACATGACTACAGTCTGTAGACTATGAAAACTACACTGATGAATACAGCATTTGATTACTTTGTTGTTTATCTATCGTCAGCCAACTTCGTAGAATGATTGCACTTCTAGAATAATTGACTAAGCTTTTACATGGAGTGAGGGTTTAGTCCTTTTATAGTTCTTAGATTTGCTATGATTCTTTTAAATTACATCTTGTCATGAATTTTCGTCAGTGCTGTTGAATGGGTGCCTTTCCATTACATGTAATTAAACAACTTAGCATTCACATTAAACCAACATACAGATCTAATGCAGGCAGTCCAAGTGTTCTTAAAAACCAAAGTGATGCCTCTGGGGACAGGACCCTCTAAACTGTATGGACCTCCCAAGTCATGTTTGGGTGGGGTTCAGTGTTTGATACACATACACTCAGATATTATACTGACTGTCCTTCCATTCCACTGTCCACATAAAGCATGTTCTACTCAGGCGACTGTCCACATAAAGCATGTTCTACTCAGGTGACCACACACACACACACACACATATTGAAATAGGTTGGCAGATTTTACATTTTGCCACAAATAAGTTGTACATGAGATTTAATTTACCTCTCCAACCGTGGTGAGTGGGCCGAGCTCTGGACTAGTCTGATTCGGGTGGCTGACGGCTGTATGGGTGCACTTGCTCTCAGTGGTCAGCTGTAGAAGATGAAACAGAGACAAAAGGACAATAAAGAGAAAGTCCTGGGAGCGTGATACTAGAGAGGACATTTGACATCTGAATAAAAAAATTAACCATTCTAGTGTTGACAGAAAGACAGAGGAAAACCTTGATTAAAACTCACTGACAACTTCTTTGATATTAACAATCAAGTGCAAGATATTAATAAAAATCTATCTTTTGTGAGGACATACCTCTTCAGTATCATCAGTTGTGGAAGGGGGATTTGTGGTACCACACAAAAAACAAAAACAAAAAAAAAAACACATTTTATATATATATTGTAGACCGTGGATTATGAAAACTACACTCTGATGAACACAGCATTTGATGACTTCATTGTTTCTGTTCTTACATTCTGTAATGGTCAGTATCATCTATAGTGTGCTGGTTAGGTGGTGCTAACAAAAGCTATAAAAAGCATGTTCCAACTGAAGCTTGATGGAAAATGTACATTATTTTGGTATGTGAAATGTTCTATGGTTAAAGCATTTCTTATATGAGAACTAACAATTTCACAAAGTTAGTTAAATAAAGTCAAGAAGATAAAAACACTTTTTAACTTTTTTTTTTTTTTAAATAACACTCTACACACAGCACATGATACTTGTCAGGTCTGTTGCCCCTCATGTTTTGTATATTGATCATTGTGGTTGGTTACTATAGTACCAATTTATTTATCTTACAGGTTTAGTACACTAACAGAACATCATAAACACATTACATTTATTTAATGGCCTGAAAGTACTCATATTAATGATATCGCAGCCTTCCTGTGTCACTGCAACTTCATATTTAAACACAATAATGTTGCGCTACTAAGAAAATATTTAATTCTATAAAACAAACACAATGTCTGTAGTAAAAGTTAATGCTTTAACTAGCTACGCCCTGCTCGTTATAGACAGGGTCAATTTTCACAAAATCAGAACCCCGAAGGCATTTTGTGATTATTTATATTGTACAACATTTCTAGGGGTATTAAGGGGTGCTGGATCCAAATCTGCTGTATATGAAGATCGAAAATGTCCCAAAATGCCTCAAAATTGAGAAATTCAAAATGGCCGCCACCACCAGGCTTAAATCTATTTTTCAGTATATCTTTTTGACTAAACAAGGTTCAAACATGAAATAAATGTGCTTTTGTAAGTTTTCCTACATGGGCAATTCAATGCCATATTCAGATTTGAGATGTAATGTGAAGAAACTGCTTAGATATTGCAAAAAATAGTTGTTTTTAACTATGAACTATTACTAACTAACTAATAATTAAGTTATTATTATTAATATTATCAGGCTACTTTTACTTAGTTTGTATTTTGTTTTGAGGTCAAATGTGCTGTAATGCACTCCCCCACCTTTGCCCTCCCCAATATCACCCCACCCCTCCCCGAGCTTAGCCTTTCTCACACTTCTCAGAACGGCTGATCGGAAACATAAGACAGCTAACAGGTAAAGTCATGTCCAGTGTATATTTTCATAATGTGACATGTTTTCATAAACATCCCAAGGGGATCAATAACGTTTCTATCTATATATCTATCTATCTGTGTAGTTTAAATAATTGCAGTATATATTTGAGCATTTTTGATCACTAAAAGAAGCCTATTAGTGCGATTAGCTAGATGACATCAAAGTCAGTAAACTTAACACACTTGCTTTTACACTGACTGATTGGAGGAAAAACTATACATTTATTTCATTTAAAGGTGTTGTAAGTGATGTTTGGGTGACGTCACTTCTTGTTGACGCTTAAAGTATAGGCCTTATTCGCAAACACCGGAAGTAGCTAACCGCGGCCATATTGTTGACATGACATCTGTCCTGCCCCTAGCCGCACGCAGATTTGAGTTGAGGGGAGCAGTAGCCTAATGGCTTCATCTCTTCGGTATCAAGAGAAGATAAGCTTGATTGGTGTGGACCCATATCAAATAGACCCAATAGTCTTAAGTAAAGAAAGATCCGTCCTTATTGCCAGCCGTAACTTATGCTGCCAACTCTCACGCATTCACCGTGAGACACACGCAATTGACACTTTTCACACGCTCTCACGCCCCACATACATTTTCTCACGCACAGAAAAATCGCGAAGCAAAGAGGACACGGAGACCGACAGACTAGACAGGGCAGGTTACTTATGATAATAAAAAAATCTCAGCTCTCAGATTCTGTCACTTTTCAAATTCAAACAATAAACACAGTTTTGGCGCTTGTAAATGTGACACGACAGATCCCTAGCGGCACGTGAACCGATCATCTCTAGCTAGTAAATAAACACGAATGAACAATGTTGAAAGATACAGTACAACTTACCGAAATGTATGTTCCTCATACATAATATCGACCAATCAATCAAACAAAGGGGTCAATAAAACAGTTGGAGAACAATTATGTCACATAACATTTACCTCAGGAAAGCGATTTGATGACCATAATATAGGCTATAGCACGTTAGTTGGCTAGAAAAAAAGAGCTATAGAGAGTATTTAGCTAAGTATGTGTACTATATTACATATTTATTATATTTGTACTTATATCATTAAATAAAGTTGTTATTATAATAAAAAAACGCATTATATCTCTCTCTGTATGTTTACAGCATTAGGTGAGTTGTTTTTTTCTTGAGAAAAATTAACGCCTATCTTGTGTAGCCTACCTAATATTATCCAAATCGAGTCAATATTAAATCAAATCACAATAATTGAATTGAATTGAAATAATAAAAAAAGCGTAACGTTAGCTTACCAGAAATTGTACCATGTAAACATTGCAACATGTTGTCACTAAACCTAAAAAAATTCAGTTTAGTTACTAAAATGTTTTGACAATCACAATACACTTATTGTCATGCAATATTTTTTTTTACATCCCCCCAATCCCCCCTAACATGTGGTAAAATGATGGGAACAGACTTTGCTGTGGGGAGTTAGCTGAAAGTTTAGCCTATATTTATCCTAGCTAGCCACAAGTCTCTCCTGCGCTGGCTCAACTCCTCTGTTTCCTTCCCTTCACGTTTTCTGACAGTCAGTATCGCATAAAAACTAACTCCGGGGTTCTTATTGCTGTTGTTAGAACAGCCGTGTATTACATAACACACCATCGCGCTGTTTAAAAAAAAAAATACAGCGATAATGCCATGGATAATACCGACGCTGCCTCGCTTGTCAATTGACAGATTGACAGTTGCCGTGGTTTCTATGTCAACAACATGGCCGCCGCGAACATTGATGACGTAGATCGAATAAGAACTATTGTCAAACAAAACGGAGACTAGCTAGACCCTCCCTCCTCCTCATCCGCACACTAACTCCCCAAACCCCACCCCAAATCCTTCTTGTCGGTTATTGGCTGGAACAGTTTGTTATTTTTCATGGTGCGGGTGAGCCCAGTTTGTTTTTGTTGCCATTTGTGGAGAAATTTCATTTCTTGTATGAAATGTAGTTTTTCTTTCTGATCTTGTTGGTAAAAGATACACTGCTTCCAATCTATTGGAGGTATTTGGCTCCGTAGAGTAACATTTTGCAGAGTTGGGGTGGATGCAGATGAACTTCGTTTGATATCTATTGGTAACTTGGGCCACGGAGTGGGCCGTGGGAGGCCTTTCAATAGAAAAAAATAATAAATCATGAAGGATTACTAAAAGGGATTGAATGGTTCAAGTAGAACAATACCCAACGAGATTTACATTTAAATAAATTAAAGGTGCTCTAAGCAATGTCACGCGTTTTTTAGGCCAAAACATTTTTTGTCACATACAGCAAACATCTCCTCACTATCCGTAGCTACCTGTCCCCTGAACACACTGTAAAAAAAAGTGGTCTCTGCAGACACCCCAGGCTCCACAAACAGCAACAAAAACAAACTGGGCTCACCCGCACCATGAAACATAACAAACTGTTCCAGCCAATAACCGACAAGAAGGATTTGGGGTGGGGTTTGGGGAGTTAGTGTGCGGATGAGGAGGAGGGAGGGTCTAGCTAGCCTCTGTTTTGTTTGACAATACTTTAAGTGTCAACAAGAAGTGACGTCACCCAAACATCACTTACAACACCTTTAAATGAAATAAATGTATAGTTTTTCCTTCAATCAGTCAGTGTAAAAGCAAGTGTGTTAAGTTTACTGACTTTGATGTCATCTAGCTAATCGCACTAATAGGCTTCTTTTAGTGATCAAAAATGCTCAAATATATACTGCAATTATTTAAACTACATAGATAGATAGATATATAGATAGAAACGTTATTGATCCCCTTGGGATGTTTATGAAAACATTATGAAAATATACACTGGACATGACTTTACCTGTTAGCTGTCTTACGTTTCCGATCAGCCGTTCTGAGAAGTGTGAGAAAGGCTAAGCTTGGGGGAGGGGTGGGGTGATATTGGGGAGGGCAAAGGTGGGGGAGTGCATTACAGCACATTTGACACATTTGACCTCAAAACAAAATACAAACTAAGTAAAAGTAGCCTGATAATATTAATAATAATAACTTAATTATTAATTAGTTAATAATAGTTCATAGTTAAAAACAACTATTTTTGCAATATCTAAGCAGTTTCTTCACATTACATCTCAAATCTGAATATGGCATTGAATTGCCCATGTAGGAAAACTTACAAAAGCACATTTATTTCATGTTTGAACCTTGTTTAGTCAAAAAGATATACTGAAAAATAGATTTAAGCCTGGTGGTGGCGGCCATTTTGAATTTCTCAATTTTGAGGCATTTTGGGACATTTTTGAGCTTCATATACAGCAGATTTGGATTCAGCACCCCTTAATACCCCTAGAAATGTTGTACAATATAAATAATCACAAAATGCCTCCAGCACTTTAAATAAGCACATTTTCAGAAATTCTGCCTAGTCTATTAAGCCATGCGGTAGCCACAGCTCAACTCAACCTAGCTAGCTTTCATTTTAAAAACAAAACTACCAAATTTGACCTGCTGGCAATGTTACTTCTGTCCTCATCTCTACCTGCTGTCCTCCACCTCTTTAGCCTGAGGCTTAAAGAGCAGGACATGTTGATAGCCACTCAAGCTAGCTCAGCTAACATTGTGGTAAATATATAGCATTTTACAGTAATTGTAAGTTACAAATTACAATTTCTTGCAAATAGGAAACACTTCATGCAAAAATGCAACTATATTTATAAATATAATTATTACCTGTATGTATTTAATCCAGTAAGTCCAACGACGTCGAGCTGACACTTCCGAGGTGTGGTCCATTAGGTATTTAATTAGCGACAGCTGGGTCATGCGCTGTGGGCGGAGCTACCCGTCGACTTCCGTTTGTTACCGCCCACGTGCGCAATCCAGCCAATCACAAGACGGCCCGCCAAAATGCACCGTGTGTATCAGAAATGTGTATGAAACTGCAATATATAACCCAGCTGTGGGGTCGCTGTTCTATACACTGGGATACACTCAAAATCAGGTCAAGTGGTAAATAAGGACTTTCAAAGAAAAAGAGAATTTATGTTGTTCAGACACTAAGAAATGCAGTTACACTCTTTGATTTATGAGGACCTTGGCATAGTCCCCGTATTACCCTTAGGTCCATGGAGCCCAGGTGAAATGTCCGGCGTGTTGTCCGTGTAGGACCACAGACACACAGACACACAGACACACAGACACACAGACACACAGACACACAGACACACAGACACACAGACACACAGACACACAGACACACAGACACACAGACAGGAACTTAAATACACAGTGATGATTAACAAACGACTAGCAGCTGTGATGAAAGTGGTTAGTGTCCATGGTGACAAATCAGTGGCGGGAAACACAGACAGGGAAACACTAGGTGCTCGGGGTTATGTGAAGGAATGTGAGTTTTGGAATGACGCATTAATAAATGCTGTTCAGTTGCTCTACAATGTGTCGCTTGAATCTATGCCCAATAACACGACATGGTGTCAGAAGTCGGACGGCAGTAAGAGCTTAATCGCCGGGGAGTGAAAGTAAGCTGTTCTGGGAGTGAAAAATAAGATTTTATCGGGAGAAAATAATGTCGGATACAGAGGAAGCGGGAGCATGCGCACCGCATACGCAGCATCGCAGGCTACCGCCCCAGCTACAGGTAAACAGCGGCAACAATGCTAACGCAAATCCACCCCTGAACGCCACATTCACCATTCAGCCTCCCGAAGCGTTTGATTTTTCTAAGCCTCAGCAATGGGAAAAGTGGATACGGAGATTTGAAAGATTCCGTCTAGCCAGCAATCTGCATCTTAGCTCAGAGGCTAACCAGGTAAACACGCTCATCTACTGTATGGGGGATGAAGCGGACGACATTCTTCGAGGTCAAGCTTTAACAGACGTGCAGAGACAACAGTATCAAGCGGTAAAAGACACTTTGGATATATAGTTTGTGCCCAGGAAAAACATTATCTATGAAAGAGCCCGTTTTAATCAAAGAGTACAGCTAACTAATGAGACTGTTGACTCGTTTGTCACCGCGCTTTATGCTTTGGCTGAAAACTGCAACTACGGTGCTCTACACGATGAGTTAATAAGAGATCGCCTCGTCGTGGGACTCAAAGACACTAGCTTAGCTGAGAGATTACAAATGGACAAGGATTTGACGCTGGAGAAGGCAGTAAATCAAGCCCGGCAGTCAGAAGTCATAAAAAGGCAACAAACAGACATTTGAGGAGAGAACAACACGGAAATAGATGCTGTGTCAGTGAAATATAGAAAAAAACAGCATCCAAAACAACAGTATCCAAAATACAAGTCCCCAACTCAGCCAAAATACACAACAAAGTCCAAAACACCAAATGAGAGATCCTGCTACAGATGTGGTAAAACACCTGCACATGCTAAAGTTCAATGTCCAGCAAAAGATGTGACCTGTCATACTTGTGGTAAAAGAGGACATTACAATAAGGTGTGTAAGTCTGTTAAATCCGTACATGTGATAGAAACAGAGAAATATAATGACACACCCATGTTCCCTGGTTCTGTGGACGCAGGTTCAGATCCTTGGTATGCAGATCTTACCATCAGAAACCACAAAGTCAGATTTAAGATAGACACTGGAGCGGATGTTTCAGTTATCCCAGCCCAGATGTACTACAGTATAAATCAAAATGTGACAGAGTTATGCAAACCAGACAGACCATTGTGTGGACCTGGGGGCACTCCTCTCAATGTATTGGGTATGTGCAGAGAAACATTGTGCAAAGGTGAAGAAGAAATAGAAGAAAACGTATATGTTATCAAAGATTTGCACATAGCGCTGTTGAGCAGGCCAGCAAGTGTCAAGCTAAACCTTGTGTCTAGAGCAGATAGCATAGACATGAAAGTGTTAAATGAGAAATATCCAAAGCTGTGTCAGGGTTTGGGGTTAATGCAGCAACCTTATACTATTAAGCTGAAACCTGACGCTGTTCCTTTTTCCCTGGCCACACCAAGACGTGTCCCCATTCCTTTGTTGGGAAAAGTGAAACAGGAACTCGAAAAAATGGAGTCCATGGGAGTAATCAGCAGAGTTGAAGAGCCAACTGAATGGTGCTCAGGTATGGTCCCAGTGCCAACCAAAAATGACTCAGTGCGCATTTGTGTGGACCTCACTCACCTCCAGGGTTGGGGAGTAACGGAATACATGTAACGGCGTTATGTAATCAGGATACAAAAATCCAGTAACTGTAATCCGTTACAGTTACATCAAAAAACGTAGTAATCAGATTATAGTTACATTTTGAAAAAAGAGGGAATACTTTCAGGATTACAATGGTTTCATTTGAAACTAAATAAATAAGTATTTTGCAATAATAACACTATATTAAGCGCTGCTTGATTATACAGTAGTTCCTGGTTCTGTTGCCAGTAATGACTCACGTGTGCCACGCGCTGGTGCATGTGCAAATAACAGCTTTCTACAATCTCCTCAGACGCAGAGTGAATCACTGCTGCTAGTAGAAACGATGCTGCCTGCGGGTAAAATCGCTTTTAATTCACGGAAATTCCGCTGCTATTTTGGAGAGTAGCTTTTTTAGTACCCAAAATTTCCTTTCTTAATCTTTTGGTAACGTAGGGGAATTCCCACTGCCGACGCCCCAAGTTCAGTCAGGCAAATTAAGAAAGATCACGGCTTTAGTCAACATGTAGGCCTATTTTAAAATAAACTAATATGTAGATTGTGTAAAATTTTTAAATGTTGTGTTTTTATTTTTTAGTTAAAAATTAGTTAAAAATAAAACAAAATAATCTGTAATACCATACATTAGCCACTAGATGTCTGTATAGCCCGTTACATAAATTTGTCTGTGTATATTTTGAAAATATTGTACACTGGACCAAATTCTTAATAAATAAAAGTTTTTTTAATATTTTTTTTAATAATATTTCTTCTTGCTTGACTTTATTTATATACGTGACCTTGAAGTAATCCAAAAGTAATCAGTTACATTACTTTCATACTATAGTACTTGGATTACGTTACTGAATACTTTTTTATGAAGTAATTTGTAACTGTAACGGAATACATTTTTAAAGTAACCCTCCCAAGCCTGCTCACCTCAATGATGCAGTGTGCAGAGAGAAGTACATCCTACCTTCAGTGGAACAGACACTTGGATCCCTGGCTGGAGCAATCGTCTTCAGTAAGTTAGATGCAAACAGAGGGTTTTGGCAGGTCCCATTGTCACCTGAGTCAGCACACTATTCAACATTCATTACCCCTTTCGGATGCTACCATTTTAACAGACTTCCTTTTGGAATAGCCTCAGCCCCAGAACATTTTCAGCGGAGAATGTCAGTGATTCTCAATGGGCTACCAGGCGTGGTTTGTCACATGGACGACATACTCATTTGGGGAAAGGACCAGCAGGAACATAATGTTAGACTTCACACAGTGCTTCACAAACTGCAAGAGGCTGGTGTCACACTAAATATGGAGAAATGTGACTTAAGCAAACATGAGGTAAAGTTCCTTGGACACATTTTGTCTGCGGAGGGAGTCCAACCTGACCCGGACAAAATCAGAGCAGTCAAAGCGATGAAAGAGCCGTCAAATGTCAGCGAAGTGCGCAGCTTTCTTGGGATGGTTAACCAGTTAAGTAAATTTATTCCAGGACTGGCGGAAAAAGATAAGCCCCTAAGAGATCTGCTTTCAAAGAAAAACCAGTGGGTTTGGAGCTATGCACAACAAAAAGCATTTGATCAGCTGAAAAGTGAACTGACATCAACACCTGTTCTCACACTCTATGATCCAAACAAAGATCTTAAGCTATCTGCTGATGCCTCATCCTACGGACTCGGAGCAGTCCTATTTCAAAAAGAAGGTGAGCAGTGGAGAACGGTAGCATACGCCTCACGCTCCTTAACTGAGACAGAGCAGAGGTATGCACAGGTGGAGAAGGAGGCGCTTGGACTAACGTGGGGATGTGAAAGATTTAAAGACTTCCTCATCGGGAGACACTTCTCCTTGGAAACGGACCACAAGCCACTTGTCAGTCTGCTGGGACAACAAGCCCTAACCGAGCTCCCACCCAGGATCCAGCGGTTCCGACTCAGGCTCATGAGGTACAGTTACTCCATTTCACACACTCCAGGCAAAGCACTCTTCACAGCGGACACCCTTTCACGCGCACCTGTCGAGCAAGATTCAGATTCTAAAGCTGCAGCAGATCTAATGGCTGACACAAACATCTACGTCGATAAAATAATCAGAACCCTACCTGCTAGCTCAACATACATCACACAACTGAAAGAACAACTAAAGACAGATAACACATGTTTTGAAGTCATGTCTTTGTGTCAGAGAGGTTGGCCAGATTACAGCCATCTCACAGGTCCAATCAAAGCATATTGGCCACACAGAGACACTCTAACTGTATGTGATGAACTGTTACTGAAAGGCACCAGACTTGTGATTCCTACCACTATGCGCAACTCTGTTCTCATGGCCCTACATGAGGGGCATCAGGGAATGTCTAGGTGCAGAGAGAGAGCTAGAGAGACAGTGTGGTGGCCTGGTCTGAGTGGCCAAATCAACGAGCTTGTAAAAAACTGCACCACATGCATTAAGGAACGTGCCAATTCAGTGGAGTCTTTAATGCCCAGTGAGCTGAAAGACCATGGCAAAAAGTTGGAGCTGATCTTTTTACTCTTAACAACAGTAACTATGTTCTGGTGGTGGACTACTATTCCAGATTTGTGGCGGTTAGCAAAACTGACGCCCACGAGATCAGAAGATGTTATAGTACACCTAAAGTCAATCTTTTCCAGACATGGCATTCCAGAGCTTTTCTACAGTGACAATGGACCTCAGTTTTCAAGCCAGCTGTTCAAAGACTTTGCAGCAGCATACGGTTTCAGACATGTAACCAGCAGTCCAAAATTTGCTCAAAGCAATGGTGAGGCTGAGCGTCATGTCCAGACTGTGAAAAGACTACTAAAGAAAGCAAAAGACCCATATCTTGCACTTTTAGCCTACAGAGCGACCCCATTGGCTAATGGATACAGCCCAGCGCAACTACTAATGGGACGGAGACTTCGTACGCCAGTTCCTCAGCTTCCCTCGTTGCTCATTCCCAGCCTGCCAAATGAGGCTACAGTGGTGAAGAGAGAGAGAGAGAGGAGACTAAAGGACAGTTCAGTGTTTAACAAAAGACATCGTGTGAGATATTCCTCAGCTTTCACCAGGACAACCGGTGTGGATCACAGACACCAAGAGTGAAGGGACTGTCATCTCACCTCATTCTACACCCCGCTCATACATCGTGGAGAGCCCCTCGGGAGTCATCAGGAGAAATAGGCATCATCTATTGCTATTGCCGGAAATCACACCAAAGGTTCAAATTCCAAGTACACCAGTCTGTCCAACAGAGGGCGCCAGGCTCACACCTAACTGTTCAGAGTCTGCAGTTAAGACTCCAAAGGCAGCTTCCCCAGGTCCTGTCAGAACCAGGTCTGGTAGAAGTGTCATAAAACCTCAAAGACTGGACTTGTGAATACAAAAGAGTTACATAAAAAGAAAGTGTTCAATAAGTTGTAAAAAGTAGAAGAGAGAAAAAAAAGTGTTTTCATTCATGCAGTAAATGTTCATTTAAGTCTGCATTCATCTCCGAGAAAGGGGGATGTGGAGTAATGGGTTTTATTATGAAAGGGGTTTTTATTATGAAGCATCTAACAGGAAGTACCGGAACTACTAGGTGCTCGGGGTTATGTGAAGGAATGTGAGTTTTGGAATGACGCATTAATAAATGCTGTTCAGTTGCTCTACAATGTGTCGCTTGAATCTATGCCCAATAACACGACAGAATAGAGGGAGGGATGGAGGGGTTCTAGGAGGTGGGCGAGGCGATGCCGCAGGCAAGGAGCCAGGAGATGGAGAAGGGATGGTGAAGGGATGGCCAAGGGTAGGCAACGTAGGCAGAGGAAGCTGGAGGAGGTTCGGGCGGAGGACGGCTGACCGGGAGGAGACAGAACTGAAGGGTCCAGGGTGGTACAGATCGTGGTGAGAGCCAGGGAAGGGCCTTGAGCAGGGGCGTGATGGAAGGTGCCCAGGCCACAGCCAGAGTAGTACCCCACGGCAGCGTAGACGGAGGGAGGAGCTATGGAGGAATATTGATGAGGGCCCCAATGGGGCTGACTGGAGACGACGATGGCGAGGATGGAGCCCACCATGTAGCCGATGAGCTGAGGTAGTGGAGAGATGGTGAAGATCCTGCCATAGCGGAGCAAGCCATAGCAGACGGGGTGGAGGACCAGAGCGTAGCAAACGGTCCGCAGCGGAGGTAAAGCGATGTCTGACCTCAGTGGAGCCGACGTGCCGAGGGAGACCGGCGAGACCGAACGGCCGATGGTCCACGCCGAGGTCGAGGGTGGAAGGAGCGCAGGTTCGGGAGCCAGGGCAACCGGTCGAGGCAGAGCGTAGCATACCGAAGTTGTAGGCGGAGCCTCGTGCTCCTCTTGCTCAGGAGAAGATGGCTCCTGACAGGTCCGAGGTGGTACCCAGCTACTGTTCGGAACCCTCGAAGTCCATCAGTACTCCCTTGGCGATGGATGGCTCGGCCGGCTCACACACCTGATCAGGCACGCGCTGCTCGGGCTCCATCACGCTACCTGCGGTGGGCTCAGGTCGACCATCCTCGCCATCTGGGTGGCTCTGGCTGGGCACTGGATGGGGAGTGGGGCTGGCGGCATCCTCGACGGTGAACGCAGATCCGCAGGACGCCAGCACCCACTCCACATATGACGCAAAGCTCCCTCGAGGATCCTCTCTGGACAACTGTGCACTTGTGGCAGCGTTGAGTCCGTGTCGCAGGAACGCGCACAGGCAGTAGTCCAGGAAGGTGGTCTGATGGGCGAGATCCAAAAATTCTTCTAAGTGTTCCTCGAGGAAGCGTTCTCCCTGCTCAAGGCACATGAGTCTTACCGCTGGGAAGTCCATGGTGCAAGCAGGAAAAAAAAAAACCACTAAACACGAAAACAGGAAAAAAATATATATATACAAACGCGTTCTTTTGTTTTGGTCCAGTATTCTGTCACGGCGCTGCGTGGGCAAATACAAAGGAGTTCACTAAGACGAAGAGATCCAAACAAATAGAGTTTTATTCCAGACGATAAAGGTTCTCTCTCACACACTCTCTCTCACTCACTCACTCACTCACTCACCCACCCCAGGTAACACACACACACACACACACACACACACACACACACACACACACACACACCCACACTCACTCACTCACCCACCCCACGGCGCTGCTTGGGCAAATACAAAGGAGTTCACTAAGATGAAGAGATCCAAACAAATAGAGTTTTATTCCAGACGATAAAGGTTCTCTCTCACACACTCTCACTCACTCACTCACCCACCCCAGGTAACACACACACACACACACACACACACACACACACACTCACTCACTCACCCCAGGTAACACAAACTGGACACACACACACACACACACACACACACACACACACACACACACACTCACTCACTCACTCAGTTAATCTTTGCAGCCTTTTAACATTTCCGCATACGTCATCTTCATGCAGAAATTACTCGTGCATTGAAACCGCGTCGTTAACTCACTGAAACAATCGCATCTTTCACTTTCTCTGCACTCTAGTTCTGCGTGCATGCATCTGCATGTGAGTTTCACTTTCTTTCCGCGTTCACTCGGCATTCTCCGCTGCTCTCCCGCATTCACTCGGCCTTCTCCGCCTCTCTTCATCACTCAATTTGAATTCGGCTTCTCAGTTTCGCTGATTTGCAGTGCAGCAATCTCAGACAAAAATCAGCTTTTTAGCCTCACAGTGTAGTAGGGCTTAATGGTTCAAAGGGGATGCTAAAAAATGTTTTTTAAAAAAAGGTGCATCAATAACTTCAATATGCTGCATTGATTGCATTGTACTAATTTAATTTTCCATTTTACCTTAAATTATACAATTAAAAGGTCACATTGTAAAGTGTACATGGTTATTAAACACAGTATCAATTTCGCTGAACATCTTATATACAACGGTCTCTGTCTCTATTGTGGAGCAGAGGGACATCTTCTTTCAACCTGTCCTGTGAGACCATAAGTCAAGTCACCTTCATTTATATAGCGCTTTTAACAACATAGATTGTTTCAAAGCAGCTTTACAGTGATAATAGGAAATTAAAGTAACAGAGATTGTTTTGGCTTTACTGTATTGAAGGCTGTAGTATGCACTGATTATCTAAATCACCTTTGAGGACTATTTACACAATTAATGTCCAGGAGAGGAGTAAAGAAGGCAGAGTCATGGGTCAAATTCACTCAATGTATTAATGAAAGAATTAATTATTTTCTCACAATGTCAACACAATGTAAATATGTCACAATAAAGCAGCGTAGGCCTATGCAAAATAACCAAACAATAAAACAACACGCTTTGAGTCAAAAGATACAATGATGTTGAGATAAGGCAATGAAGTGGTGTTAATAAGAGTACTCAGTCTTAACAAGTCCCAGGTATTCCAGAGAATGTCCACGTAATGAAAGGAGGGTGCAGATATCCTCAGACGTCGATCCTCAGACGTGATGCCATCACAATGGAACTCGAACAGGCGGTTACATGTTAGTAGGCAGGGGCGTAGCACAAGATCCTGGGCCCTATGCATAGGCAGTCCTGATGGGCCCCCATGTTCCTCAACCCCCGATAATTTGTCGTGTGTGCATGTCTACACACATTTCAAACCTCCTTTCCCAACATTCTCTAGCCTACTTTACTGTGGTTACTAAGGTTAAGGTTAAGCTTAAAATGATATTACAATATTTTTTTGTATAACACCCAATGTAGGCTATAAAATTGCTAATTTTAGATATTATAGCCTATTAATTTAAAATTAAACAGGTTGCAATTTAGGCTATTATAATGATGTGTTTAATACAAACAGCATTGTTAGTGTACAGTTTATTTATTTAGCCTTTACCTCAGATTACATGTATAGCCTAACCCAATTATCATCTGAAAGTGTATATGTGCTGCTCTTTCAATGGGTTGTCAATATATAACGATCGCGGATATATTCAAGCAGTTTAGCACTATAGATGTTGTGTTCTAGTTTGTGCTCACCTTTCTTTGAAAAGAAGTCAGTTACCAATGTTTCCCCTCATTTTGTTTTCTTTCCTTCTCCTGTCTTTCATTTCTTTTTTTGGTGGCCTGATTTGGTGTTCTACAGCAGAAGCTACCACTAGATGCTCCACTAACTAACATAAACAAAATGCGTGCAGATGGACTAAACCATTTGTCGCATTAGCAAGAGGTGGGACCAGTCAATCAATCAACCAAGTTATTCAGCCAATACACTAACTTTACATTTCATCTTACATTCATTATGAAGTTAATTAGGAAATGAAAATATCGAGGTAAAATCAAATATATTCCAGGCTTTTCAAGGGCCCTCTTTCCCCTTGGGGCCCTGGTAATCAGTACTGGTTTTACCCCCAGTTCGACGCCCCTGTTAGTAGGTATCTTTGTCTTGTCCTGATAGTTTTAATGTGATGAGATATTAACAGTGAGGCCTGTAGCTTCGTGTGCTGCGATGTTCAGTGTGCGTGATGGGTTTGTGTGATATGGTCAGCTGGACAAACGTGGATAAACGTGTGGTTCTATAATAAAACAAACAAGCTCAATTAGTTTCTGTTACAATTCATACAACAAAGTGCTGCGTCATTATCACTTCACGTGATTGAACACGAGAGACATCACAAACATGTGATAAGGGCATAATATAGCATGCAGATGTTCTTTTATAATTGAAGAAATATCTAATTGATGCATCTAACAGCATATCAGACAATGATTATTAGACTGAATAATGTAATATAAACACTAACAGTCTGCAACGACACACGCACTTGTATTCACCATATAATTCCAACAACCTCTGGAGCGAGCACAACATCGGCCGCCCATCACATCTGAAATGCCAAACTGCTCACCAGCTGAGTGCTATATTATCAATCTATAGCTTGATGGCCTTAATCAACCTTGCCTCGTGTATTTACAATAATAACACACACCACATTTCTTCCTTCTTTTCTTCCATTGCTGTATATCTGATCTCACGTCATTTTCGCAGAACTCGCGAGACTTCTGATTAAACTCCGCCTACAAAGCAGGCGCAACACTTGAACAAAACACTGTACAACTATAATAATAAAATAAATGTAACTTGACTATGGCCTTTTGCACAGCCGCCCCGTATGCAAATTTGCCATTAGTAGGGTTTATGAGGAACTCTCTGTGTCTGGGGGTAATGTAGGCAATTCAATCAACTTAGCTACTGGTCTTGTGCATGTTTGATCTTTCACTTTGACCACTGCTGTTCTGACTCTACCATCTGAACTAGGAATGACAGCAGAGACAGTACCAACTGCGTTCTTGGAATCTGCTCATCAACGATGAGTACTACAGTACCAACTGCAATATTTTCTTTCTCTCTGTGCCATGTCTGCCTTGACTGCAATGTGGGTAGGAAGTCATGAATAAAATGCTTCCAAAAATGATCACTCATAACCTGATTATGTCTCCATCTTTTTCTACTGAGTAATTTGTGGTCTGAATAGACAACTTGGGGCAAGGAGGAGTCAGGCCGCCCCATCAGCAAGGAATTTGGCGAATCTGAATCTGAATCTGAGAGGTGTCCTCCAGCTCTTTACATCCACCTCAAAAATTTGTTCCCTGATCGGAGAGAATCTCATAGGGTTTTCCTCTTCAGGCAATGAAACGCCTGAGAGACAGCAGGAATGAATCTCCATCCATTTGATCCAACAGATCATTGACATTCGTGTTGCCTGCATGTGATAATGTATCGCTATATCATGTTCTATACTCAATTTATCATTTGTGTGATGTAGATTGTGTGATCTAGACCTCAGTCATGATGGGTTTTTGTTTTGTGATCATACAAAAATACTACCTTTTTCAATTATCC
The DNA here is from genome assembly GCA_021554675.1 of Leuciscus idus. Taxonomy (NCBI): domain Eukaryota; kingdom Metazoa; phylum Chordata; class Actinopteri; order Cypriniformes; family Leuciscidae; genus Leuciscus; species Leuciscus idus. The sequence goes on from CM038621.1 coordinate 15,314,014, forward strand.
TGAAATGATCTCAAACAGGAATTGACAGAAAGCATAATTTCACAATCACAATATCTTAAAGTCCTCCTGTGATGTCTATGTGGTGTTATTAATATGCTTTAAGACAAACCATGTACAAATTCATAAGTCAACACCATTGCTGAGTATTTTCTCTTTAAAACTGCAGTGAATCTCAAAAACGCGGTTGGTGTTTCTGAGGTCACAAACTGAGCTGGTGTGAGTGAGTGGAGGGGGGGGGGTTATTAGCAAATTTGTATACTAAATTAGCAGTGCCGGATTAACCATTAGGGCAACTGGTCACTTGCCCAGGGGCACAGGGCATCTAAAGGCCCTGGGCACCGTCAAATATTATGTTAGATCATGTTATAAATGCAGTCCTCACTTTCCTAATTATATGCAGATTTTTACAACCTGTTCAATCAAAATATTACGTTAAATCACGTCAAAAGCAATGTCTGTAGCTTCCTGTGCAGAGAGCAAGGGCCAGCTGTTACGTCGACTCGCGTGACTTGACGCTGTAGTGGCAAACAATTTTACATCACTGAATAAGAGACAAACATGGATCAATTGTCTTTAACAATTATTTATTCCCTTGCAAGGAAAGGTCAGCAGTCATACAGTCATTACAAAGTGCCTGCAGAGTGTGACAACGAGTGGGGGGTATCCTTCATTCTTTATAGTTGTTCCTCCCCCAAGGTTGTTTTCTTGAGGCTACATCAAGATACATCTTAGCCATAACTAACACATTGTTTAGATTTGTCTATCATACTTAATCATATTACACCCTTGAATGGAGACTCTCTGTCTCGGTCATACACTGTCACATTGACTTTTGTCCGGTCATATACAAGGACATACACATACATATATTAATAAGAATATGTATCGACACCACATTAATCTAATTACCATAATATTTCTAAGATTCTATGAATATAATTAAGTGCAAACATAACAGAACATTAAATTTTTTCCACAACGCTCTGAAATTTGAAATCGGTGGGAAGATGGAGAAGCAGTTAAGTGGGACCGCTAAAAGAAACTTAAAAAGAGAAAAGAAATTGAAATTAGTCAACAATTTGAAACATATTCCAAAAATAGCCAATTTTTTTACTTCAAATCAGTGCTCTCTGAGGAAAGGCGATGATAACGCTGAAATCCCTCCTTTACCTGTGGTTGTGGAAACGGCTAACGTTAACATTAGTGCTAGCAGTCAGGCCACCAGTGTGGAAGCTAGCAGTGAGACATGGAACAATAGCCTCCACATCATCACAACGAACACGCAAGTCCAACTGAAGGAGCTGTTAAAACATAACATTATCTTTATTGTGAAATGTATGTGTACAAAGTCAAGAAGGCCAGTTAATTATGGCTCACCTGTTAAAAGAAAAAAAAAGATAATAAGAATTAATATATGCATGTGAAATGTTGTGCATCTGTTTACATATGTAAAGTCAAGAAGGCCAGTGTGTTAAGATCACCTGTTAAAAGAAGAGAAAAGATAATAAGAATTAATAGATGTGTGTTAATGTCAGATGTTGTCTTGATATGGGGATATGGGACCTTGAGTCTTGTTGCCCAGGGCACAGTAAATTGTTAATCCGGCCTTTAAATGAGGCAAGGGTGTCGAGTTACATGCAAGCTATTTTAAGGCATAAAGATTTTTTTTGGGAAAAAAAACAAACAAAAAAAACGTTTAAATATGTCATTTTGGTAACCAAAGATGAGTTTTAAGGGATACAATTATTGACTACAGGGGGATTTTAATGTTTGACCTTTTGTTTGTTCTATTATTTGAGGACCCGTCATAAACCATAAAAACCGGTTGTTCACTTTTGTTGCAATAAATAATGTAATACATATAATGTCCGACAGGTGTCAGTGCTGCTTTATCACTGCAACTCAATGGCGTGTGCGTTAACTCACACTGTCATGGAGGGGAACGTTTAAAAAAAAAAAAACGTTTATTCAACACCAAGAACAAAAACAAAATATACATCTACAATGGCATTAATACATACAGATAAACAAGTATTAAGCAGGGCACGTATCAGTTAAATAAATAAATATTTATAAAGAAAATTTCATATATTTGAAGAAATTAATAAAAAAAAGAAGGAAACAAAAGAAAGAAGGGGTCTTTTCATTCCTCTTGTAAGAGACCAAGGTCTCTTATTATTCCGACAAATTTCTGGGCCTTTTTAATTTTCATCCATTCCAACGATGGAAAGTAATTACAAATAAAGTCTCTTTTGAATACAGAAAAATAAGGTTTCATCTTCATACATTTGCATTTATGAATGAAAAATTTGACCAGAATCAACATTACATTAATAAAATATTATTATTTTTAATCATCCAACAGCATTCCAAACATAATATGTTTTTGAGGGGGAAATTGTCTGTTTAATATCCATGCCTTTGAGATATGATGACATAATTACAGCAATCAGCATTCTTGTCTGTATTTATTCTATACTTATGGTACAAGTTTGATTATGTTTTTGCAAAGATGTTTATTGAAGTGAGTAATTTCATGGGTCAAAGAGTCAAACTGTTTTCTGAGAAAAAAACAAAAACTAACTCTTAATTGGATACAATGGTTTCTGATTCAGGACGGGGTTCTGCTTTACTATTTAGCCAATAGAGTGCTGCAACCCGGAAACAAGTTCAGATTTTAGCACTTACACTATCATTATCTTGAAGTCAGTCGGATTTTTTATGAGTTCTTGGTGGTTCAAATGTTGACATGTCTTATTAAGATGCGATTATATATAGTTTATGCTATTTATTATATACAGCCTTACTGTGTAGTCATGCTCTTGCAAACTATTATTACTCGAACTTTCAGGAAAAATGTTTATATACAGTATATATATATATATATATACTGTCTACACGTAAAGCTTTTTACTTCAGATGATTGTATTTGGGATTCATATTAAATGTTGTGCTTATTTTCTGCAATAATCCAAAAGCCAATGTAAAATCCTATTGGGTTTTTTGTCAAGCAAACCAAGGTGATGCAAAATTATAGGTTGGCCTACAAAAAAATTGATAATCACTGCAGCGTTCTATAGCCTTAAGTTTACCTTCTCACCTTCTCACATTTGATTGGTCAAAAACAGATGAATCATAAACATTGTTGGGCTGTTTTCCTGAAGACAATGACTGTATATTTTAAAAGTGAATTTCTGCTAAATGTCCAATTAGATTTTACGGAGTACACTAGCATATTATAGATGACCTCAAAGCTAATAGACAAGCTTTAAGCTACAAAATTCCATTTTAATTTCATGGGGTCTTGAAAGCATCCGAATCAAGGATCTGGCATATGTATATACTATGTATGTATTTATTTAATACTGAAATACCAAGTGGTACAGCTGTTGGGAATGTGCTTTATTTGAAGTTAGGTGTGCTGTAGTGTTTGACCAGGCCATCAGCGCTCCACACAGTATTATCTCACTGAAAAGAACAGAGATAAATGCTTGAAGATATAAGGGCCATAAGAAGACATTAATGGACCTCTTTGCAAACAACAGTCAAGATAAACCCTATACTTCCATCAATGTTGAACATGTGCTCATACTATGAGGTGACATGTTCCCCAGAGCCCTGTTCATGTGTTTTGTTTGCATTTTCCATTCCCAGATCTTTGCCAAAGTATGGGAATTCCATCGTTTCCCTTAGTGACATCTGTGGGATCTTGTTTTCGCATTCAAGGCAATTGTGTGGAACACTGAGATGTACATCGAGACATGTGCTCTGCTGTGAGAGATATATGAGATACTGTGAAAGATGGGCTAATCTCCATTCCAATCTGTCTGGCTCGTTAACTGTTTTGGTCTTTATCTTTGCTATATTTTCTACACCTACCACTAAACCCACATACCCATATACAGAAACCTCTTAACTTACATTGAAGTACTTTAAATATATTAATTGTTTACTACAATGTTGTTACAATTTCATATGATTTTATGTTATATAGTGGAATGGATTTAGTGATGGATGAACTGCTTGCCACTTTCTATGAATAGATGGTTAGTTACACCAGTATTTTATTAGTTTGCAAAATAATGTATTATTTGTTTTATCATTATTTTCAACATTGAAAGGTTTCAGACATTCAAAAGTTTAAGACACCCTGCATTCTTCAGCCAATCAGAACACTTTTCAAGTGCTTTCTAAGTCCATATATGGGAAGCTGACCTACATCGCCAAACGTGCTAAAATAATTAAAAAGAAAAAAGAAATAAAAGAGGCCGGTAAATCTTTTTTTATCGCTGGAGAGAGCTAAGGGCTTCTACAGCTTGCGTTACTTAAGGGAGCGTGTCTAATTTGGTGCCTAATTCAGACCAATATTTGCTCATTCTCTCAGTTTTATGAACGGCTGACATTGTTTACAGCACCTTTAAAGCCACAATTAAATCAAAACTGACAATTCTTATTTGTAATGGAATATAGCAGTATAAATGACTTATCCGTGTGCACCATTTATTTTTATTTTTTCATCCGCTTCATAATCTTTCATCAAAATAACTCCCCCTCCCTCTTGCAGCTCATCTCTTTTCTTCTTTGATGATGTGTTTACTGGCGTGAGGGCGGAGTAACCTGTCACTCACATCAGATCCACCAATAGCAAACCACAGCCATCCAACCAGAAAATCAAGTCCCGGCCTATTTTGTTGTTGAAGAAGCTGTTTCACTTTGATGTATGTCACAATATGAAAGAAAATACTATCGCAACTTCCATCTCATGTCGACTTTAAGCTGGCGTCCTTGTGACAACTCTTGGGTGCTCCTGTCACTGATGGGTATTTCAGGTTTTATCCTTTTTGGGAAATTTGGTTACCACAAAGATAGCACAATCTAGCTCACACATACAAGACAAACAAATATCTAGCTAGAACTGCTCATTTTATTTATCATGCTATTTATAATTATGAAGAAACACTATTAACTCCCATATTTAGAAATCTCTGTTATTCTTCCTTCAGTAAACAGCATTGATCTTATCTGTCTCTTTCTCTCGTGTCTGGACATTTTAAGCATAAATTCTTGCAAAACTAGAAAAACAAACCTTGTCCTAGGCATCCAATCATAGTACATCTTTAGAAGCTTTGTTGAATAGTCCAGGAAAAAAAATGTAGTCAAGGTTTTATATTGAGAATATAGTAATAAATAATTCCCTTAAAATATGGAAGCGGATTAAATCCTTTTTGGATCTTCCACATTTGGACTGTCCAATTCATGCCTTCAATCCAGGCTTACAAAACAATGTTTTCTCCCAATGGAAGCAAAAAGATTTAATTTCTATAAGAGACTTTTTTCTGTATTTAAAAATTAGGGATTTTACTAGGAAAAGTTTCACAGGTTTCTATAGATGTAATCACATTATAGATGTAATCACAGAAATTAATTTCAGCTGTCATTACAAGCTTAAATATTAATACAATACAAAATCAAGCATGTACACAATAACTGCATTATCAAATTATTAATTTAAATGTTATTACATAAAAGTTAAAGACACTTTAGGGTCCCTTAGGCCTATAATAAAAATGCATCTTTTTCTATCACAGCCAAAGTAATGGTGAAAGTGATTTAGCCACCTCAGTCAATGCAGGTATCTATGCATCAAACTCTTGAAGCTCTAAGTAATCGCAGGCCAAAGGAACACGGCACTGTCTCTTTCTTTAACGCTCTATATCATACAAGAATGGGAAAATTAACTTGCTATAGAATTGTCTAGTGATTCATGGAAATGTTGTCTTAATAAAATAAAATAAATTCACAAAATAATGCTCTATTAACGCTAGGCACGTTGTGATTCAATTCAAAGTTATCCACAGGCTTCATTATTCGAGGACCAAACTACACTGTTAAACATTTTTGTGTGAAATTACAGTATATTCCAGGGTAATAATTGCATGACTTTCACAGTAATTCCACAGTAGGACTTCTCTTGTATCTAACTGAACTCTTGGAAATTTCTTGTAAAATATCATACTCTATTTCTACAGTGCATATGTACTATGAAGGTGCCCAGCATGCATTGCGGCACGAATAGGTTATGATATGGAGTTTCTTGATTCTTGTTGGTTTTATATGTGCTACTAAACTTATTTTTGGTTCACAATTTATTTGTAAAATTGATTTGGCAAAAATGGCCATTTTTGGGGGGAAACTGCGAGTTGTCACAAGCCATTTCATTATGCATGATCTTAGCAAATAAGGTAATTTTACAGAAATGGAAATCTGAGTCTGTGCACACATGTGAAACCTGACTTAAGTTTTCATACTTATTTATTTATTTATTTATTTATTTATTTATGTATTCAGTTATGTATTCATTTGTTTTGTGTACAACAAGTATGACTTGTACTCAGCCTAAACCAGTGGCATCTCAGTTCTCAGTGTCTCTGGCTCTTGTGTCTGACTGTGTTCCAGGGGAGCTCTGGCAACACTTCACAGCTCTGCTGAAAGATGACTCTACAGCAGACATGCAAAACTGTTCCAGTCCGAAGAGCCAATATAGAGGCCTGGATGTGGCTGGATTTCTGCTGTGTCCCTGTCCGTCACTGACCCATTTCAGCTGGCCAAAATAACCCTTACACCCCATCTGGTAAAGCTGCCAGAGGAAACATGAAAAGACTGTTAGCTTTTAGGTTACAGACAGTGATCTGCAATAGGCACTTCTATTGGCCCGTTTAATCTGAGTGACAGTGAGGTCCAAAAGTCTGAGGCCACTTTGATAATCTGGCATTTATGTGCCATTTAAAACTAGAAATAAATAAATAAATAAAACTTTTAGAATTTTAACAAAGAAAAGTTTTAATTGGAAATATTTAAGATTTTGGTATTCCACCAAAACTCAAAATGCTGTAACGTGTAGCCTGATCTCAGTTTCCTTTTCCGAGGACTTTTATGTTAGTTCCTTGGTGCTTCTCATTAATTATTTGCGCATCCTTGGTTCCTTTCCTTGGTTCCTTTCCTCGCGTCTCAGCTCCACCCCCTTGTATATTGGACGTCACTTCAAAGTGTCATCAGCAAGATGTATGGTTTATTTATGGTTTATGGATGGTTTATTTTACAACATAAATTAAAATTATTGTGACAGATGTGAAAGGGGAGGAGAATTTATATACGTGTGTCAGATTTTTCAACAAGAAAGACTTCGGCATAGGATCCATATGGTCCATTGTATGGTTGTTCTGGTGCAACTTCACAAAATTAACAAGGTGCAGAGAAGGAAAAAGCATGAGTATTTTTGGAACAATAGCAGCAACATTTATGAAGTGGAGAGGTCAAAATGGTGTGGCTGAAAAAATACATATGTTATGTGATTGGTGGATGCCAAACTATCCGACTTTCTAATTAGTGATCAGTTTCCAGGTCACAGGCTGGAGGACGAAGGTACAAGGAAACGAGGAAGCATCCATTTTAAAATTGAGAAGCACCCCCTGTTTCCCTGTAGTTAAGTTCCTGTTTCCTGTGTTAATGTTTCTAGTTAGTTTCCATGGTTACTGATTAAGTTCATCTGTGTCTTGTTTAGTTCTCAGTATCCTGTGTGTATTTAAGCCCTTAGTTTGTTATAGTTCTTTGTCCTGTATTGTATGTTAATGCTAGCTGTTCTGTTCTCTCCTGCACCCTAGTTTGGTTTCTTGTTTTAATACCTTATTTTATAATTGTTTAATAATTTCTTGTTTTTTATCAGTAAAACATAAGATCCACCTTTCCTTCGCCTGCATAACGTAACAGAATACAGGACCTAGAGAAGATATTAAAATGGATCTTCCAGCCGTTTGCCTCCTCACCCAGGATGATCGGCCCTTCGAGGACAACACCAGCGAGTTCTCGAACCTTGCATACCAAACACACTACCCTGACCGCTCACTAATCACTTTTTTGGACTGGACTTAATGATCACATTAAACATCTAGTTCCCCTCTCTGTTGATGGTTCTTGAGGGAAGTTTAAGGATTTTGTTAAATTAGTGCTTGCTTGCCGTTCCTCTTTAACTTATGGCGAGGTGGAGGAGGATGATGCTTGCCAATCGCCTGCCACAGACCCTTCATCCCGGAGCCAGAGCCCGTTGACCGGTTAGTTGCGGAGTGGGAGCCATCTGTATAACTGGACATCCTGGAGCTGAGTCCCACCCATAACCCCACCCTTAAGGTAGATTTGTTCCCATTGCCCCTATTTGATATCGGTCCTCTACAGTGCCCAAGCCCTTACTCCTGACATTTATATTAATATGTATATTAAATGTAACGTTTAATTTTAGCTCTCTCTCATTCCCTTCAGCTTTCAAGCGATAAAAAGAAATGGCCTAAAAATAAATTTGCTGTTTTGATTTTTATTGATCTTCCTAGAAGTCCAAACTAAGCATTTCTTACACCTTGTTTCATGAAAATAAAAATGCTTACACTTTATTGAAAGAGATGGTAACTTTATGGATGATCAAGCAGCAAAACTGCACAGCACTAGTACCATCAGCTGAATTCAGTGACTTACATGCCTCTAAAGAAGGAATTTTTTAGAAGACTAAATAGCTTGCATGAAGTCCAAGTGGCAGCCACCCAGAACACACTTGCATTGTTCTGGTGAGTTTTGATGGGAAAGCAGAGCTTGTTTTGTCTTTCTTGCATTTTCAAAATAGAGTAAACATTGACTGAGGTGGCTAAATCACTTTCACCATTACTTTGGCTGTGATAGAAAAAGATGCATTTTTATTATAGGCCTAAGGGACCCTAAAGTGTCTTTAACTTTTATGTAATAACATTTAAATTAATCATTTGATATAATGCAGTTATTGTGCACATGCTTGATTTTGTATTGTATTAATATTAAAGCTTGTAATGACAGCTGAAATTAATTTCTGTGATTACATCTATAATTACACTGTTGACTCTTCCACTGCATAACCTTTCCCGAACTGTTTGTGTTGTGGACATGAATGATACCTTAAATCATATGGTTTGTTGAGGAGATGTGCTATAACTTTTCAATGTTATCAGAAATGAAAGCTTTAGCATAAGTTCTGCCGGGAAGTCTCAATTACTACGTCAACTTTCTATCCAATCATATTCTTATGCTCACTGTATAAAAGCTCGGTACTTACACATGTTTGAGTTCGCAGATACTGAAGCGACGATTACCCCCATCCTCCCCACCACCACCAGGATGGTCCTGTCCATACCTCCCGGGGGGGTCGGCTGCGCCCCTGCCTTCATCTTTAGGCAGGAATTGCAGATCCGATACCCTCGGATTATGCACTACGGACGGGGCCTACGCCAAATGACTTTGTAGATTATCAGCTTGTTGAGCTTTCAATAAATGTACGATTTGTTGAAATAATTCTCCCGAGTCTTTCTGGTAGAACTAATTTTACTGTTCAAACGTTTGATGTCGGAAGATCTTTTAAAAGTTTTTGAAAGAAGTCTCTTATTCGCAACAAGGTTACATCTATTGGTAACACTTTACAATAAGGTTCATTTATTAAACATGAATTAATCATTCTAATGTGAAGATTTGATGCTCAAGAAACATTTCTTATTATTACCAATGTTGAAACAGTTATGCGCAATATTATATAATAATATAATAATAATATAATAATTATAATAATTATAATAATTATAATAAAAGTTTAAGTTTGTTGAACTCTGACCTGCGAATTCATAAAATGTGTGGGAAGATTAAAAAGTCACAATGTAACATTTTAGATGAATTAAAAGAATGCAAACTTTAAATCTACAGGATTGCAGAAAAGTGGAGTAGATTGCATATTTTTTAATTTTTTTATGTATTTGTCACAATCATTTTGAAACAAGTTTGATTTTCATTTTCTCCCAGTGTGTTTAGTCACCTGTTTTCCTGTGTTCCTTTGTTTCCCTTTTCCCATGGACACTAATATACGATCACACCTGTTAGTCTTTGAGTTCTAGAAACCACATAGCAATGCACTAAAAACCACAGGACACCTTAGAAACTGCATAGCAACACCCTGACAACTGACAATTGCTCACATTTGCTTCAGATAATGTGAAAAATAATTATTTAAACAGCAGTCATGTTTAATAAAAAGAGAAATGAAAGCGAAATGAAAGTGTTCCAGTTATTAAAATGATAAAAGTTCTGTCTCTTTTTTCTTCATTTGGCGATTTCATCAAATGCTATGGCCAGAGCTATGTACTTATAATTTGATATTTTAAGATATTCAGAGCATGAACTCTTGACCCAATCCAGCTAATTTTCTAATTTGTGTTAATCTGATTAATTCCACACTAATTTGATTCTGTTTGTGATAAAAGTGTGAGAAAGAGATAAACAACTAGATCTCAATTAGAATGATAAATGACCCACACAATTTCATACAGATAACTTGAACCACTCAAGATACTTCAAAAAGGACTTGACAACCCATTAAAATCTCATAATAATCCAGCAAAGCAAGCCGATGAGTCAGTGGCACTCCATACTGTAACGGCGTCACCCTCTCGTTCACTCTCCCCAGAATTATGATTCCCTCTGCACATCATCATCAGCGCACACTATAGACTCTCTTCTCCTTCACTCCCTTGTCTGGCCTCGTCCCTACGAATGCATACAGACTCTACCCTGAAACCTACATGTACTTACCCGCTTCAAGGATTCCTTACCCGAACTCCATCTTCAGCCACCTGTCATCCGCCTACAGCCTGCTGCTCTCTCTCCGTTCATCTACATGACACAGACCCGTATTATCATCCAGCTAAGTCCTTCATTCTGTCTCTCTGCCACAAGCTCACCTGTCTGCATAACTGTTCGGATCCATGCCACTGCTTAATAAAACTTTTTACGTATCACTTACTTGTCTGCTTCCCTCTGTATCGTGATTCGTGACACATACCTTGTATGTCCCCCGGAAACCTAGATGAGCTATGAAAATTATGAATCTTTTCATGCTGCAGTACACACAGGATTTTGGAGGGTAAAAGGCCAGAAATTGAGGAAATCCAGATTCTGCATAATAACCTTTGGAGTCAAGTTGCATGCTAATCTGAGTCACAAATATTTACATGACACCCCTAGGGAGAATGAAGGAAGACTGAGAAAATTGTACCGGCCCAGTTCTTTAAAGACGTATACCACAATTTGTCAAGAATACTTGTTTGATATGCGTTTCACACAGACTTATCCAGTATCTACTGTGTATGTAATTTAAAATCATTTCTCTTTTCAGTTGTCTTTGATGTATTAGTTGGCAATATCTATTAATTAATTTGGCCTAAATCATTAGGTTTGTGATGGAAAGTCATGTTTTACAGACAGAATTCTCAGACACATATAGCATTAAAAAATTAGTTCACCTAAACATTAAAATCTGTCATTATTTAATCATCCTCATGTCCAGACTTGTACAGTGTTAGGGTTTTTTTTTTTTTTTTTTTTTTTTTTTTTTTAGCACCACAGAGTAATTTCATGTTGATAAGACAAATTATATTTTGCATGATTCTTCTGTTTATACAAAACCAAATAAAATCTGGTCCCACTTCAACTACTATGTACTAACATTTTAATTAATCTTTTGATACAGTGCACGTATTGTGTATATACATGGTTTTATTTGTATATTTTAAAAAATCCCTGCATGTAATTACAGCCATAATTTAATTTCTGTAATTACATCTATGCTGTTGACCTTCCCTTATACCTTAACCTTACCAATATACCACCAAACCTGTATCCCAAGTGTTTTGCCAAACAACATCAACATAATAAGTACATTTACCTTTTCTTTTTATGTAAGTGCGTCGCGTCTGAACACGTTGTTGTTTTTGGAGCTCTATCGATTTGATTTATAATTCTTGATTTTTCTCTTTAAACTCACTTACAACGAACATTTTCTACTCTTCCTCACTGAGAAGCACTACTGCTCAAACCTCATAGTTACAACGCGGACTGTTGAGCAGACGCGTCTCAAGCCTTAGTGATCCAACTCCGGATACTCTTGTAGGTTACTCTAGTGGATCACGGCTGAACCTGTCTTCTCCACACTCATTTACAAACAAACATGTTTTCGCCAATCGTGCGTCTACTCTACACCCTTACCACTAAAAAGACGGATTATATCCAAGACTTCAGTCATAAATTAGTATTAATATTGATAGCATCACTGGTAGCTTCGTTGCTAACTCACTGTCCATCTGTTAAAATGACGAATATATCAGATGTAAGTAGTCTACCTTTTGGTGCAGGTGAGGACACAACAATACCCCTAATAAAAAGTGTGACTGAAAATTATTTGACCGGGTTTGTGCAGTTAAAGTCTAAAAGGGTTAATTTTGTATTTCATGTTGTCTCAATTTTGGATGCTTTCAGGCATAAAGTGCTTCAACCACAAACTCTGATATACCTCTTCTATAAACGCACCTCCACGTCATTTCATTGTTTGCTGTAAACCCTGATGCTCAAACTAGTTTGAGTAGGATAAACTTAACTTAAACAATTAGTTCAATCAAATTAACTTTTATAAGAATATAGAATTTTCTTTTTCTTTTGAGTTCACAAAACCGACACATTTTAAGTAATCTGAATTGTTTCATTGTTTTGAGTTTTATTGACTTGTTTCTTTTTATTTAGACAAACTTAAATTTATCGAAAACTGGGCTGGGATTTCTATTTGAAATCTGCCAGTTCTATTTACTTTAACTTTGAATTATTCTGTAGAAGTATTGATTTCCTCAAATTTTTTGTGTGTTGCCAACTTATTCAAGTCATTACACTTTAATGAAAAATTACAAACACAAACTTGGGGAAAATGCCAATCAGAAGTTAGCATCAAGGTTATTTCCGTGAACGAAAACTGAAACTAAAACAAAGGGCCCTATTTTAACGATCTAAGCGTATGGTCTAAAGCACACAGCACAATTAAGCGCACTTAGGGTGTGTCCGAATCCACTTTTGCTAGTTTAACAGCGGGAAAATGGTTGGTGCGCCCAGCACATGGTCTAAAAGGTTTGTTCCTATCTCTTAATGAGTAATGGGTGTGTTTTGGGTGTAACGTGCAATAAACCAATCAGAGTCTCATTTACCATTCCCTTCAAAAGCCAGTTGCGTTCGCGCCATGGCAGATTCGCTCTTTACATGGTGGAATTTGGAAGCGAAAAAACTGAACGCTTCTCTAGCGAGGAAACGGATCTGCTTGTGGACGAGGTTAAAGCGTGCGAGCAGACCATCTACGGGACAAAGTGTACGCGTGTTGTGGACCTGCCTATAGGCGCACATTACTAACGCGCTCTTTAAATAACAAAAAAAAAAAAAAAAAAAATGTATATATATATATATATATATATATATATATATATATATATATATATATATTGAGCCAGCTCTGACTCTTTACCGGAAATTTTAGTTTTTCCATTCCATTCCACTGCTCTACTTTATTTTTCTACTTTCTCTACTTTAATATGAGTATAACTATGAGTATATGCTATTGAAAGATACAATAGGGGTGTAAATCAGATATGGTTCATCACGATACAGTATGATATCGATTCTCATAGCCAATGATACTGTCAAATTATGTTCAGTTAGTTTCATTTTCATGGACTTTTAGTTTGTTTTTTGACCGTTTGTACCAGTACTTTTTACTTCCAATTCGATTCAGCATATTTTAAACAGATAAACGAAATTACAAGCAATAGCACAAATAAATACAATAAAACAAGGACACAAATAAAATTTTCAGTGCTTTTAAGGTTTTTCAGGTAGGTCTAAGTTTTCAGGCACAGAAATAAAAGAAAAAAACGAATCAGTGTATAATAACACTGCATACTCTTCACTGTATATATTAAATATAGATTTATAATATAGAATAATATTGATAGGGTCGCCAAAGAGGCCAGAAGGCGAAAGCGGGGCATCGAGGAGGAAAGCCCTGTCCTTCTCCCCAATTTTTGACAGGTTCAGTCACAAATTACTCTCTGTGGCTACTAATCCTGCCATGGAACGGCCGATGGCACGGGCCGTCTCCTTAGTATCACGGAGAGGCAGGCCTGCTGCTTGACGTATCTCTTTAACGTCTTTGAACTCTTCCTCCCCACTGTCATCCATTTCTTTTAGTGGGTTGGCCTGGTATGCCTACATGATACCCATCATGTGCAAGCATGTACCGGCCTAACCCGCCACCATATACTTTGCCCACCAAAGCCGATGTTGTACGGCAGGGTTTGGAGGGCAGCGCCGGAGACTAAAGGGATGACGCGGCGTCGGGTGAGAGATATGATGTTAATGTCTCTTCTTCCCGCGCCATCACCCCATAGCTGTTCTCTTTCGAGCCCAGGATGGAGGAATAAACGTGTACACTTGGGCTCAAAAGAACGGCTTATTCCACAATCTCGACACCTCGGTGTGGAGATCAGTGAAAAAGGGTAGACTATGGCGCGAAGGCTGTGACCGCGCTTGCAGGAAGCGTCCATCAAGCATACTTTTTTTCTGCGATTCCTGCTTTTCTGATGGCCACTGAATGTTTAATTTGGCCACAGCTCTGGTCACAACCTCCAGCAGCTCCTCAAAGGCAGGAGAATGAGGTGGCAAGTCCTCTGATTCTCCTGTCTCGAAGCCCAAAACATCTAACTCCTCAGAGCCAGATAATTCGAGCATCGGGTCCTCGTCCTGAGCGGAAGAAGCCGCAGAACGGGCTTCCGACTTCTGAACGGGACAAATGGAGCTGGCCATCTGCGATCCCCATGAACGCCGTGCTGCCTCGAAAACACGGATCCAGAACCACCAGGAGCGCGAGCCTGCCTTTTTCATCGAACAAGGCCAGCCGGGAGCGGAGCGTCCAGAGAGGCAGCAAATCACAGTCGAACGTGCCTGTGCATGCTCCACTCCCAAATACATGACACAGAGCGAGTGTGTGTCACCCTCGCTCATATAACACATGCAAAACTGCCTGAAGACTTTCTTTTGGCTCGCCATTGCTTTTATATGATTTAAGAGACAAACAACACCAAATAAGACACACAGGGTACAAAAAAAGCTTGCTGAAGACCAGAAGCTGACACTGTTATGAGCCGGCGTCCCTTTATAGCTTCCGCTACGCCGTCACATGATGCAACACCAATTGAGATTGGACTAGTTCCAGACGTACTTCAGATGCTATCACGCTGGAGGCGTTCCTCAAAGTGTCATCTTTCGATGCAGCGCGAGTTCCCTCGAAAGGGAACTAAATAGAAATATGTTCACAAAATAAAAACTAAACTAAAACTAACAAAACCATTAATGAATCTAACTAAAACTAAACAAAAATGTATAGGCAATTTGAAAATGATATTAAAATACTATAATAAAACTATAATAACCTTGGTTAGCATCCCTGCGTCGTTCTCGCTCTGAAGGGCAGAGCCCTCGAAGTGGGGAGTCTTGAGGGAGCAGGGCACTTGCGTGTCATAATGTAGCCGCTTAGAAGGCACTTGCTGAAGGGAGCAACGAAAGCTTTAAAATTAATCATGAGGATTCGCCACCCTGTCTCAGATAACCATAAACGGTCAAATTACTTCCTTGAAGTGTGACTCTGTACCCTTCACTAACAGACTTGTGGAAGGGCTCTTCGAGAAGGGATTCAGTTGTTCACTTTGGTTTGGAACGCACCTTCAAATAGCGCCCCCTTCCCGAAGTGTCCTTCAAGGGAGCAACAACGCCATTTGGAATTCACCATTAGAATAATATACACAGATCAGTCGTGCAAAATACAAACAGGAAAGTGCATGAAGAAAGTAAATAGGGTTCATTACGATTTCATGTTGAGTTTAATCCAAAATTTGTAACTGGTGTCTCTGGAAACATATAGTTCCTCTGGGTCTTTCTAGTTGATGTGCTCCTCCTGATTTATACATTCATAGGGATTTCACAGAGCTCTGCTGTCTTTTGTAACTTGTCCAGGCCTTACTGTATACTACAATCTGTTGTATATTTTTAGGTTATGCCTAATTTGGTAAATTCATGTTGTTATTTTCTTTCTCATTTTGCCGTCCATCCATTTCTCATCTCCCCGAAGATTAATTCTGATGCGCTTCCAGTTTTAGAGTTAATGCTTTCATTTCTCTGCTCCTCCAGTTTTAGAGATAAAGCAATCAAACATTAATATTCGGTCACTTAGATGGATGAATTGGTATTTTTACACACACTCCTTTTTAATCTAGTTCATTACCTCTTGATTTTAAAGTGGATTTGTTATTGCTTATACCATCACATGGATATTGAATGTTAGACCACTTAAGGTTTGAATGCTATTTATGTAAGCCTTTTTTCAAGGCAGGGTCATTTTCTTGTATCATTTTTGTGATGACTGATTGAAGTGAGTGCCTAAGCAATGGTTATGCACTGTGAATGTTTATATTTCCAGGGTTTAATTTGAATTTCTGAAAATTGCGTTTCTTATTGGTCTTTGCATCTAATGCCACTCTCTAGAAATGCTCTTAAAGGGATACTTCAGGATTTAGCATTAAGCTTTGTATTAGTAGAAAACCTGTAGTATTTTAGAATTACCGTGCTTTCTACACTCATATCCCCCTGAGATGAGAGATTTATGTATTTTTTGTCTGAAAAAAATCCTCCGATGACGCAAAAATCGTCATTTTGCGTCATCTGAGGATTTTTTGCCCAGAGGCTAAAGACTACAGCCAGTAGGAGGGGCTGTCCCGCATGTTTTCAGCCCGCCCATAGGAGGTGGGATCTCACTCACAGAATGTACACATAGTATCAGCCGTCTTTCTTTGGAAGCTGAGCTAACAGGCTCTTGTTCTGTGGAGAAAGCTGAGTAGTAGGGGTTACCATCCTCTTTTTCCCAGACATGTCCGGCCGTCGAGATCATCCAAAATGTCCGGGATTCGGCTTTTGCTTTCTGCAGTCGCCATTCATTGTTTACATGCACACCTTTTGTTTCAATCTAACTGAATTCATTCCGATTGGTGAATCTGAATGTAGTGTTTACATGAACGCTAAACAAGTGATCGGTTGATGTGCGTTTTAACATTGCTAAGAAAATTCCCGCTCCTCCGTGAGAGATGCGAGACCGGTGCGTCTCAGTAATCACGCCACCGGCCTCGCGCCGTTCTCCCGCGCCCCTCAGCCTCGTCCTGCTCGCCACAGTAAACTTAATGAATGGCGACTGTAGAACGCAAAAGCCGAATCCCGGACATTTTGGGCGATCTCGAAATACCAGGCAAACTCGTCACGGAATCTCACTAGTAGCCTAGCCTTCTTGTTTTCAACTGCGCTCTCTAACCGGTAGGCATGGCTTGGGAGTGGCCTCCTAGGGCAGCGAAGCTGGGACAACTGGGAGTTGTTGTCTTTCATCCACATAAGCCAAAAATACATTTTCTGGCTTTTCTCAGTCTAGAAAGCTCCAAATTCAAAAATAATTTCACATTTCTTCTACATAAATGACCTTTTTTAAATACACATTCATCTTTCCAGAGGTGAAGTATCCCTTTAAGGAGCAAATGACCAGTGTGTGTGTGTGTGTGTGTGTGTGTGTGTGTGTGTGTGTGTGTGTGTGTGTGTGTGTGTGTGTGTGTGTGTGTGTGTGTGATAGAGAAAGAATGCTCTTCGGAAATTCTCTTCCCTGTCTTCTGGCTCAACATCCCAAGAGGGAAGACAGTTTTTCTCAAAGCTATGAAAAATATCTAGTGTGTCTGGGAGAGTATATGCTCTGTCTTATTACATAATGCTGTGAAAGCCTTTGGGGAACAGCCAGTCGACCCTTTAGCTGGTGGTAACAAGCCTTATTAAACCACACTGTGGTTAGTGAACCTTGACGGGGAATATTTTCCCACAGGATGAACACAATACACACCAGCCATTGCTTATAAAGTGACTTTTGGTTATAAACTAGTTAAAGACCACCATTTCTTGCTGAACTAGCAGGCCAGTTTCTCCATTACAAGACCAGTCCAAACACAACATTCACTTTAGATTAACAAGCATCCAGCGATCAACACAAACTGCCCACCACTTAAATGAGACAAAATAACTTTTAATACATAACAATATGGTCTGTTTATGAGGGCATCATTTTGTCTAACCATTTAAAACAGTGTGCACATCCATTAAAACAACCTATATGTGAATTTACCTATGTTATGAGACTCAAATTCCCAAATAAACTCAAATTCATCAGTCACTTGCTAATATGGCTATGCGCATGTGTTTGTTCCATGTATTTGACTGTTTTATTTTTACTAAATGTATTCTTGAAAGCCAAGGCCTACATGAAGTTAGAGCTGCTAACAAAATTAACTTTTAACTAAAGTTAATTTAAATTACACACGCACACACATGTGTATGTGTATATATATATATACAGGTCCTTCTCAATAAATTAGCATATTGTGATAAAGTTCATTATTTTCCCTAATGTAATGATAAAAATTAAACTTTCATATATTTTAGATTCATTGCACACCAACTGAAATATTTCAGGTCTTTTATTGTTTTAATACTGATGATTTTGGCATACAGCTCATGAAAACGTCTCGGGTTACGTATGTAACCCTCGTTCCCTGAGTAGGGAACGAGACGCTGCATCGATACTCGATACTTTGGGGAATGCCTTCGGCATGAAGCGTCTGAAGTCAACTATGGAACTATTCCAATCTTGATTGGTGCAACGTCACCCGTGACGTCGCATGTGACGGTGATCCGGAAGCTACAAAAGGGTCACAGGAACCAGGAAATGTTAGCTTCTAATTGGTCAAAGCAAGTCGTTCTCAGGGGCGCGAAAAGTGTGGCCGAGGGATGCAGCGTCTCGTTCCCTACTCAGGGAACGAGGGTTACATACGTAACCCGAGACGTTCCCTTTCGTAAAGGGAACTCCCGCTGCATCGATACTCGATACTTTGGGGAACGAATACCCACGCCGCCACACTGAGAGAAAACGCCCTGGTGTAAAGCATCTGGCACACTCACGGACGATAGAATGAGTAGAGGGCAGATCCAAACTAGCTTGTCATAAGATTTGGTGCAAGAAGGGGAGGTCTGGAGCCGGAGGCTCGACTGACCTCATAGATGGGAGCCCCAGACCGTAGAAAATATTAGATGAGAGGTGAAGGCAAAAGCGCACCTTGTACTTCAAATATAAGTGGTTTTAGATAACCAACTGTACTCTTAATAAAGGGAATAGCTCCTAACCCTTGATGCATAACTAGATGGACTGACTCCTCTCAGCCTAAGGCCTAATGTAGGAACCTCAAAGGCTACGACCTTGACCATCCGACACATGCGATGGAGGATGGAATACCCGAAGAATCTTAACATTGCCTACAGGTACCTCAGTACCGGGCAAAAATAACGTTGAGTGGCTCCCACGCTAGCAAGTAAGAGGGGGCAGCACCACCACTCTTCCAGGGAGTAAGACGAGCAGGAAGCAGACTCAATAGATTCTCCTATATATACTTATATATCTCAAATATATATTCGTATACCTCACCCACAGGACATGATGGGTGCCAGGGATAACCCATCAGCCTGATGCCAATAGGCTGGATGAAAAGGATTCATCCTCCAATCTACAGGAACATGGAGTTTCAGTGGGAACGTCCTTTCGAGAACACCCTTAGAGGCTTGCGGAGGGCACTGAGGCCGCCACAGAGGCCCTAAGCATGAACAGGAGATCCCGTTAGAGAGCGGGATGGAACACCAGTACTGAAGCCAGTGGGCAGTAATAAACTGGGTTCAATGCCCTCCCTAACTTAATTGTTTAGTTCCTAGTAGAGTGGGGTTCTAGTATGGATGTCCTGACCACCTCGGTGGAAAGGGCAACCTAATTATGGGTGGGACCCCCTCAGGGGCCAGACCCATAGTCTCCATTACTCTGGTCGGGGATGAAATAATGTACCATCAGCCTGAGACAGAAGATCTCTCCTAATAGGAATTTCCCATGGAGAACTCTCCAAGAGACTAATAAGGTCCGAAAACCAAATTCGGGCCTGCCAGTACGGAGCTACAAGGAGTAGTCTCACTCCGTACCTCCTGACCCTTTCTAGAACCCCAGGGAGCAGAGCGATCGGGGGAAAAGTGTACAGATGTGACCTCGGCCACATCTGTACCATGGCATCCAAGCCCAAAGGAGCTGGATGTGAGAGAGAGTACCAGAGCGGGCAATGAGAGTTCTCATGATAAGCGAAACAGGTCAACCTCCGCCCGGCCAAACTCTCTCCATATAAGCTCAACCACTTCAGGGTGGAGCCGCCATTCCCCGGGCCTCAGCCCCTGCCTCGACAGGATGTCTGCTCCCATATTATCAACCCCAGGAATATAAATAGATCTGATGGAGAGAAATTTGTCCTGGGACCAAAGAAGAATTTGATGCGCCAGTCTACAAAGAGGGCGAGATCTCAATCCTCCCTTGGCAGTTGATATAAGAGACCACCGACATATTGTCTGTCCTAACAAGAACATGATGGCCTCTGAGGTCTACAAGGAAGTGCCTCAGGGCAAAAATACGGCCAACATCTCCAAGCGATTAATATGCAATGTGAGATGATGGTATTTCCAAGTACCTCGGGTGTAACGGCCCTCCATAACCGTACCCCAGCCCGTTAGGGACGCATCCGTGGTCAGAGTTTTTCTCTCACATGGTGCTCCCAAAACCGGGCCCTGAGACAGGAACCATGGTTTCTTCCATACGACAAGAGAACGAAGGCATCTGCGCGTAACTCTGATCGTACGAAAAGGGTTTCCCAGAGGACAAAAACCCTTTTTCCTGAGCCACCACTGCAAGGCCCTCATATGGAGCAGACCAAAGGGTACTACCGTGGAAGCTGCAGCCATAAGACCCAAAACTCCTTGAAAGTGTTTGACAGTGATAGCCTGGCCTAACCTAATACTCTTCAATGTGTTTAAGATAGTATTTATACGAGCAGGAGACAATTGTGCCCGCATCGTGACTAAGTCCCACTCTACTCCCAGGGACGTAGTCCTCTGAAGAGGAGTTAAGGAACTTTCCTTCACATTGAGTCTCAACCCCACACACCTCAGATGACGCAAAACAACATCTCGATGTTGAATTGCTAGTTCTTTTCGACTGAGCCAAAATGAGCCAGTCATCTATAAGATACGGACCCCCTGAAGTCTCAATGGAGCAAGGGCCGTGTCCATACATTTAGTGAAGGTGCGAGGGGATAAGGCTAGGCCGACTGGAAGAGTCCAGAACTGATGCGCTTTTCCCCCCAAAAGCGGATCTCGGAAACTTCCTGTGATAGGGTTAGAAGGGAAAGAGGAGTTAAGGAGCTTGTGGATCTATCAAGACAGACCAGTCCTCGGAGCTGGTCTGACTGACAGTCGGTAACTTGAATCTGAACCCCCTCGGAGGTTGATCCAGTACCATGAGATCCAAAATAAGGCCTAACTCCCCCCCTCATAGGAACTATGAAGTGCCAGCTGTAGAACCCAGGCTCCCGTAACCATTTTTTCTCTTTTTCTTTTAGGAAGAGCCCACTTTGAGGTTTCCTGTGTTAAGAGGGACTAGACTTCCTGTTCCAAGAACCGACCCTTCTCGGGGCTGGCCGACATGTGAACCACCCTTAGTAGATAATATTTGTATATTAGCTCCACTGTAAGCAGGACCCCCTAGGATATATTTTGAAGACCCCTCGGGGTGTCTAAATATGCCATTATGGGGACCAGTCCCTCGAGACTGGCCTCGGCTATAAATTTCCAAATGGCTTCGGTGACCTGAAGCAGCTAACTGGCAGGAACTAACCGAAATATGCTCTCTACAGACCTCCTGAGAGGCGGCGAACTCGACAGGGCCGCAACGTCATCGGGCAGATACTGCGATTTGTGTTCGCTGGAAGCCGATGTGTCCCGAAGCGCCATCGGCGGCAGGAAGCAAACATCGATTTCCTAAGGGCTGCATAAGGGGGCGAGACTCCTGTACTCGCTCTCCTGGGGGAATGCCCATAAGGGTCTGCGTGTTACGACAAGACCTCTTAGTTGAAGCCATCTTAGCCCGAGAGACAGTCCTCAGACCTGTCTTCGGTATGGAGTGCTTCGTGCGAGAATGTTTCTTCTGGCCCCAAGCCTTATACGGGGGGGCACGAGAGGAAACCTTCTCAAAATATGAGGAGCTGGCGGCTGTCCCATGAGGCTGCCCCCTGGCAGCAACCCCATGAGACCTGGACTGACAACTGGGGATAGCTGATTGTCGCTCTGCCTCCTGAAGCCTCTCGACAACGGATCTTGCCGCGTCGCCAAAGAGGCCGGAAGGTGAAAGGGGAGCATCGAGAAGGAAAGCCCTGTCTTTCTCCCCGATCCACAAGCGATTAAGCCATAAATGTCTCTCTGAGACGACTAGTGCTGCCATAGAACGGCCAATAGCACGGACCGTCTCTTTAATAATACGGAGAGATAAGTCAGCTACTCTATGAAATTCAGTAATACCATTGAGTGAGACCTCCCAGTTATCATCCACCTGCTTGAGGAGGTCAGCCAGATATGCCTGTAATAACCCCATTGTGTGTGGGCATGCACCGGCTCGACCCACCGCCATATATGCTTTCCCTAACAAATTCGATGTACGAGATTTGGAGGGAAGTATCTGAGCTATCAGGGGTGACGCAATGTCGGGGAGAAAATATTTCGCAAAATATTCCTCAACCCGAGCCATCACCTCATAACCATTTTCATTAGATTCCCTAATGGATGAGTAAATATATACATGGGGGGGAAATAATTGAGATGAAAATGGATTTTTCCACGATCTCGATACCTCAGTATGGAGATCAGTGAAAAAAGGGAAGGCTCTGACACGAAGATTGTGACTGGGTCTGCAGGAAGCGCTCATTCATTTTATTTTTCTTAGTCGCTTCCTGCTTATTATATGGCCATTTAACATTTAATTTAACCACTGCCCAGATTACAACCTCCAGCAACTCCTCACTAACGGGAATATGGGGTGGCGTGATTCAGTGTTGATAAATAATATCTAACTCCTCGGAGCCAGATAAATCAAACGCTGTGTCTTTAACACGGTCGGAAGAAGCCGCAGCGCGGGCTTCCGAACCGTGCGCGAGACCAGTGGAGCTGGTTAATAAACACTGAGAAAGGGTCGCAACCGTCTCAGTATCATATGCCAGCCCCACGTGCGAATCCCATGCATACAAGTAGCGCGCTGCCTCAACAGACGCGGGACCTGATGCACTGGAAACGCGAGCCTGATCTATTTGATCGAATCAAACGCTCTGTCTTTAACACGGTCGGAAGAAGCCGCAGCGCGGGCTTCCGAACCGTGCGCGAGACCAGTGGAGCTGGTTAATAAACACTGAGAAAGGGTCGCAACCGTCTCAGTATCATATGCCAGCCCCACGTGCGAATCCTATGCATACAAGCGGCGCGCTGCCTCAACAGACGCGGGACCTGATGCACTGGAAACGCGAGCCTGATCTAATTGATCGAACAAGCTCAAACGGGAGCGGAGCTTTTTCATTGAAAACAGTTTGCACAGACAGCGCCCTCGAGCACCGCCCGTGCATGCTCCACTCCCAGACAAACTACACAAAGCGAGTGTGTGTCACCCTCGCTTAAATAACGTGGGCAAGGGGACGCACACTGCCTGAATAGCTTCTCTTTTATTCACCATAAATAATACTCTTTTCACGGGACAGACAACACCAAATAGAACAGACAAGATGACATAGAGCGCTTGCTGAAGACCAGAAGCTAACATTTCCTGGTTCCTGTGACCCTTTTGTAGCTTCCGGATCACCGTCACATGCGACGTCACGGGTGACGTTGCACCAATCAAGATTGGAATAGTTCCATAGTTGACTTCAGACGCTTCATGCCGAAGGCATTCCCCAAAGTATCGAGTATCGATGCAGCGGGAGTTCCCTTTACGAAAGGGAACCCAAAATTCCTGTCTCAATAAATTAGCATATTTCATCCGACCAATAAAAGAAAAGTTTTTAATACAAAAAAAAGTCAACCTTCAAATAATTATGTTCAGTTATGCACTCAATACTTGGTCGGGAATCCTTTTTGCAGAAATGACTGCTTCAATGCGGCGTGGTATGGCCGTAATCAGCCTGTGGCATTGCTGAGGTGTTATGGAGGCCCAGGATGCTTCGATAGCGGCCTTAAGCTCATCCAGAGTGTTGGGTCTTGCGTCTCTCAACTTTCTCTTCACAATATCCCACAGATCCTCTATGGGGTTCAGGTCAGAAGAGTTGGCAGGCCAATTGAGCACAGTAATACCATGGTCAGTAAACCATTTACCAGTGGTTTTGGCACTGTGAGCAGGTGCCAGGTCATGCTGAAGAATGAAATCTTCATCTCCATAAAGCTTTTCAGCAGATGGAAGCATGGAGTGCTCCAAAATCTCCTGATAGCTAGCTGCATTGACCCTGCCCTTGATAAAACACAGTGGACCAACACCAGCAGCTGACATGGCACCCCAGACCATCACTGACTGTGGGTACTTGACACTGGACTTCAGGCATTTTGGCATTTCGGCATTTCCTTCTCCCCAGTCTTCCTCCAGACTCTGGCACCTTGATTTCCGAATGACATGCAAAATTTGAGCAACCACTGAGCAACAGTCCAGTGCTGCTTCTCTGTAGCCCAGGTCAGGCGCCTCTGCGCTGTTTCTGGTTCAAAAGTGGCTTGACCTGGGGAATGCGGCACCTGTAGCCCATTTCCTGCACACGCCTGTGCACAGTGGCTCTGGATGTTTCTACTCCAGACTCAGTCCACTGCTTCCGCAGGTCCCCCAAGGTCTGGAATCGGTCCTTCTCCACAATCTTCCTCATGGTCTGGTCACCTCTTCTCGTTGTGCAGCGTTTTTTGCCACACTTTTTCCTTCCCACAGACTTCCCACTGAGGTGCCTTGATACAGCACTCTGGGAACAGCCTATTCGTTCAGAAATTTCTTTCTGTGTCTTACCCTCTTGCTTGAGGGTGTCAATGATGGCCTTCTGGTCAGCAGTCTTACCCATGATTGCGGTTTTGAGTAGTGAACCAGGCTGGGAGTTTTTAAAAGCCTCAGGAATCTTTTGCAGGTGTTTAGAGTTAATTAGTGAATTCAGATGATTAGGTTAATAGCTCGTTTAGAGAACCTTTTCATGATATGCTAATTTATTGAGACAGGAATTTTGGGTTTTCATGAGCTGTATGCCAAAATCATCAGTATTAAAACAATAAAAGACCTGAAATATTTCAGTTGGTGTGCAATGAATCTAAAATATATGAAAGTTTAATTTTTATCATTACATTATGGAAAATAATGAACTTTATCACAATATGCTAATTTATTGAGAAGGACCTATGTGTATGTGTGTGTGTGTGTGTGTGTGTGTGTGTGTGTGTGTGTGTGTGTGTGTGTGTGTGTGTGTGTGTGTGTGTGTGTGTGTGTAATTTAAATTATCTTATGCTTACCAAAACACAGTAAAATACCAATATTGTGAGATATTATAAAAATTTATAATAACGGTTTTCTATTTCAATGTATTGTGAAATGTAATTTATTCCTGTGATGTAAAGCTGAATTTTCAGCATCATTACTCCAGTCTTCAGTGTCACATGATCCTTCAGATATCATTCTAATATGATGATTTAATGATCAAAAAACATTTATCAATGTTGAAAACACTTTTGCTGTTTCATATTTTTGTGGAAACTATGATAAAGGATTCTTTGATGGATACAAAGTTTAAAAGAACAGCATTTATAAAATTTGTAACATTATAAATGCCTTTATATTTATGTACTTGTCACCTTAATACCTTTACTGTCACTGATCAAATTAATGCATCCTTGCTGAATATATATATATATATATATATATATATATATATATATATATATTAAAAGTCATATAAGAAAAGAAAATATAATTTTGTTACTTTTGTAAAAAAAATTTAAAAAAAATTGTCCTATGTAAAATTACTTGTTGTCCAGTGTAAAATCATCAAGCAAAAACAATTAAGAACCACTTATATAGTGGCCTTAAATCGGCAAAGCTCTAAATGAGCAAAGTCAGCTAATATAGCCATTCATTTGCTACCTTCAACATGATGTCCTTACTGCTGTTACAGATGTGGCTCGGCCATCTGTCGCTCTGTTCTCTCTCCGCAGCCCAGAGCTCTGAGGTACGTGCTTGTGGACTGACCTCTGTCTATTACTACATGCAACGACTGTTGTGATGTTTGTATTCATACACATTAGGAGGACGTGTCTTTCATATAGTTGGTTTCCTCCTTGTGTCATGGGGCCAATTGCTGGTGCCATTTGGGAGGAGGAAATTAATCTGCCATATGAGCAGGAGAACATTGCATTTATATGTATGAATACATAGGTTGGTGGAACGTAATAACAGTGGGTATTGAGCCATTTCCAATAAAGTCAGTTGTGCCAAAATAGTCCTACTGGTTGCATCTGATTAGGCGGGGACAGAACAGCTCTGACGTCTGAAACCCTGCCATTACTTTCACAATATGTTCTCTCGCGTTAGATGGAAGGCGGCTGTTACGCGGAAATTGTTTTCCACGTACTCTGGCCTCTACAAATATGGGCAATCATGGCTGCAGTTAGCATTAGTCATTGCCGAATGGCAGCATGGGGACCGCTTACCTCCTCATTACTATAAGAACAGGTCAGGAGGTCACTTCCCTCTCTGAACCAAAACAGGGACATGCACATAATCACTTCCTATTTCAATTACGCATTTAATTCACCTGCTCCACTGGGGAAAAGCTACAAGAAGTCAATCAGCGCTATCTAGCACGACGAGAGGTGTCCTGGTTAGGTTTTAAATGGTTCTGCAAAACAACATGCTGGAGAAAATTGTTCTAAGCTAAGAGTGTGTTTGAACATGTAGGTAAAAATGTTCCAATCAGAGCATTTTTTAATGGTAAGTATACAGTTATGAGGAACGGGACTTTGGACCAGTGAGTGGGCGGGGCTATTCAGCACCTCAGAAATAGCAACATAATATCAGGATTTGACTAGTTAACTTCGTCAGTTAGTCTCTGCTGGTAGATGTTGTAACTACACCATTATGGAGGTAAATGCATCCTTCTTCATTAGCAGCCATTCAAAATAGACCTGTATAATAACATAAATATTATTTTTTACATAAAATATTTACGTTTTGCACATTCACTCATTACAGAAACCCCAGGAAGTAAAGTTTCAAAGAGACGTAGCTTTCCTTTTGCCTCCCTTGATGTCATTGTGTCATTTAGATCCCAAAGCATGATTAGAGGGTAACGCCAAAACACTTGGAAACTGTTAAAGGACATGACATTTCAGGATAAAAAGCAACAAAAGGGCACTTGTAAGAGAGGACTGATATGACATTTCCAAAAGATTATTTAGATTCAACAAATATTTCAATAACATTAATGGCAAAACACTACTTGCATTTCGAAGCATGCACCATGTACTTCCTATACAAGAGCTGCAATTTAATATATCCTGAAGTTTCCATATCTATTAGACAGTAATTACTCTAATGGAGAAGCTTCGGGTCAGTGAAACACAATGTGGATCATGATACTTCTGGGCATTTTAAGTTGGATAGAATTTGACACTGCTGAAGAAAATCCATTGGATTATTTTTCCGGTCAGCAATGCAGATACTCCAGTACACCAATTGTTTGCAAAAAGCACATTTTCGTCCCCACTTTAAGTAAGAAGAGCTGCTCTGGTCTGGAACAGCAGTGTGGGTTTCCACTCAGCTGAACTTCATCATTCACTTTATCATGGGCGAGCAGAAAGCAGCGCACCCACATATATCACCACTGATTTTCAAGCTTTCAGAGTTTGCTAGAGCAAGAATATAGGCTTGGGTGACAATCCTCAAACATTCTCTGTGGCTGACCAAGAGTGATAAATGACATTTATTCAGTTACACCTACTGCATATCAAGCATCGTTTGATCTTCAGTTTATTGCAATAGTGCTAAAAAAAAATATACACTCTTGTATCTCATGGGCTGCATTTTAATTATGATGCAGGATGGGCAGTATGTACATCATGCCTAGCATAATGATAAATATGGCCTAAAGCATAGGGAAATGAAAAAAGCTAAAGGTATGAGAGAGAGTGAGAGAGAGAGGTAGAACTTCAGGAAACAAATACTCTGGAAAAACAAGAAAAGACTAAGTAAGGCAATACGACACAAGATATGTGTTACTGATGTACTGTCATTATGGTAAAATCATTAAAGCTACATATATGTATAAACTTATAAGAGCTGTAGTGCTAAAGTATTTTCTTGTTCACAATGTCCTTAAGCAACCTTTTGGAGGGAAATAGTCTAATTTATAACATCAGACACAATGGGTGAGAGCAAAAAGTATGTGCTTTTGCCTGTGGCTAA
Organism: Leuciscus idus; assembly: GCA_021554675.1. Taxonomy (NCBI): domain Eukaryota; kingdom Metazoa; phylum Chordata; class Actinopteri; order Cypriniformes; family Leuciscidae; genus Leuciscus; species Leuciscus idus. The sequence continues at coordinate 15,342,392 of CM038621.1, forward strand.
ATTGACTTCTGTGAAAGCAACATTTATTTGTGAATTTAGAGGGTGAAGCAGTTCAGTCAGCAAAAAAAAAAAAAAAAAAAAAAAAAGGCATTGCAGTTTCATAAAATTAAGAATTTATTTCTAACTATGAATGGAGCAGTTAATCCTGGAATGCATTGCCTGGATTTCAATAATTACTCACAAATAATAACATCATTTGTATTCATCTAAATATTATGGTTATGTAAAAAATAATTTCAACCCCTGCACCACTTTACTGCATGTTTAAAATATTTGCTCATACATTTTTATTATTTGGTGTTCATTATTACAATTATTGTTGGTTTCATCAAGATCCTGCTGAGTAACTGGAGGGAATTTAGGCTATTTAATTCAGTCTCTATCCATCTTTCTCTGTGTGGAGTGAAGGGGGTGTTATTCATTTTGTTGTTTGAAGCTAATTTTCTTTGTTAGATTGTATAAATGTACTGCATGCTGCGCACACACACACACACACACACACACACACACGCACGCACGCACGCACGCACGCACGCACGCACACACACACACACACACACACACACACACACACACGCGCAGAACTGGTCACCTGCTCCTTAAAAGCATTTCTAGAGAGTGGCATTAGATGCAAAGACCAATAAGAAATGCAATTTTCAGAAATTCTAATTAAACCCTGGAAATATTAAAACATTTATAGTGCATAACCATTGCTTAGGCACTCACTTCAATCAGTCATCACAAAAATTATACAAGAAAATGACCCTGCCTTGAAAAAAGGCTTACATAAATAGCATTCAAACCTTAAGTGGTCTAGCATTCAATATCCATGTGACGGTGTAAGCAATAACAAATCCACTTTAAAATCAAGAGGTAATGAACTAGATTAAAAAAGGTGTGTGTGTAAAAATAACAATTCCTCCATCTAAGTGACCGAATATTTATGTTTGATTGCTTTATCTCTAAAACTTCAAGCGTCTTAAGTCCCTTGTTTTCTTTCTCATTGAACTGCACTCCATAACTGTGTTTGATGTAAAACCGAGTCCTGTGTGAGCGACTACTCACTCGTTCTGTATGGTTCGGTGAGAGATGATGCCTATAGCAGCTGAACTGTGGTGATTGCACACTTGAAGAAACATGAAGGTTGTACTTTAAGCTTGAAGAGCTCAGATGGCAGGAAAATCCCTTAAAATGGACTATACGTAAAGTTCAGAGTGAACGATTAAGTTGTTTTTTAGTCTAGATTATTTTAGGTAATACAAATAGTTTTTCCTGTTGATGACGGAAAGTTTTGAAAAAGCAAAATATATTTTCATGCTATTTTTAAAAATACATACAAGAGACTTACAGAACATGCATTTATTTTTATAATGGATAAAGTGCATTACCGTCAGGCTGTAGAAATAATTATAAGTAGTCTGATAATGGAAAAGGCAGGGAATGTGGGCATATGAGTACATGTGGGAATGAGCTCTTGTCACTCTAGTGTGTTGTGACAGATGACAGGAGACGTGCACTGGAGCCGCAGGTTATTTTTACTTCCAGGCATGTGGGCCGGGGCCAAGACCTCAACCACTGGCCAAGATGGGATAGCATTGTCCCTCTGCTGTCTCTTAACATAAACACCTGCCCAGACTCTCAAAATGATTATACACTGCACTGTTTGAGAGCTTCCTGTCAGAGAGAACACATTCTTTTCCTCTGTTACCACTGCTACTCTTTATCTGTACCGCAATCTGAAACATTCGTTTCGCCATGTTATTGGACAAACACTTCAAAGGCCCGTGACCTTCAGCTCATGGAGGGTTTTGTTTGTGCATATTTATTTTAACTGTAACGTAACCATTGGCAAAATTCTTTAGGATAAGAATTGGAAAAATTTGAGCCTTCTCTCGCCTGAGTGCATTTGGTGAATATTATAATGGTCGTTTCTCTTTTGGAAAATGGGTCTGATTCACTAATAATTGCGTGGATTATTCATATTTATACTGGAAAACTTCTCACGTAAAATATCTGCCTAATTCACAGCCTGTGCGTCAGCACTTGAATTTGTTACTTATCTTGTTCTAATGTTATTGAATGTAGAGTTTTGTAAGGGAGCAACAACACCTAAACCATCTCCATATAGGAGCTTTTGTGAAGCTTTTCCTTTACAACCTTTCGCCACTCACACCAACATATCACGCTCTATACCAGTGTTGGGGAAAGTTATTTTTAAAAGTAACGGGTTCAATATTGCGTTACTCCCTAAAAAAGTAACTAATTGTGTTACTTAGTTACTTTTTGTGAAAAGTAATGTTACATTACTTTTGCATTGCTTTTTCTGGTAACACTTTACAATAAGGTTTCATTAGTTAACATTAATAATTTAACATGAAATAACAATGAACAATACTTCTACATTTATTAATCTTAGTTAATGTTAATATCAGCATTTACTAATGCATGATTAAAATCAGAATTGATTTTTACAGATAGTTAATGCACTGTGAACTTTTTTTATATATTCGTATATTCAATTTAAAAGTGATGAGGAGGAGGAAGAAGAAGGGATGGGGGAAGAAACAGAAGAAGATAAAGTGGGTCAGAAGACACAGTCTGCCAAATTTCCTCATCCCTAAGTGTCTTGTTAAGCGTGACTGAAGACTAAAATAAATGGGGTGTGTAAGTGACATACTAGCACCCTATTGCTATTTGATGGCATAGAGCATGTGATGGATTTGTCTACTTTTGTAAAACAATGGTAGCTGTCTAGACTGAGTTCAGGAGCACAGAAGTGTGAATAACAGGAGGTTTGAACTCGGGTGGTTCCATGATTGATGGACATAAACCTCATCAGCCTCTCATACTTTTCATTTATAGGATAACAGAATAGGGCCTGCATCTCTTAAGAAGTTATTGTGATATTTTTCAACAAAGGGTCAAGGAGGGACACCAGTAGGGAAACTAAATATTATATGACATTTTATTGCTCTATGTATTTTAAATGAGGTTTGAATAAAATCGAGACAAAAATATTATGCCAGGGTAACAAGGTTGCAACTAAAAGTGTTGCAGATTTAGATTAAAATGTCATGCACTAGATCAAATTTTGCATGGTATTTATAAAAATCTATATTTCTCATTACTGTAATTGATGTGAGATATTTGTATATCTATATATTTTATTTATTATGTGGGTACATGACTGAATAGCTTGACGAATGTATACCTGAAAAGTAGTTCTTACTCCAATGAATTGGATATGAATTTAAAAGATCTGGTCAAAATGATGATAAGGTCATGAATTCTGAGGTGGAACACGCCACAATCATGATTTTGAGGCGATTTGGACATTTGATGTACTAGCTACTTTTCATTATAGGTTAAGTTTAGGTAATAGTTTATCTAATATATTGTATCTGTTCAATTCACACTGCTTTAGTAAAACCAAAATTTCCACTATTTTGGTGATGTACATTTTCAAAACATTTTTCAATCTAATATGGTTATTTGCACTGTAAAAAAAAAAAAAAGAAAAAAAAAAGAAAAAAAAGAAAGAAAGTTACCTGGTTGCCTTAAAGTTTTGAGTTTATTAAAATAAGTTGGTTTAGTTAATACATTAAAGGAGATTGGTAATTGAGATTATCTGAACCACATTAATTATCGAAGTTGTTTTGACAGAAGAAGAAAAAAGTTGAGATAACAAATCATGAAAATAATTGTTTACAGTGTACAAATGAATTTCTAAATATGAAATCGTTAAACAGCAAATGACCTACCGTTACACTGATGTGACACAGACGGCTGAATTATGATGCATTTAAACATTTTGATAGTCAAGAGGATTTAGTGAGACTGATTATTGCACAATTGCACATGACATTGAATCAGTCTCATATTGATCCACGTAAAGTATATGGCTGTTTGCACTGGCAGTGATTTACAGTGACAAATCCACATTACATTGTGTATTTTCAATGAGAGTTGGGGATTTCTTCCATTTTTTTTATTATAGCGTAAAAATATAATTTACATAATAAATAGACAGCAGATAGATAAAGGATCAAGTCAATTCACTTTGATTTTGCACACCCATCTGCTTTTTCTCATATCTCCTTGATGCAGACAAATTAACGTTTTCTCTGTGTCCCCTTCCACCTCCTCCCAAAAGAGATCATAAATGAAACCATCCATCTAAAAAAACAGCTTTATGCTTTCTTGTACTGACTAATGATACAGACCACAAGGGGGTTTACTTTTTGAATATTAATGCAGTGAATCTCTTTAGTTTAACTAATTGTTCCCTTTAGATTGCATGACAGGTTGCTTTGATGCTCGAGGAGAACGCAGAAGCTGAGAGGCAGAGAAATCACTCAGAATTGCAGTTATGTGAAAACATGATAATTAGAGCAAAAAGCCCTGATGCCTTCTTTTAGCCAAGCCATCCAGAACACTCAATGTTTATCCCTCATGTTGATACACGCTCATTTGCACCAGCCGTCCACATTCTTATTCTGACATGACCTTAGTTAGCCTGTTGGTAAAAAAATAAAATAAAATAAATTATTATATGAGTGCTATATAATGTATATATACAGACCCTTTCCAAAAAAAATTGAATATCATGGAAAAGTTAATTTATTTCCATAATTCCATTCAAAACGTTAAACTTCCATAGATTATAGATTCAGGGCCCACAACTTAAACGATTTCAAGTATTTAGTTGTTTATTTGTACATAATTTGGGCTTCCAGCTCATAAAACCCATGAAAACAGGATTTCCAAAAATTTGAATATTACATGAAATCACACAGTAATTACACAGTAATACCATGGTCATTGAACCAGGTTTTGGTTCTTTTGGCAGTGTGGGCAGGTGCAAATCCTGCTGGAAAATGAAGGAAGCATGAAGTGCTCTGAAAATGTCCTGGTAGACGGCTGCGTTGACTCTGGATTTAATAAAGCACAGTGGACCAAAGTCTTCTTTTCTGATGAGAGCAAATTTTGCATCTCATTTGGAAACCAAGGTCCCAGAGTCTGGAGGAAGAATGGAGAGGCACACAATCCAAGATGCTTGAAGTCCAGTGTGAAGTTTCCACAGTCTGTGTTGGTTTGGGGAGCCATGTCATCGGCTGGTGTTGGTCCACTGTGCTGTCCACTCAACGCAGCCGTCTACCAGGACATTTCCAGAGCACTTCATGCTTCCTTCAGCAGACAAGCTTTATGGAGATGCTGACTTCATTTTCCAGCAGGATTTGCACCTGCCCACACTGCCAAAATAACCAAAACCTGGTTCAATGACCATGGTATTACTGTGTGATTTCATGTAATATTCAAATTTTTTGAAATTCTGTTTTCATGGGTTTTATGAGCTGGAAGCCCAAATTATGTACAAATAAACAACTAAATACTTGAAATCGTTTAAGTTGTGGGCCCTGAATCTATAATCTATGGAAGTTTAACGTTTTGAATGGAATTATGGAAATAAATAAACTTTTCCATGATATTCTAATTTTTTGGAAAGGGTCTGTATACAACAATTGAATTGCTTGGTTGGGTTGGGTTGGTTAAAACTATCAAATATTCACATATGTGCTCACTGTTCAAGGCTTTTAATCTTCCTAAAACTGTTATTTTTTTTATTTTTATTTTTTTTATACAAATGTTAATTTCATAATCAAAATACGATTGTTTCCATGGGACTTCTGCACTTTAACAGGTTGCATCCTTTACATGCTTGAATTACTGCTTAATTAATAACATGAAAAGCCTTGTTTTAAAAAAGAGAGGGAGTCCTGGCTTTCTTTTCATACAGTAGTGTGTAAGTTGAGCTCAGTTGTTGGGTTGCTCATCTGCCAACATTTTAAATGAAAGACACATTCTCTGGCGAGGATATAGAGTGGAGAATAATTCTTTCCAAAAAAACATGTCGTGAGACAAATTCATTTGCAAATGATCTGTTACAATCTGGTGAAGTTTGTTTAGGGAATGTATTATTTGGCCTTTGATACAAATTCATTTTAATCATATATTCTGCCAGGACCCATTTTTTTTAAGAACTTTAAACTTGCATTTATAAAACTCTTCAGGGTTCTTTGAAGTATTAAAAACTGATGTCTGGCCAACACTTCTCTTGATTGATATTCTCAAGCCAACAATACAATAAAATGCTTGAATGCATGCAGTACTGCCTTCCAGTCATATTTCACTGCCTCAAGGGTACTTTAAATGATTTCCCCCCATGTAATTCCCACTACCAGACAGAAATCACTGAAATGTGTGTCCTAAGAACTCAAACCTTGGACGGAAACAGAAATTCTCTGTCTGTCAGGTTGGCAAGCGTCAATGAAGTGAAGGGTTTTGAAGAGAGAGTTTGTTAGCAAAACACACGCTAGACTTTTTGTAACTTGTTGGCCCAGTAGCTCCCCCTGGCAGCACATTTCTGAATTGCAGTTTGGATGAAGGACATTTTATCTTATCTTTCTCCTCACAGGAGGTGAAATTCTCAGGGGGACTCAGTATATGCTCTAATTCTGCTTTATAAATACATCTCTACAGTCACTGAGTTTCAACACTTAGTCACTTAACATAATTCACGTCTTTTTCGTTCCTCCAAAGATCTCTTGTCTGTTTATTTTACCATCTGCTTTGACAATTCGAGCCGCTTACACTTCCATTGCAGTGCCAATACTAAAAAGATCATTGTGACCATTCAGCCTTTCCAATTGCAATTTCCAAACCATTTTGAGATTCTGTTGATTTGAAGTTTCCAATGAACTCCACATGACACAAAAACTCAGGAATAATGGGATGTGCTTAACGGTCACAGGTCGTTTTTGATTTCTTTGCTGTGGAGCCATATGAGGACAATGTTAAGTAGAGTTTAGAAAATGTATCCTTCTATGTACGGATGGGACTGCAAATGTCAGGAATCAATGAGTAAGTGTATGTACGACAAATTCAATTTACTTGTTGCTGTGCTGAATCGAACTTGCCTTTAAACAGATTCAAATGAGCTTATCTTACACACCTCAGTACTCTAATGCATTTAACCCAGACACTATTTATGCATTTGGCAGGATAACACTGTTTTTGACATGCAAATTGAGATATATGAAAGCAAAACAGAAAAGTTGACTTGCATTGCAAACCGAAGCTTTATTTATCAGGTGGCGCTTGTACTACAATTTGTAATTTGTGCAACAAAGGACACAAGGGCAATGTTAATGTCTTCAGTACCAATGCCTCTGAAAATTACATTTATATAATTTACCTGGCTGCTATTGCAACACGCTTTCCATATGAGAGAGCCTTTTTCAAAGAACATTGTAGATTAATCAGTCTATTCCGGGGAATGACTCAAAAAGCCCAAAGCAATTTGATACACTGATCTCTGGAAGGCTTTGGAAGAAGCATTTATCCAATTCAAAAAGCTTTTCTTTCAGAACTGAGCGTAATATCCTTAATGGCTCAGGCCTGATGATGGATTTTCACAGAAAACTGGCACAGTTCTGGACCTTTAGCTCAGACTCTGGAACTACTCAGCACCATTTATAAGGAATCTCGTACTTTAACACCCACCGTCAGTCCGAAGAACTCTGTAATCCTTTAAAAAACAGAAGACATTCATTTACTGACGCCTTGATCTGCAAGTGCAGTTGTAATCGGTCAATGTCACGTTCGGTTCTATGGCTCCTGTAGCTTTTTATCAGGCCTGAGAGAAGTCACTTTTTTTTTCACAGTTCACTGCTGGCTTTGGTGTGCATGGGAGACTGGACAGCTGGACCTGCCAGAAAGTACACCTCAGGGAATAGTCAGTTCCCATTCGACTACTGTTCACGCTGGCTGAAGGTCAACGTTTATTCAAAATATTGGAGAGAAAAACTATTGGCTTTCCTGAGTAGAAATAGATTAATTTGCCAGTATTACTTAGTTTTTTTTTATGTTGGGGGAATTTTGCCTGCTTGGCCGATTAGCATAAGTGCCCTGTTAAAAATAGCCTGTTAAATTTACAGTGAAAAATTGGCTGCTGTGTGGGCCAGAAATTCAGGTGTTAGGGGATGGCACATTGGTGCCTGTATATTTTACAACATACAACTGTATATTTCATTACGTTACTGTTAATATACTAAATCTGAACTACCGAAATCTGCTATCCACCTTAAAATCTACTTATAACCACCATAATAATACAGGTGATACAATAGAAAACCACATGATGAATGAGTTAATTGTCCATAAAACATGGTCAGTACTTCTATGTAGATGGTGCACAAGGTCATACACACATAGACAAAACATCATTGTATCACACATGACACTAAAAATGCAATAAAAGTTAACTAAACAACAGAAAATGCAACACAAAACCCTTTGCGCATTACAAAAATAATGAGAAAAAACAAAACAATTTAAATAAAATCATATGTGATGTGTCACACAGGGACTTCTGGGAATGGACCTTTACTACTTTTCACTGTAAATGATATGGTAATTTATACATTTTACTTGCTAAACCCTGAAATCAGTTGATCCTAGACATGATTCCTAAAATCCTTCGAAAATGTAATCCTAACAAAATCCCTCAAAGTTATCCCTAAAATCAGAGAGAAATGATGGTGAATAACACTGATGTTGAAGCACCTAACCCTGGTTGTAAGCCTAAACTTGACATAAACTGTAAACTTGTGCCTCAAATCTGATTGGTTGATTGAAATGTTCCAGGATCATGAAATTTGTATATCCTGGAACATGTTGCCCTTGGTGAGATCAGGTTCTGCCATGTTAGCCAATAAACAGATTTTTACTGTAGTATTTTTATTTTTTTTTGTTCTGTAACAATCAGATATTTTTTTAAAGTGTGCCGATTTTTAATGACTAAATATTATGTTTTTGCTTAAATTCAAAAGCAATTTGTATATTACTATATTATTCTGTATTATTTACTTGCAATCATCTGGTGCTCTGCGAAAAATGTATTTTTTTATTTTTTTATTTGTTGCATTTTTTACTTCATCGGAATGGTACAACACTTGGTAAAGGTTTTGGCACTTGCTATGTAAAAAAAAAACAAAAAAAAAAAAAACATCACACTTGTGTCAAAAATGGAAATTAATGGGAGACACATTTCATCTAGTGAAAACATTTGGGTATTGCGGCCAAACAAAATCTTACTGAAAGCTAATTTTTTTAGATATTACTCTCAAATTTGGAACACAACTTGTTTCGATTTATGGCTTTGATTTCCTTGCAGTTTTAGAGTAAAACACGTTTTTGAAAATATTTAAGATAATAGAAATATTTTGATAATATAAATATAAGGATTTTTGTGCATTTTCATAACAATAAAAGTAAAATTCTGTAACTTTTTTTTAAGTTAACTTTTTAAAACTTTTTTCACTTCAGCAATAATTTGCCAAGACTGTCATCTTTGAAAAGACATCAAACCTAAGTCTGTGCTCCAAAGCATTCAATATTTACCACGGTTTAAGTTTAGTTAAGTATATTTATTTTCAGGTCTATGCTCAAAAAGCAAATATATTATATAAACAGCATAAATATAATTTAGTACCACAAAATCCCCTAAAAAAAACAACAAAAAAAATAAAAATAAACATTATCAAACTAAAATATAGTACAATATTTTCATAGAAATTAAACACACACAAAAAAAGTCTTTTTTTGACCGCCACAGGACGAGCACCAAAGGGTTAAATGATATTATACAGGGCAGATTGGGGCTAGCTCTCATGCTGTTTCTTAGAGTAGATATATTTTTGAAAACTTGACTATAATTGACTATATAAAACTACTGAATATCTCATTAAACACACTCTAAACTTTTGAGACAATTTATGCCCCAAAGCTGAACATGAAACCAAATCCATAGCTAGAGTTAAACAAACATTTGTGTTATTGGACTTTTGACTTTTTTGCTGAAATGTTGACAATGTAACTAGCTCCTCCCCAATATATTTATAAGGTCATATATTATAGATTTCTGGAAATAAATTATGTGTTGACAGTTAACATTTGGTTTGGATGTAAAAATCATTCTTCCTCTTTAAAGTTTAATCATAACTGTCTTTCTTCTAGGGAGAAATACTGAAAGAATAAAAAGTGACCTGTGTTGTTTACTCATTTGACTCACCAAAGCTTATCTTCAAAGTTGGGCAGTGAACTTTGCATTGAGACAGAGTTCACAGTAAACAGGGGCATCTAGGAGCCGGGGAGGAAAAACATGTCTTTTGAAGTTTTGCTATGTTGTTTTTTTTATCCTTCAGTGCGTGAGTGTCACTTTGTTTTAAGAGGAGGTGGGGTCACAGCAATGCAAAAGCTTAGCTCATGAATATTAATTAGCTTAGGTTGCGTACCATCATGCCAACTTTCCATTGTGATGCAATATCAGACGTGCCACTGCTCCTCAAATATGAAATGATGTAACAAGTTTTGATACATAGTCATGTGATGCTTTTGTTTTTGTTATTGGTCTGAAGGTCAGGCTTAAGTAGACAATTTAGTCATTTATCAAAACGGGAATGTCAGCAAACAAACAAATAACATCCATATGATAAGATTGAGTTTTGGATGCCAGCATTCTTTTTGATCATAAATTCAAGGACACAAACATGTGTTTTATTTGATAGCATCACACTTACATCTGTCTCAGTATTTTGCGGGTCAGTGGATAAATGCGATGAGCAATAGATAAATGGATGTGCGTGTCTGGGGGAGAAAACATTGCCGCTTAATGAAATCCACTGCTTATGACAACCGCAGCGAACACTCAGAAAAACAATACAAATATTCCAGTGGATCGCCCATTATAGTACATGATAGAAGGATTTATAGTATATAGAAATGAAAAATTAAGTCTCTGAGTTATATACTGCAACTTTTCCCGGATTTTATTAAGTGCCACCATATGTTTCAGCGTCATCTCTGGGCAAATGAAAAATGAATACATTTAAATCTATAGTCTATACCCCAAAACCCAGACCCTTGGATCATAATGAATCCAAGTGAAAACACATTGTTTGAATTGAATCACTTGAACTGAGACACAGCCTGTCCTCTCAAATTAACATGCTTGCTTGGTAATTATTAATACTTCCCTAGTAGGAAAGTCACTCATCATGGGGTCAATAACCCTTGACAGCGGTATTTATTTATGCTTGGCATTTCAGTGGCACTCACTAACAGATGCATCCGTGGGCCTGATGACTCCCACACAGCGACGATTATTGCGGTGTCACCGTAAGCAAGGGATCAGGATTCTACACGTGAATGGCTTGAAGCAGAAGGACAGCGTATGGGTTGAGTGCGGGGAGTCAGGGGAGCTTTATGAGGAGGCTGTTAGTCAGGGTTAAAGGAAGAACTGTTGGAGAGAAGTGTCTAGTCAAACGTTTTTCAGTCATATTTTAAGTGAATGACAACAATTCTGCCAATTTTTTCCTCACTCTTTTGTCACTCCAAGCCTGTATGTTGTTATTTTTCCATAGAACACAAAAGGAAAATTCACGAGAATCTTCAAGAATCTTTACAAAACTCTTTTCCATATAGGCTTATTGTGTAATGGCTATTGCTGAATTTGGAACTGCGCACTATAGTGTACTACTTTTACCATATCTTTCTGGCAGAAATAGTTTGAGTAGTATCCCAGACAGCAACATAGTGTCGGCCCAGATCCGGCCCACGTCCGGTACGCTTTGAATCCATATGTGCCAGATGTGGCACCGACACTATGTTGCTGTCTGGGATGCATTTGATGGTATGTCGAATTCAGCATCTGTCACTAGGGTCAACAAAGAAAAATTAATGACCTAATTCTACCATTGGTCAAACAAACAGATGGTCCCACCCACAACTCATGCCATTGGTTGAGAAACTGGTGCTACTTCAAACACCTCACTCTCACACACACACACACACACACACACACACACACACACACGCACGCACGCACGCACTTACGCCCGACACACGCACACATACACACACACACACACACACACACACACACACACACACACACACACACACACACACACACACACATTCTCTCTCTACCAGAAGTTTGGGATCAGTGAGATTTTTTAAGGTTTTTCAGTGATATCTCTTTTGCTCACCAAGGCTGCATTTATTTAATCAAAAAAACTATTATTACAATTTAAAATAATTGTTTTCTATTTTAATATATATTAAAATGTCATTTATTCCTGTAATGGTAAAGCTGAATTTTCAGCATCATTAGTCCAGTCTTCAGTGTCACATCGTTCAGAAATCATTCTAATATGAATGATTTGATGCTCAAGAAACATTTCTGATTATTATCAGTGTTGAAATTTGCTGATATTCTGATATTTTTATGAAAATCGTGATACTTTTTTTCCAGGATTTTTTCAGGATTCTTTGATGAATAGAAAGTTCAAGATTTCTTTGAATTCATTTATATTAATAAAATTGATTTAGCATTTATTTGAAATAGGAATCTTTTTTGACATCTGTACATTGTCAGGGTGTGGCTGTAATGATAGCACGACGATGGAAAGTCCAAAAGAAACACTTTATTTTTTAACCAAACGATAGATCACAGGAGCAATCACAGAATATATATATATATATATATATATATATATATATATATATACAAACATTTTTGTTTGCTGACACTAGTGACAGATGCTGAATTCGGGGTTTTACATTTAATTGTGTGACTAAGCGAACATTGCAGTTGCTCTGTGTGAGGCTTTCAGTGTAATGATGGACCTCCCAGTGATTCTTCACACACAAAAATAAATCACACAGCAGAGGGGAGCAGATTTCCACAGACAAAACACAGCAATGGGTCTCATTCACAGCGTGTTTGTTACATGATGACTTTGTGATGGTGCATGTTTCCATATCCTAATCTTTAGGTTGACGAACATGATCACATACAGAGGACATTATGGGATTGTGTTTGTGCCATGACACTGTAAATATGATGAGTGAGTTACAGCACTGCCTAAATTTTGTTTAGGTCCCAAAATCCAGAGTTTCTTTGTGTTTATTCAGTCCTACACTTTATTATATTTACAGACCAGTCAATTTCATTAAAGCTTTCGGTCTCTAAGTGTTGTCACATACCATTTGTTTGATATAGCTGTTGGATAAACCCACACTGACATTCAGATAACAGTCAACTATATCAGATATAAACAAAGAGTCCTCGGGACAAGGGTAGTTTTCATAAATGTCAGGTGGTCTGGTCACATCTATTTTAGATGTTTTCATTTTATATGTAAAATTTACAGGAATAGTTATTCTGGCCAAAACAGTGGTTTGAAATTTTTGTTACCTTTTGTATTGAAGCTGTTGAAATTTTGCAGAAAAAAAAAAAGAAGAGGCTATTAGGCAGGTTTCATTGTGACAACTTACCCCATATAGTGTAACAACATGTCCTACTATTGGGGCATGTTGTCACAAAAGGGTAACCTGTTTTGTGTCCTGTAGAGTCCTGTATCTTTTTTTTTTCTTTTTTTTTGGACAATATTGGTGCTTTAAAAATAAACTTAGACTGAGAAATAGTTTTAAAATGATACAGTTGTTAAAAAGTTGTAAGTTGTAAATTAAACAAGATTATGTTTCATAAAAAAAAAAAAAAAAATAAAAAAAAAAAACATTATTCAGTTTTTCAACTTCAAATTTTCACGTTTAAGTTTCTCAGTAAAAATTGTTTAAAACCCTTTTTTTTTTTTTTTTTTTTTTACTGTCTAGTAAACATGTTTTAATAGCAACGTGAAAAAAAACAAGAAAAAAAAGTAGTGTATAAAATAAAAGTATAGACCTTTGTCACATTAAGTATCATATTTGTAGAATCCATTCGTCTCATTGCCTGTATTTGATACTATCCTTTAATTAACTGTAATTCAGTTAGCAGTGGTCGCTGCATGGGCTGAGTGTTGACGTCAGGCTGATGATGATCACGCAGACACGCGCTCCGCAGCTTCACTTTGAGCGCTTCATTCTGCTCGTGCGCTGGAACTATGTGTGTGTGTGCGCGAGTGTGTGTGTCACCATAGACCAGTCACACCAAACCTGCAGAGCAGACTGATATTCTCCGAAGGTTTCATCTCGCATCAATCCATTCAGGATTGGATTACGTGTTTAATCCTGCACTGGGATTCAGTTTTGTTCATCTGAAGATGCCCGCTTGTGGATCGCAGATTGGGGACTTTCGCAGAATTAAACGAGCTAAAGGTAAAACACTTTTGATTTATTCCTGACCTTTGCGAGTAGTTGAAGTTGTGTCCTGGATAGTTAAACTACACAAAGTTGCATCTTTTGCTTTGTGTTTCAGAGAAAGGGAAGTTGAAGTTCAGTAAAAGCAACATTTAGCTCTTATAGGTTATCGATATCATATGCGCATATTAACATAAAACTGTTATATTTGGTGGAGAAAAATAAGTAGCCTATCACCTAAAGTAAAAAAAAAAAAAAAAAAAAAATCTATCGGTTTAATGTAGGTTACTCTTGCGAAAGACAACTTAAAAACAGGCTGTCTGATTGCTTAACTCGTTCTTATCATACAGGAGACTGTGATAGGACAAAACAGCTAAGTTATGTAACCATATAGACTACCCAGAGAAAACAATAGCCAAAAATAATATTTCCTGAATGATGTTCTTTTTTTTCTTTTTTGCGTCGTATGCGAACATGAAGAGCCTAACTTTCACACGTCTATTTTGCATGTTGGCCTACAGTAAATGAAAGCAATTAAATTAAATTCTATAGTTGTTTATTAGATACTATAGATTATATCCCACTGAATTGAATCCACGCGGGCACCCCTGAGGCTGACAAAAAATGAGAGAAGCATTTTCGAGTGAATAACCAGCTTAGCAAATAATCACCAAAGACGCGAAGCGCGAGCTGGAATAACTGAGGGATCAGTTGCAGTTTAAATGTGGCGATATTTAGCCAAACGTTTTTTTTTTATATCGCCACATTTAATCTGCAAGTGATCCCTCAGTTATTCCAGCTCGCGCTTCGCGTCTTTGGTGATTATTTGCTAAGCTGAAAATGCCTCTCTCATTTTTTGTACTGATTGTTAAAACTCATTCCTACTGAAATGTTTCTTTATCGATTTGTACTGGAAACGGTAGGATGTCTGTCACTACAGAAGTTTCCACGGTTTTGCTGGTTGGCTATTTGTTCTCTTCTGTCAGTCTTCACACACCTGCACTTCAACTGTCTAAAAGAGTTTATCTCTCATCCATCTTTGATTACAATAAAAAAGCATAAGCACCACCACTAACCTAAAATATAGTCATGGTTTGGCTGCAGGTAATTACATCTGAGCAGCTTTTCAGTACCACAACTTGCTTTTATACAACAGTTTCATTAACAAGACATTGAATAATTTACATGTCAGACATTTTGGCCATTTTATATATGGGTCAATGAAAAAAGTTCCAAAAGAAACATACATTTTGCTTGTCACCAATCAATGCACAGACCCCACAAGGATTTCAAATGAATAGATTTTTTTGTAATGCTCTGAACAGCGTGAAATGGACTTGAGGACAATTCGGAACAGAAAATTCGAAACCATTGTTTTCTGTGCTACCAATCGGGTTCTGTCGCTCAGTTATCTGTTCCCAGCTATGACTTCAGAGGCCTTTTAAAAAACTGCCACACCACAGAGCACCACTCAAATCATTTTTACATTTTCCCAAATAGTTTACTTTTTCAGTTTGTGCTGTTACACTTATTTCATACAGCCACCTGGAAACTCATTGAAGTGCAAAAATATTTGTATGCAAGTTTTGTCTGTAGAGTGAGTAGATTTTTTGTAGTAGTACTGTTTTGAACTTGAGCTCACCCGAACAGAACAACACATTCTATGTGCAAGACCTGCACTTTGTCCTAATTGTGACACAATGTGGCATGGTGCTTTTTTTGTCCAATGTGTGACCCCCTTTAAAGGAACAGTTCACCCAATAATACAAAGTTCTGTCATGAAACTCTAGATGGTGCAGGCTGATAGGTCCTTAACTCATTCTGCTGCAATCACATCATTCTCTATAGCACACAGCTGATTGGTTCCTGCTGTATCAGTAGCCAATGTGCTCGCTGCTCAACCTACAAATACTTGGTCTGCATTTGATGTTGCAGTTTCAGCATGCTTTCAGAAACCCTGCACCTTCCCCAGCTCCACCTGTATAGTTCTGCTATACGGGTAAGTGTGGCATACTGTACAGCAGCAGCATGTCTTATTTGCTCACAGCTGTGTTTTTTGTGTGTATTAGCAGTAGCAAGTCCCATATTTGCTCTGCAACAGTAGCAATAACCAAAAGCAGCAGCAGATCTATTCCACCAAGACTAAACATATTAATATTGTCATATCCATTGCCCTGCCAAATACTCTGAGAGTTGTCATGACAGAAATTAAATTTGTGCCATAATTTACTACTCTAATGCCATTCCAAACCTGTCAGACTTTGTTGCATGCAGAACAAAAAAAGATGACTGAGGCCTTTCAAAACTTCACGATGAACACAAAAGATGATATTTGGAAGAATGTTTAAATGTTTTTGTCCATATAATGAAAATCAATTGGGTCCAAAACTGCAATCAACTTGGATGTTTAAGTCATTTCACCTTAAATTACATTAAACTGACTTTTAAAAATAAGGTGAATCTTGTATAACTTTTTTTCAGGAAAATTCCTGAACTTATTTGATGATTAAAAGCAATGTAAAAACATGTGTTAACATAACTTGATGATAATATAAAATAAAATAAAAATGTATATGATCAAAAAGTTACGACAACCTATTTTTATTTTTACATTGCTTTAACTCATCAAAATAAGTTCAGGAATTTTCAGAAAGTTCAGAAAGTTATACATGATTCAACTAATTTTTAAGTCAGTTTAATGTCATTTAAGTTGAAATGACTTAAACATCCAAGTTGATTGTACTTAAAAGTTTAAGGCAGCAACTTTTTTTTAACAGTATATGGACTGAAAAAACAAACAAACACTTATGACTCTTTCTGGAGCTGAATGCACATGAAGAAAAGATGGCACTGTCACAGTCGCGTTCTTCCTGGGAATGCTAATGGATAGCTCTCTCCATGTATTATAGACTTACTTGTTTAAAACCAGCCTAATTGAGCGGATAACCAGTCAAGCTGGCAACACTGGTTGCTTCCACGTCATGTGTATCTGGACTCAACATCTGCTTTGTCACTAGAAGTTTACACTTGTTTACTATGTTTGCAATGCAAACATAAACCCATCCAGATTGTTTTAATGCTTGAGGAGACCTGAAGTGGCCGTGAACCATTAATGCACTTAGACATTTATAGGTTTTTCTACCGGCTACAGCATCACACAGAAGCTGTTACAAGCCAAGATAGCATTTCATAACAAGCAATTAAGTACTAGAGAAAAGGTCTTTCGGATCATAGGGTATAAACCTCAAGGCATGCTATACTTGAATAATTTTCAGCAATTTACATTTTATTTAAATTCACAAGCTGGGATAGTGACAGTATGTGACAAAAATGTTGTGTTGTTTGACTCTCATATTCTCTTCTCATTGAAAACCAGACCTCATTTCTTATGAATTCTGCTTATTATATAGACCTTTAGGACAAGTTACATCTTGCATATGCATCACTTGCTGTGGCTGAACATGAAGGCTGAGTCTCCTACATGGTCTAATGATGAAAACGTGCGTAACTGGGGACCTTTCGGTTGTTCTTTAAATGGAAACCTCAAGAGACTACAGACATACATTTCTTCACATGCCCTGATGGCGCCATCATTTTTCATGGGCGTAGGAGTTTTTTTTCATTTCTTGGCTTTGCCTAATTTAGTGAACAAATGCTTTTTATTTAATGGCGTCCAAAAAAGTTCCAAAAGCCAAAGGGCTTCAGACTAACACATGATAGTGATGGCATCAGCGCAACCAAGTATACAGACATGAGACGGAGACAAAACACAATTGTCATGCACATAATTGGTTGGAGCTGCACATTTCATTTTGGTTGCGATCTTCGTCCTACTTCGGGGATGTTTGGCTTTTGGTGTTTCCATCGAACCAATTTAATTATTTATACTTGTAGGTAGATTTGCATCATGTTATGGCATTAACGTACAAAGCCCCATTAATGTACTATGTAATTCATGTCTAGCGATGCCCCTGGCTGAAATAAATAAATTATGAATTCCAGTAATGTAGAAAGTGTAAGCTTGTCCAATCAATGAAATGCATATTTTTTCAGACTTTTAAGTAGGGACTAAGGAGTTAGTGCTTGGACATAAGAAAATAAATCATTTAATAATTTAGCCCATACATTTATTATAGGATTTGTTCACAAGAAGTCTGAAGGCATGGATGCAAAGTGTGGAAACCACAGTGGTTGTGGGAATTATAAGAATAGTTCATGTTTTAATCAATATCTGTGCCTCTCTTCCTGGAGTAGAGATGCCTTAAGTTAGTTGCAGAAAAGTTAGTTCATGCATTCATGACCTCGAGACTGGATTACTGTAATGCTTTATTAGCTGGTTGTCCTGCATCCTCAATAAACAAGCTACAGTTAGTCCAAAATGCCGCCGCTAGAGTTCTTACGAGATCAAGAAAATATGATCATATGACACCGATCTTATCATCACTGCATTGGTTACCTATAAAGTTCCGTATTAATTACAAGGTATTGCTACTGACTTATAAAGCCCTAAACGGCTTAGCTCCAGTCTATTTAACGGATCTTCTATCGCCCTATAATCCATCGCGCTCTTTAAGATCACTAAATTCAAGGCTTTTGGTCATACCTAGGATATCCAGAACCACCAAAGGAGGGAGAGCATTTTCACATTTGGCTCCAAAACTCTGGAATAGTCTTCCTGATACTGTTCGTTGCTCAGACTCGCTCTCCCAGTTTAAAACTAGATTAAAGTCGCATCTCTTCAGCCAGGCATTCATATAATCCTACAGTTCAAACTACAATCCGGCCTCTAGCTCATAAATGCCAGAGGAGAACTGGCCCCCGACTGAGCCTGGGTTCTCCCAAGGTTTTTTTTTCTCCATTAGGTCACCTGATGGAGTTTTAGGACACCATTAGGTCACTTGATGGAGTTTTTCGGTTCCTTGCCACTGTTGCCTTTGGCTTGCTCAGTTGGGGATATTTTGGGGATATTTAATTTAATTTTATCAATCAATAAATTCCTCTTGAAACAAACTTTGTTGTATTATTTTAATTTAATACTGTGAAGCTGCTTTGATAATCTGTATTGTGAAAAGCGCTATACAAATAAACTTGACTTGACTTGACTTGACTTAAGGTCCTTGCTCACTGACTCAGAAATTCTCGTCCGAAATTTTTGCACGTTAGAAAATAAATACGACCTCACTTTGTGTCAATCACATTTACACCCTGCCTCCGAAACTTTCGTCCGTCATAAAAATTGTATCGGGTTCAATTTCTGCGTTTTTCACATCCGTAGCAAGTATTTTGAATGGTGTTTTGACAATTCAGAGCCACCGAATGACAAATACAAAAAAACGCATACGAAAATTTCGGACTCAGTGTGCAGGGACATTTAAGCTGGGTTGTACTATACGATTTTGCATGGTTTGGCCATCTGAGATCAATTTTGTGAATCCTAAAGGATTCCTCAGATCCTGAGGCCAAAATCTGAAGTCTTTGATTTTTAGCTTGACAACAACAACAAACCAGCACTTGCTCCGCACACGTCGTCTTCGTTTTTTCCCAGTTTAGTTTTTTCCAAAAGAAGTCATGATCAAACTCTGGAAATTGTTTTTGCTTGCGAGCCACCATTTCAATCCCGTATGTAAATGCACACATCACTGAACATGTCACGGATTGATGATGTAAAACTCCATACGAGTCTTCTTGTGTGCATCCGTTTGTAATGCGTCTTGACTGCTGTACAGTCTGACATTAATGACAACACAGTGTGACATGGCTCACAGCGGGGATCGTACAGTCTGACAAGCAACAGTCGTAAATGACTATCGTAAAAGTGTGCACCCGGCTTTAGGCTGATATATCAGGTTGTGAGGTGGGAAGCATCACATTAAGCCTGTGATGTTTCTTGTTGTTTTTCACCTTTCTGAAGGCAGTTTTCTCATTGCTACCAGCCTATGCATAATATCTAGGGTATTTTTAGTTCTCCCATTTAAAGCAGCAAAGAGGATATTTTAAAAAGATCTTTCCATGTCTGAATCATAGGACCAAATCAGGTAACACAGCAAAGGGGAAGATAGAGGGGAAGATTTTATCCTTTGTGCCATATATTCTGTCCAGACACTGTTCATTTTTCTATTACAGAATGTCAAATACACAAAGAAAAATGTCATAGTGGTGTTCACTTCCCAGTGCACTCAATTCTGATTTGGGATGAGAAGGATTATCATCGTGAGATCTTGTTGTAATGCTAAAGTGTCTGAAATCATTTACTTCTTTACTGATCTGAACTTTTAGACTGAAACTCATTATAGACTCCAATTTTAATCAGATTTCAATTTACATACTATGGTTTTTTGTTCTGTGTACAAGTAATATGCAAAAAACAAAAACAACATATAAATAGTTCCTGTTTGTCTGAACACAGCCTAAAAACAGAACATGACACAGTACTTAATTTAGTCTCAGATTTTCAACCCTGGTTAGTTGAAAAAACAATCAGATTTAATCTTGCCAGATTGAAAAAGGGCTTGTCATTTTTGCATGTGGTATGTTTGAGGCATTGGGACAAACGTTACTTACTAGGGTGGACCTCACTGCTGTTAAAACAGTTTAATCATTCGATTGAAATTGGGTGTAACATGGTGTTGTGAGAGGTTGTTAGCACCAGTTGTCCTACAGCGTAGGGGTTCACAAGTTCACCTAGAGTTTCATTACAAGTTCAGTGATCACACGTGCTGCAGCACACATACCCTGTGATAATTACAGCATCATGTTTCCCAGTGTTCATGTGTGCTCTATGTGTACTTACAGGTGTTCAACAAGTACAAACAGTGCCTGAGAGCTGTAGGAAACAATAACCCTTCACTTACTGAATTAGCATTGACTTCTCTGTTTTTAACCAGCTCAAATTTTATTGCCAATCATTCCTGCTTTCCTTCTTGTGGTGTGTTAAACGGATCAGCTCTGAGTTTATTAAATCTGTCCAAGTACATGAAACACTGCGCATGAAGCTAGATGCTGGTCAGGGCTCATTTAATAAAACGTTCTCAAACACACATGCTCTTTATCTCCCTGTGAAATCACATTATTGCTGTCATTTGTCCTGTGGACGGACAGACACTCATGACGTTAACACAATCTGCCTCTGTCATCTGTAGCTTAATCAGTCTTAACCAGGCGTGACGCGACAAGTGTTTAGCTACAAGTGATTCATCCATCCAAACTGAAAGCGAGTATGCAGAGATGACACTATCAGAGCTGAACAGGACTTGTCTGATGTTTAATGTATAGTTATGTGGAGTTGGATTTTAGATGTAATAATAATAAAAAATAATGATTATACAGTTGTATATTGTTTTATATGTATATAGTTGTATATTGCCTCTATTGACTTGACGAATTAAGGATTTTTCCAGAACTGGAAAATCTAAATGTATAAGTAACTAAATAACTATGTCTTCAAGTTTTTGTGTCAGTTTGACATAGAGATGGAGGCTCATTATGTATGTGATGGTGTAGGTCAGATCAGAGTAGACCAATCACAACAGACTGGGGCATCTGACCAATCAGAGCAGAGTAGACCAATCACAACAGACTGGGCCATCTGACCAATCAGAGCAGAGTAGACCAATCACAACCGACTGAGCCAGCTGGCCAATCCGAGAAGAGTAGACCAATCACAACTGACTGGGCCATCTGACCAATCAGAGCAGAGTAGACCAATCACAACAGACTGAGCCATCTGACCAATTAGAGTAGAGTAGATCAAATACAAAAGACTGGGCCATCTAACCAATCAGACCAGAGTAGACCAATCACAACAGACTGGGCCATCTGACCAATCAGAGCAGAGTAGACCAATTACAACAGACTGGGCCATCTGACCAATCAGAGCAGAGTAGACCAATCACAACATACTGGGTCATCTGACCAATTAAAGCAGAGTAGACCAATCACAACAGACTGGGTCATCTGACCAATCAGAGCAGAGTAGACCAATCACAACAGACTGGGCCATCTAACCAATAAGAGCAGACTAGACCAATCACAACAGACTTGGTCATCTGACCAATCAGAGCAGAGTAGACCAATCACAACAGACTGGGCCATCTGACCAATCAGAGCAGAGTAGACCAATCACAACCGACTGAGCCAGCTGGCCAATCCGAGAAAAGTAGACCAATCACAACTGACTGAGCCATCTGACCAATCAGAGCAGAGTCACAACAGACTGAGCCATCTGACCAATTAGAGTAGAGTAGATCAAATACAAAAGACTGGGCCATCTAACCAATCAGAGCAGAGTAGACCAATCACAACAGACTGGGCCATCTGACCAATCAGAGCAGAGTAGACCAATCACAACAGACTGGGCCATCTGACCAATCAGAGCAGAGTAGACCAATCACAACAGACTGGGCCATCTGACCAATCAGAGCAGAGTAGACCAGTCACAACAGACTGGGTCATCTGACCAATCAGAGCAGAGTAGACCAATCACAACAGACTGGGCCATCTAACCAATAAGAGCAGACTAGACCAATCACAACAGACTTGGTCATCTGACCAATCAGAGCAGAGTAGACCAATCACAACAGACTGAGTCATCTGACCAATCACAGCAGAGGAAGCTCTCAGAAAGGAGGGATTTTGAGACTGAATCCTTTATCAAACCGTTTCAGTCACTGTGAGAAATGAGGTGATGCTGTATATTTATATTTTAAGAAAATGAAAGTGTTTTTTGACCTTGGATGCATGTAAACCTGTTGTTTTGGAGACCTCCGAAACAAAATTAGGAACATTTAAAATAGCATAATAGGGACGCTTTAAGGAAAACAGCTGAAAGCCCATTACAACAAAAAATTATTTTTAATAAAAATGATCCAAATTTATACTGTCAAAATCATGGAAAAGTTAACGCACAATTTTGTTCATCAGAGCTCTGCACAGACTCAGGAACTGTTTGCTCACAAGGTTTGAGTCTGATTTCTGACCTGGGTCACACCCTGATCTCTCACTCTGATTTCCTATAAATAATGTAAAAAATCCCCAAGAATAAAAAAATAGACAATTTGTTTAAAGAGAAAATGATAGCTAAACTACGTAGCACCAGTGGCTGATCCTGACAGTATAGAGGCTCAAATACCGTTCACCGTGATCCTTTGCATCAGTTTCAATAGATTATCCTGCTTTCTTGCACGCTGCAGCCTCCCATCTCTGTGAAAATTAATTGTGTTTTGATTGCATCCATAACCATGTCATAGTAATCATCCTCTCCCGAAATGCATGTTATCAGTGTCTGGAAGCGACAGTGGGGGCCCGCTATACATTTCAGTGAAATCACTAAACAAAGTGCAAACTAATTATTAAAATAAAAGATATATGAGGGTGGGCTAGAACTCATTACTTAAAAATCGAATTAATGTTGCACTGTAAGTCATCAAATGACATTAAAAAAACAAACATTAAAAATAAGATATTACCGTAGTTTCTCACCAAGAGATCTAAACCAGTTAAAAATCTAAACCAGTTTAAGCATTCCCACAAATGGGCATGATGGGACAAATCCTCTGGATTCAATAACTTATATTCTCCATTTACAGGAAGCATCACATAGGCTCTACAGGAGTACACTGAGAGTTACTCTCTCATCTGTCCTCAGGACACATAACATCTGTCATCATTGCTGTGAACTTTTTTTTGTGAACAAGAGATTGTTGTTGCATCAATAAAC
Source organism: Leuciscus idus (assembly GCA_021554675.1). Taxonomy (NCBI): domain Eukaryota; kingdom Metazoa; phylum Chordata; class Actinopteri; order Cypriniformes; family Leuciscidae; genus Leuciscus; species Leuciscus idus. Next base: position 15,366,312 of record CM038621.1, read on the forward strand.
ACATGCCTCATGTTACAACCAAGGGGAGCCTCTGATGTAACTAAAAAAAGAGTGAAACTTTCCAGTCATTATTACAAAAAAAAAACCCTGACAGTGATTCAAATTTGCAAGCAATTTTACATTCGCAGTCATGATGTGTTGAATATCAGTGTGTGACTGATTCGGGTGCAGGTAATCACAACCATGATGACATCCAGAACAACATCACCTTTGCAAGTGTGAGATTACTCTTATACAGAGGTTTTATCAACTCTGGTGTTTTGCGAGTTTTGTCAAGACAAGTCACCTTCATTTAAATAGCGCTTTTAACAATATGGACTGTTTCAAAGCAGCTTTACAGTGATAATAGGAAATTAAAGTAATAGAGATTGTTTTGGCTTTACAGCAGCTCTAGAATAAAGTTACTGTCCAGCTAAATTTAGATTTGATAGATTCACTTCCGTTGCAAAGATCATTAGTTATTAACTTTGGGGCCGCTAACACGACACCGTTCTAACAGAAAACCCTTAACTCGCTCCGGCCCGCTCATCCGCACAACAACAGTGCCTGGTGGCTCGAGAACGCAAACCTTGAAATGTGACCCTGGAAAGTAGCACGCATATATTTGTGGCAATAGCCAATACATTGTATGGGTCAAAATTATCGTTTTTTTCTTTAATGGCAAAAATCATTAGGCTATTAAGTAAAGATCATGTTCCATAAAGATATTTTGTCAATTTCCAACCGTAAATATAGAAAACATTTATTTTTGTGAGTGAATGCAGCAAAATCACGAACATAAATGGACAAATTGAAAGGCAATTTTCTCAATGTTTCGATTTTTTTGAACCCTCAAATTCCAGATTTTCAATTTTAAAAAATGTACCCATGTGACTGGTTTTGTGGTCCAGGGTCACAAATAGGTTCCAAGGTGCAAGCCATGAAAAAAAAAAAAATATATTTTTGTGCTATTTTTTTGTTGTTGTCATTTTGTGACACAAGAGTCTAAAGAAACTCATTTTAAAATGAATGCTGAACGGATGTGCAAGAGGTACAAGGTAATCCCACTTTTGGCTAGCACACTCACGTACCAATGTCTGTCGTTCAGCATAAACATCACATAACCTACTGAATGTTCATGACCCCAGCTTCTCCTGACATGGTTTGTGCACTAAGAGCCACTGGCACCAAAGTCTGTTTCGAGGAAAGTCAATTCACTCGCAGCCATATTTACCACAGAAATCCTGAAATCAATCAAATTTGACATGAACTGACTGATAAATGTTGTTTGCTCTCCTTAAAAAGCATAGTATTTCAGGTTGGTCCAGTCAATGAGCATGTGCAGGACACTGACTGTTTCTGACAACCAGATATTCTAACAGTACTTGCAGTGACGCAATTACTTCACCCATTTATAGTAATTTGAGTGCACCATCTTATATAGTCTTTGCTGGTGCTGACAGACAGTAAACGTCCTGAGTACTGATGATGCGAACGACCGAAGAGTTGTCTTTGACAAAAAGAAGCATTTTTATTTTCATAGTCGTTGCAAAAGTGTTAAAAGTCAGAGTATTTGTTAAAGTAACTTTTACAACAAAAATGCCAGCCTGGTCTCAATGTTTATACGTAGGAATTAATACGTAACATTGACAGGAAAAAGCAACATACATTTGGATTGATTCTGAAATGTGCAATAGCCCAGATCCGGGCCACATCTGGTACAGTGGATTCAACACGCACCAGATTTGGGCCTGATCTGGGCCGACACTATGTTGCTGTCTGGGAGACAATTTTAAAATGACAATAATTTCAGTACCTTACTTTAGAGCCACTAATCCCATTCCCACTTTTAAACCAAACCATAACCATTTCTTAAAATACATACAATATAAAAAATAAAAAAAATGCAACAGACATGTGTAATCAAATCAGAAAAAGCAGTATAAACGTAGACCAAATGACAATGTGTTTCATTCAAAGTGCTCTTTGGTAGTATTACAATAGTTTTGTATGAGGTACAGAGTAAAATGTAAGATGATAATCGTTGAAAATCTTATCCGGATCCACTCCGTGAAGGCATACATCACCCAAAACGTGGCATGTCGCAGTCAGGGACAAAGAAATCGAGAGCCAGCAATCATTGCTATTTCTAAAGTGAAACCAACACTTCTTAAAGATGGAGAAGAAGATTCTTGAATAAAGGCATGCATTTGGTTCTGTTCCCGCACACAACGCAATTATGTGATTACAGCGTAATAATTCATTTTATGATCAAATTAAAGGTCATTTGTGGTGCATTTTATGGCCATTTATTTGGTCATGGGCCATGGCTAAACGATTTCAGATTTATTTTTAGATTTTAAAGTGTAGTGTTGTAAAATGATGCGATCCTTTTTGTAGTCACACAGAACAGAATGAAATGTTATCATTTCAAATGAAGTGAATGAGGCAACTTTGATCATAAATACAAAATAATCAACCCATTAATTGCGTGAATGAAATATTCATAGAATAAAAAAGGATTTTAAGCATTCGTTAAGCATCTGTAAAGTTGTTCATTAATTATTTACATTTAAGATGCTGTCAGTACGGCAATATTGTACATTGTAATGCATATGCACAATAATACAGTGCATGTACGGCTCTGTTAAAGGGCAAGTGTTGTTTTATTAGGATCATATCTTGCCTTGAGGGAGTGACTGGACCGTTTACAGCCATAATGATTTTATGAGACACACTGTAACACTGTAACATGTATGCTTTTATTTTTTTAGGTCACACTTTATATTAGGTGTGCCTATTGTGTTGATGTTGTGTTGTAAAACACTAGTGCTGCTATTGAGATGGGATATAAGGTTCAAGAGGTTTGGTGGTGTTGGTTTAATGGTGGGTTAAGGGGTAAAGGAAGAGTGTAATTAAATAATTATAACTGTAATTATCGATGTAACTACAGAAATTAATTACAGCTAATTACTTTTAGGTATTGTTTTTAAATGTAATGTAAATGTAATCACGTATGTACGATTGCACAGTATTTACAGTGCATTGTATCCTATGAATGATTTAAATGTTAGTACATAGTCAAGACACTTCTATTGAGCTGATAGATGTTTTGATGAACCATCATGCACCTCTTTCTATGCTACAACATTTCATAGTAACCACAGGCTGTCAAGCTTGAAAAAACGCCATTATAGTATCACAAAAGTATTCCATATGACCCGTATAGGCTGAGATTTAAGTCATTATTTAATTTTGGGTAAACTATTACTTTAAGCATGACTTCACCCTGCCATTTTATTTCATCTTAAAATTTTTAATGCTTAAAACATTGAAAATGATGGAGCCGTGGTCTTGTTTTGAGTGCATGTACGGCACTTTTCCGAAATGCCAAAATACTTGATAAATTGTAAGCCATTGTTTTTTGTTTTTTAAATAATTGAACCCATTATTCATGAACAGCATGATGAATAACGGTCATCCTGCCTTTGGCTCAAATTAATTACCTGTGCATTTAATTGTGTGCGAACCTGTCAATGCACCGGAGCTCTTGCACAGACTGAAGTGTTTCTGTCATCGCGCGTGGCATTTATTCAGTTAAATTTGGACTTCCATGAGTGGCACTCAGCGAGAGGCTGACAAACATCACGGTGACTTGCGTCATCGGTGTGGGCTCCTGATGTCCGTGTGTTTAGCGTGTTCTGTGTTATTGTGTAAACAAACAGAAAGAGCTGACCTTGATCTATGCCCTACGTGCTGACGGCTGAACCCTGATCTACTGGACTCAAACACACACTCTCTATGTACAGAGGCTTCCTCTGCCCTCTGCTACTGTATACTAGTTTCTTGTTTAGAGTTTCATAGAGTTGCACACTGACACCAAACGTGCCTGAAATGTGACGAGAAGCACAAGACCCTCCATTCATTCTCATTGTCAAATCAAGTGCTGTAAGTTGTCAAATGGAGACACTTTTTTTTAATGCTGGGATCCTTCTGAAGTCTGTACAGAGACGCAAACAAGCTGTTTAAACTGGACGCGTCAAAGCAAGCGTTCTTTCACTCTTCCATTTGTCCTGTTGTCGGAAGACTCAAGTGCGTGGAGTATGTCAGCAACTGAACGCAGATCTGGATAATGTATCCACTGATTATAATAGTTTCTGAATTTGACGCGACGCTCACATCCAGTTTATTCACGTGTCCGCCGTGGGCGGAGCCTGTGGTGTGATGATGTATAACTATTCATCGATATCTTGCTCTGGAGGCGGTCATATGCAAATGTGTTTGCCTGTGTGACATCACAGATCCTATGATATCAAAACAAGCCGTTTTTGGATCATGATGAAATTAATTATTTGTTTATAATGGGGAGGACATTTAAGCTATGAAACTTGCAGGATGTTTTAATGGTACAATAACCTATATGTATGTCAAAAAAGATGTCAATGATATATGTCAAGGCAAATATCATTTCTCATGTCATGACCCCTTTAAAAGGCATCAAATGTTATATAAAGGTCAGCAGAAAAAAAGCTTTACTTAAGCATTTATAATAAAAAAGTTTTTTAAAAAGTATAAAATATTACATAACAACAAGAATTATAAATTATTATTATTATTATAAATATATTGATATAATCAATCCTTGGTATGTCCCCTCCACTTTCAAGTTGTTTGCACACGTCTTCACATATCAAACAAATCTATGGCATCTGCATTAAACAGCATGATGAGAATGAGACAGGTTGGTACAGTTATTATTCTTTGTTGAATAACTCTGGTGGAATAAACATTAAGATAATCCTACTAGGTGCAAATTTATTGAACTCACTTCTGAATGAAAAATTAAATCCTGTCAATTCAAGCTTTCATTCAGGAGCGAGTTTAATAAACTGTGTTTCTTAGACACGCACTTCCTGCGGTCCAGCCTCTCTGTTGAATGCACTGAAATTTGTTACGTTTTTATAATCAACCATAAGACGCCACACAAAATGTTTGCATGGGTTTATTGCATGAGGGTATTAAAGCTGCAGGTTTTGTGAACTAAAATGAATAAATATCACACATGATTAATTTGAGGCACAGTTTTGCTCAGTGCAGACTATAGAGCAGAACCCTGTCCTGACACACACTGTGATCTGGTTCTGTAATCTGATGGCTTGGGTGGTGGTTTAGTGGAAAGGCAAATGAGAGGAAAGGTTAATTTCTTTCTTTCTTTCTTTCTTTTTTATATATTTTTTTGTGTGCAATATTTATCAAAACTTGTTGTCTGAGACATTTTTTATTATATTTATGTACCAAATAGAAATTATTATTATTATAATAATTATTATTATTATTTTAGTTTCTCATTTTTATGTACAGTATGTCAGGAGTCTTCAAATAGCAGACCGCAGTCCGGTTCCGGACCCTGGCTTGGCAGGACCGCGAAATATTATGACAATGGTAGCACCATTTTACTGTTTCTACAGTTTGAAGTGAGCAGCGTCTCAAAACAACGGAGTGGTTCAGACCACAAGTGCTCATGGTCATTTATGGTAATGACCTTTTGGTAATGACTATATTCTCTAATATTTTTATCTAGAGCCAAACGCACTTCATTCAAGCCCTTCTGGTTCCGTGAATGTTGCTTCTCTCTCCCACTAAAGACACTAAAGCGCCACTTTAAGAGCTGCAGATAACACTGTTATTTTGACAAAAGGAGATCTTTCAAGGAGTGGTGGGCCGTCAGGGCCAGCAAGGCCTTCTCTGCTGGCCTAAACACTATCAGATTCACTGACTTGCACTTTAATATATATATTTTTTTTCCATTAATGAGTATTAAATTATTCCCAGTAGTCCATTCTCTTAATTTCATATCTTTGCTCTTGGTTGCGCTGCTTCCAGTAGTGTATGTTTATGTTAGAGCTTTTATCCAATTATATTTCTGCCATCATGTGTTGCCATGGCCAAATAAATCTGCCTTGAGGCCTTCAGAATCAATAATGCGGGCGCCTGCATGTACTGTAACTTAAAATGAATGGCAGTGAAACTGTTGCTTTAACCAATCAGATAATCAGTCAGATTTAATCAGCCAATCAGATTTCGATTTGACTGCACCGGGGCCATCTAGCAGGCGTCGGCATTTTCACGTCCTTTGATTGGATGGTCAGAGCGCGTACTATTATTAGTCAGAGCTAGCAAACTGCATCTGTAGCGAACTTCATTAACTAAAATATATTCCTGTAGATTCAATAGTTTTTCAACCCACAAATGAATGTTGCTTTCCCTCCTCGACCCCCAGCAGGTTCAAAACTACAGGAAAAAAAAATGTGTTCAGCCTTATCCAGCTTAACGCAGAGTCACGGAGCTCTATTCGATCTGTCCGGGTAGAAACAGAACTGAGTGTAATGTATGCCACGTCTGATTTTGAATTAAAACTTATGCCAGAAATACAACAGGACAGACTCGACTTTTAGCATTAGCCTCTATAGAAAAGACTTATTGTTGGAACTGAAACGCACAGATAACCTGTACAACAGAGTAATTGAAGTCTTTTTGAGGAAAGAAATTAGATGGATTTTGTGTAAAAAATAATCAGTAGTTTTGGTGAGTATAATCTTCTTAATTTTTCTTGTAAATTTATAATCGAAGCATTACTATTGTAACATCTGACAAGGGACTATTGTAACCCTTGAACAACAAGACAAGGGAGACTCCGTTTCTGAACTTATAATCCGAACACAAGAACAACTGCACACTAACACACAACACAAGAGGAACTCACTCGCTTGTTTCTCTCTACCCGACCTTTTCCGAAATCACCGCATTAACCCAATAACTGCCGGTGCAAAATAAAAACAGCAATTTCACAACAATTATAGAGAGTCTGTGCGCTGCTACACTATTAAAGTTATTTTTAACAGTAGGACACCACTGAAGGCCTAGGTGTTAAAATGCACAGCCCACCACTGATATATAAATATATCATATATGTTTTTGTAGTTTTGCAAAAATGTAGGTAGAGGCAAATTTTCCTAATGAGCCTATAACTATTTCAAACCGCCTAGTTTGATTAAAATAAGGGCAGCATTTCTCACACCCTCTTTCTATTTACCGCACATTTCTGAGATACCTGCATATATTAGTGGAGAACTTTGTTATGGTTGATTGCATTCAGTCCTTTCTGCTTTCTCTCATTCTTACTATGTGTGTCTAGCTCTGTCATATTTTTTCCAGACTTGCTCTGGAATACATCCCAGCGAATTAGCATAAATGAATGCAAACACGTTTCACTGTCACACTAGCTTACACTCTTCACGTTTCATGTCAGACTGGCCATCTTTGGACTGTCGCCCCTAGTGGAAGTGTGCTTATCCATCCATGTGAAGGATGGTCGGCTCACCTAGGCAAGAGTTTCGCCATCAGCAATCTTTCTTGTTGCAGTGAAATGTAATCGCAGTTGGAAACTGAAGCCATCCTCAACAAGCAACGCCATGCTAAGAGGATAAAGGGAATTATACATTTAAAAAAATGCATGTTAAACAAATATGAAGACTGTAATAATGCTGAAAATTAAGCGTCGCCATCACTAATGGAACAATAAAACGTTTTAAGATATTGAAATGAAGATATATCACAAGGAAAATGTAATTTAAAATTGGTAACAATATTTCACTGTATTACAGTTTTTACTGTATTTTTTATCAAATAAATGCAACCTTGGTGAGGATAAGAGACCCCACATTTTTTAACTGTAGTGTGTTCCCATAGAGTTGAACTTATGACATTGGTGTTGCTATCATTATGCTTTAGTTGATCCATTGCTTCAGTGTATGTAACCAAATGGGACATTTACAGTAAATAAACAATCACTGGAAGCTAAGCGGGTAAGAAGCTAACCTGATCTGACCTGTCACTTTTTGTCCCCATTTATTTCTTAAATTCCTTAATGCCCTTCAAAGCTCAGTGGAGCTTTCAAGGTTCACTCAGATTTGGGTGCGATGAATAAGAAATACTGGTTGACTTCAGTGATGGAGTGATTCTGTATAGTCCCAGTAAAGTACAGCAGATAGTGTCCTATGATTGTATCCTTAAATGTATCTTGTTATTTGAACTTAGAGTATTGATTTTCCTTGCTTTGCATGACCTTTGTCAGAAAATACCTCAATTTCTTGATCACAAACCCTCAAGAACCATTAGGTTAAAAGAAGGTTGCTCTGCCATGGTCCTCTACCTTTATTAAATGAAAATTCCATTCTCAGTTGCTTTTAGCACTAGTTTGTGCTTGGGGGGAGATAAATTATATGATGGCTGGGAAGATAACGTTGCTTAGCTGCATGGCTGGATGCTTAACTTGATAAATCCATTATTTATGTTCTGAGGCGCTTATATGCCAGCTTCTGAAAACTTCATTGGAGAGACACGGCACAGTGTCACCCTAAACTATGCTTCTCTCCAAAACATTTGGGAACAAATGAGACCTTCCTCTCTGCCCAAAATAAGAATGGAAGTCCAAGAGCCCCCGGGCAATTTGATGTGGTTTACATAAGTGTGTGTGTGAGAGCATCTGGCAGGGCATATGGGAGCATATCTTTAAAAAAGTGGAAGTGTGATTCAGGGAAACACAAAATGAGAAAGACAGGAGAGGAGAACCCACTTACAAAGAAAAGACAAAATGAAACAAAAAGCAGAGGAAGCAATTGTATTATTCCACAGAAGTGTAAGTGAGAGATCCAAATGGGAATTTAGATATTCCAGCCAATGGGAGCTCTGGGCATGTCAGACAGTTCAAGGCCCTGAAACCTCCTCTTTACATGTCAATTCAGGGTGATTTACAAAGACTTCAGGAGCACAAGGAGTGCATATACAGAACCTTTAGTCCATCTTTCCCTGTAAATTGTTGTTGATTAGGGGTGTACTGTGTTCCCAGCAGGCAATTTTGTGTTTAAAATACGTCTAATAGCCGTCCAAACACTGCCCTGACATCTGTCAGTGAAAATATAAACATAGCACACTACTGTTAAAATATAAATACTTTACATGTGCCGTATGTTAGTCAACACATCGAAAAGTGTACTTTAAAGCATGACAAAAGAATATTAAAACAATGATTTCAAATGTATTTTAAAGTAAAACCTTTGATTTGACATTATTACAAAGTGCACTTTTTAAAAGACTAAGAAACATAGTCATGAAACTCTTTTTAAATACACTCACTTTTAAATAAACTTGAAAGATTTAAAGTACACTGCACATTCATTACAATTAGGCACTCTTTTTCCACAAATAGAGACAGAATAACACAGAGATCTTTAAAAAAATAAAAAAAATAATCCTAGCTAACTGGAAAATAAGATGTGGTTCACCTAACACCTACAGTCTCTCTCTCTCTCTCTCTCTCTCTCTCTCTCTCTCTCTCTCTCTCTCTCTCTCTCTCTCTCTCTCTCTCTCTCTCTCTCTCTCTCTCTCTCTGTGTGTGTGCTTGTACATGTTCGTCGTGGCTCTGTTTCTCCAGCTGCAGAATGCAAAACAATTATTTTTATGGCCACATAATCATAATTTGGTTTCAAACATGTTGCCTTTTGCCTACCAGCCCAATCTTTAAACAGCTTGTTCCACCTACAACTTCCCTTTTTTTCTGGGTCTCGTTCCACTGGTGGTCAGTCAGGGTGATTTCTTTGGGTCCTTGTCATCTCAGCATATCCTTATACCTGCTCTCAACTTAATGTATTCATCCCTTGATCTTGGTCTGACATTTTTCCATAAATAATGTATATGGAGTGTAAAAGGTGTATAGTAAAAAACTATTTCTTGTTCCTGACATACAGTGCAACATAGTGCAGATATAGAAAAGATTGAGCTTTATTTAGTGATCATTTCTTTTGTTAACTGCATGTTATTAATTATGGATTCTGATGTATTAATAACAAACACACATGGGAAAATCTCACTGGAACATCCCCAGGTTTCATTTCATGTACTTTGCATAATGAAAATGAGGCCTGTTGTTTTGCATCATCACATCATTTTAATAACAGTTAGACTGATTTAACTCTTGCTATCATATTGTGTCCAGATTTTTTTTCTTCAAATAATCTTTGCTTACAATTTTGGAGATTTTGTTCATTCCGCATTGAAGGAGCTAAGAGCTCTACCTCTTTGTTGCCTAGATAGAAAAAAAAAAAAAAAAGCTTTACAGGGAACTGATTTTCCTTAAAGGGACTTTGTTCATACTCAACACAGTCACAGTCTGGGCAAGTGGCTCTGTGTTTGATGAAGACCAGTATCATTAGACACTGGAACATGGGATTACTATGGTATTTTGTTTAAAACAAGCACTGTTTAAAAAATGATGTGTCATCTGACACAAACACAGGCTGCTGGCAGCTCGGGAGCGTTAGTGTTCACTTACAGTGAGATTAGTGTTTTACTCTATACATACAGACAGAGGAAATAAGCAAGAGCAAGGCGCTATTAATGGGAACAGTTTGTTTCCCAGGCAATGCACATACTGGCTAAATGTGTGTATTACACTAGTGCTGCATCTGAATAGGCTTTTTCCATAGTATATACTGTAGAAGATGAAAAAAGATGTCCAAATTCATAATATTCTTAAAACAGTAGTCAAAAAGTACCAGCCTGGTCTCATTAGAAAAACCTATGGCGCCATTTTAGCAAAACGCAAAATACGTTGCGTTGTGCACGTTTCGCGACAGTTTCAAAGTGAAATTTCCAGTGAGTGGCACTAAAAGCGTGTTTATTTTTTCCGGAACAGATGAACGTGAATATGGCAACGTTTTATTACGTTGGAGTTTATACGTATCACCGCAGTTCTGAATTGAAATGTCCGGCGAGTGGCGCTAAAAGCTTAATGGTCCGTTTTAAAATAATGTACACCTACACTAAACCCTAAACCTACCCGATAGTCTTAACAAAAGCAAATGTGACATACAAACGCAATCGTAAACGTATTTCGTACATATTTCCTATTAGACCTGGTTGAAAAGTACCTACTACTTCCACTGAGATTCTGAAGTGCACATCTGATGGACACTTTACTATCTCATGAGGCCACCGGGAGAGGAGTTATGAATGGCAGTGAAGTGACACTGTATGTCACATGACATTGACAACATGGCGAATGTAGTACATAGTACTTATGTAGTTTCCTATAAAGAAAGTACTTTTGTGAAGCAAGTTTCAAACTAAATGTAGTACCTAGTATGTGATTTTGGACGGAGATTGGGATTCTGGATAAGTCCTCTGCCAAATACAGGGACCTTGATTCAGATCCCAAATGTAATATATCATTTTTATTTTAAATTATCCAAGAAAAACTGCATCCAAACTTAACAGCCAGCGAGAGCCCAAGACAAGTGACGCAAGAGGCATCAACCTGCATTACTTCTAGCTTCCTTCCCAGTAATGTTGACTGAACGTTGTTGAAGGCACTGGAGAAATCAAAGAACATTATTCTCACAGCGCTGCCAGCTTTGACCAGGTGTGAACTGACCCTCTGCAGTACATGATCACATCATCACATTATACACATTTTTAAGCTTTTTTAGCATTGCAATTCAGTTTGCATTTGGAATATTGTATACTTTTAAATACATTTAAGTTGATATGGCCCCGGGTCCCTGTCCAAGAACCACAGTTTGTTTGAGAGCATATTTGTTTGTGTTTTTGCATGTCACTTAATTTTGGAAGGCACCGTTTAATTTTGAAACACTGTTCAATTAAAATCCTGAGGGAGATGAAACATTGTACCTTGCAAATTTTAATCTCTTTTTCTGATAGTCTACCCAGTTAATGCTAGAAAGCATTTGCACACATCCCTCCTCTGACTATATTATTGTGCATTCGGTGTCCTGAAATCCTCTTTTCCTGGCACATTCCTTGAGTGATTAGAATGATTTGATAGCGCTTCAGTATTGTGATACTCTCATTCTGAATTGCTGTTTCTGTGTGAAATTTAAAGCTGAAGTGTGTTAAAATACTTAAATACTATAAATCTCAGTAGACTGTTATGCAAGCTTGTTTCCACCATGGACTAAAACAAATTTAAAAGATAACTGCAACTTTTTATCTCACAATTCAGACATATTTTTTCAGAACTGCGAGATATAAAGTCACAATTACGAGTTAAAAAGTCAGAATTTTCAAGATATAAAGTCGCAATTGCGAGTTATAAAGTCACAATTTAAACTCGCAATTCTGACTTTTTTTTCTGTCGCGAGTTTTTATCTCACAATTCTGACTTTATTTCTTACAATTCTGACTTTTTTCACAGAATTGTGTAATATAAAGTCGCAATTATGAGTTATAAAGTCAGAAATGTGGGATATATACTCGCTATTGCAAGAAAAAGTCAGAATTACGAGATATAAACTATCATCCATTCATAGGTGAATTTTTCCGAAAAATATAAACACTGACTGGCTCTCTTTGAGGGGCTGTTTACACAGCACCTTTTTAAACTAAAAACGTAAAACTTTTTATGCGCTTTGGCCGTTCGTTTACACGATAACAGCGGTTTGGGTGCCTGAAAACGCAAACTTTTGAAAATGGGTTTCAAATTGCAAGTTTTTGAAAACGGTCTCTGTGTAAACAACAAAAACGCAAATCTCTGAAGACGATGACATCATGTACATGCATATTACGTGTTCAGTCTATAACGTTTATCGCCATCTAATGGCCTGGCAGCAGAATACAGTGTTTTTTGACGTTTTCGCGGGTCCGTGTCAAGTCAAGTCAAGTCAAGTATATTTGTATAGCGCTTTTCACAATACAGATTGTATCAAAGCAGCTTCACAGTATTAAATTAAAATAATACAACAAGGTTTGTTTCTAGTGGAATTTATTGATTGATCAAATTAAATTCAAGATCCCCAAAATATCCCCAACTGAGCAAGTCAAAGGCAACAGTGGCAAGGAACCGAAAAACTCCATCAAGTGACCTAATGGTGTCCTAAAACTCCATCAGGTGACCTAATGGGGAAAAAAAAACCTTGGGAGAACCCAGGCTTGGGAGAACCCGAGTGAATGGGGATTGTTTTGACAATGGTGTCATCTGTATGCAGAAAACTCAAAGGAAAAACTACTAAAACTTTTAAGCATATCGTTGTTGTGTAAACGATGAGATTTTTTGTTTGACTGAACATCAGACTCAACCAATAGCATGAGTTTTAGGCGGTACTACCTGTTTGTTCAACCTGTTTGAAAATAAAAGAGTTATAAGAGAACGACATTTTGTCAGAGCATCCTATCAATTTTTTTTTATAGTGCTTGCAAGGCAGTGTCATATGAATATTCCTCAAACATTCACATTGGGATTTGTTCTGAATAGCTCCATAAACTTTTGCAATTAAATTCAGCCCTGAACCTATTTGCTGGAATAGGCCACCAAAGAAGTCATGCACTTCAAAAGAGAGAGACTTGGAAGTCAGTGCATGAAAATGAACAGGAATTATTTGTTCAATTAAAAGATTTGTTCCAAAATGCTGATTGACTGCATTGCATTAACATAGAACCAGTCTAAGACCTAAACTTACATAAAACTTTACCGCCTTGCATGCACTGGTGCAGTATTCCCCTCGTGAAATGCAAATCTAGTTTAGCCTGCCGCTTTGAGGAAAAGAGCAGATGAGGCTAGATGAATTCAGAAAGGTCTTACGGAGATTTATGCTCTCAGGCCCTGGACCTTTGTAATGTAAAAACACTATCCCAACGGCCCCATGGTTCACCTTTTGCACTGAAGCCCATCTGCTCAGACCGTAAGCTTGTGCAATATGTTATCAAAGCTTCTCCTGTTGGTAACCCCAGAGGGCATCTGAGTTCACCCTTATAATCCACAGCCTCGCAGATTTCTCTACTGGATACAGAAAAACATTGAGACATCAAGCTGTGTGCTTGATAATCTGTTATTTTTTCTCTTTATGGTGGATCACTGGAATAAAACACCCCGTCGTCTCTTATTTCTTGTCAATATAAGTGTAGTAAAAGTCACAACATGCATACAATGACAAAGTGACCTGGACGGAAGCGCTTGCTAATCAGAGAATGCAGGTGTAAACAGGTGCACTCTGAATCGATGTGTTTCTTCTCTGTATATTCAACATTCTCAGATCAGCATGTGTCTGAGTCATTCGAGGTTTTGTGTTGAGTAATCAGCAGGTGAAGAACAACTCCAGTTTAGTGAAGAAACCAGGGTGCCTGGGAGTCTGAGCTGAGCTCAAAAGTTCACAAAAGCCGTCTGGGCTGCAGGTCTTGTTCCGTTTTCATTACCAGATCGACTGCTAGAGGCTTTTTCTGGCACTGTGTCCTGGGCATGACTGAATTAAAGTCACTAAATCCAAGGAGACCAGAGGGGAATGATTTTTGTAGACCACTGGAAACCACACACACACACACACACAGGGGGGGTGGTACGACCGTTTGATTGACGCACTTACTGTCCAATGATTCTAGGTGGTCTTGGAAATGATTGGCTGGAGTTTTTCGAGTCCTGCCCGTTCCACAGATGATTAAATTGCTTAATTTTTATTTCAGTGCTTCTAACTCAGTGGCTGTAAGTGGGTTAGGAATAGGATTTTAAGTGATTTTGAAAAAATGGCCAAAAAAGAGAATTACATACCCCACCTTTAATTCATTACATTTATATATAATGAATGCTTTTCTCTGCACTCAAAGCGCTTAATAGACTAACTGAGCATCAGATCAGCATATTACAATGGCATTGAAGACTGAAGTAATGATGCTGAAAATTCTGTTTTTCCTTCACAGGAATAAATTACATTTTAAAATATATGTAAATATAAAACAGTTATTTTAAATTATAATAATATTTCACAATATTATGTCTTTTTTTATCAAATAAATGCAGCCTTGGTGAGCATAAGAGACTTCCAAAAACATTTGAAAATCTTACTGGCCTCAAAGTTTTGAATGATAGTGTATAAATGCATAATATTATATTTATAAGTCTGAGTTTGGTTAATTATTGTCGTTAAGTATTTCCACCGTTTAGTAGTAGTTTGAGAGACAACTTTTGGGAGCTACATTGCAAACAAATAGAAATGCAGGTCCGATGAGAATGTGGAATATCATATTTGACAAATCAGATCAGGGTGCAACCCGTGTCCCCAAAGCCAAAAAGTCTCTCTAAAGTTGAAATCTTGGCTGCCTTTGTCATCATTTACATAATTTAAACCTGTAGGAGTTCATTTGTTCTGTTGAACACAAAATGAGATATTTTGAAGAATATTGGTAACCAAGCGGTTTGTGGTTTCTCCATTGCCTTCCATAGTATTTTATATAACAAACATATCATACTATGGAAGTCAATGGGGACCAAAAAACATTTGGTTATAACATTCTTGTGAATCAAGATCTGATTCACAGTGATGCTCACACAAGGAGCCTTGATTTAGCCAAGTAAGACACACGGTATTTTGTTGATTCTGGAACAACATTCCTGTCTGAAAATTTAGTCTTAACCACACTGCAAAATTTTTCGTTGTGAATTTACAATAAATAATTGGATAAATGTTGCATGACTTTCACAGTAAGGATTACAGCAATATACTGTGAAATATACTCACAGCAATTTACTGTAATTTTATATCTGTGATATTACAATGCATTGTTGTAAAAGCACAACTGTATACTGTAACTTCACAGCTTCAATGACAAAGCAATTACTGTGATATTACAGTACATTACTGGGGAATTACAATCTTTTGCTGTACATCGTTACAACAAGGCCCTGTATTTTACAGTGTGTACTGTGAAAGTAATGTACAAGTTGACAATAATTTACTGTGAATTTACAATCATTGTACAATTAACCCCCTCCCCCCCCAACAAACAACTCTGAGGTAAAGTCAATGTTAGCCCAATGGCATATTTATTAACAAATACATATTTTTCAATGTACAGCAGATGCCAAGAACTTCAAGAGTTCAAGAAATTCAACTTTCTAGTCATAAAAGTCATCTTAAAATGCAGAAAATGCAGAGAAATTGTGCAAACTCGCAATTCAACTACCTGTCTCACAATTCAACTATTCATCTAGCTGTGTCACAATAACAGTAATGGACAGGATGGGAATGAGGCCTTCATGGCAAGATAAGAGAGCGATGAAGGAATGTCGTAAAGGGGTCAGGTGCTCCTCTCAGTCTCAAACATTATAATGAGTCCACACGTAAAAATCTTGTAGTGCAAAGTTGTCTTGAAAAATTACAAAAAGAACAAGGCTACTCAAAACTGAGCCTGACAACTACCGCTGCAAAAAAAAACTATGATGCCCACTCAAAGTCAATAAGTTTCCTCAAAAGGGTGCTCACATGAGGGTTCATTGTTGTCCGCTTCTTGGTCTTTGAGCCTCTTTCAGGATTGATGCCCAGGAAGCACCTGTTAATAAGCAAAGATAGTTTCAGTTTTAAATAGACTTACAGTATGTATTGCAGACAGCATTTATCAAGGTGTGCTTTTTGCTGTGCTTTTTCCCCACATCAAACCCTAATAGATTTATAATCCAAACTTGTTAGATCTTACTCTCACCATATTTTTTTTTAGCCATTTTTAGCCAAGGTGCCTCAGGTTAGGTTTGCCTGAGGCAAATAGGGTTGATTTTCTACTATGAGAGGCCATATCAACGTGTGCCGCCACTGAAATGCATCTTCACGCAATTGGCCAGTTGGTAAATTAAAACCAAACCCTGTTGAAAGTATGACAAACATATCCTTTTCAATAAAGGGCCTGAGAGCATTTAGTTCTGCTTTGAAAGAAAATTTCATCTACTTCATTCAATGCATTCACATTTCGCAATAGACGTTTCAAAATCATCATCACATAGCCTGCCCCAAAACAAAATAAATAGCTGTGATTGGACCGGCAGGTATTTGTCAGCATAACATGTGTAGAAACCCAGACTGATCTGCAGAGCGAAATTGAATGAGTTCGCGAGATCAGGATGGTCTCACCAGGCTAGCCTCAGGTACCTCGTTTGTCAGCATTTTAGACCTCAAGACAATCATTGAGTTGGAAGCCTGTACTATAATGTGAATTACAAGATTAAATGTTATCTTTATAAAATACCTTTGAATGAACTCCAGCGTCGACGATCCAGCGGCAGGATACTCAAGGTTGAAGACGTAATAGCTGCTGAAGAAAGTAGCTACTCCGTTGTAAAAAGAAAGGGTGTGGGCCCATCACGACATGTCCCTCGATGGATACAAGCCATCCAGAGGGCTTCATCATGTCACCTGAAATGAACAGATACAACATTATGTGTTATGAGCACTTTGCGATCTGCTTAAGATACAAATGGCTATACAAATGTAATTCTTATTATAATTATAATTATTATTATTTATTGTGGTCTTGTAGATTTCTAGAATGAAAACAAAATAATGAGTTAGAAATGTCGATACTAGATCAAAGTAACATTACCTTGAATGATCAAGCAGGGGCTGCTGGGGAGTTCTGCAGTATTGACCAGTGGCACATGGCTGTAACATAGTTAACAC
Organism: Leuciscus idus; assembly: GCA_021554675.1. NCBI lineage: Eukaryota > Metazoa > Chordata > Actinopteri > Cypriniformes > Leuciscidae > Leuciscus > Leuciscus idus. Next base: position 15,383,801 of record CM038621.1, read on the forward strand.
ACAATAGCATGGATTTAGGATAAAGGATAAATATTGTTCATTGGTCAGAGGTAGTAAATCATGCAAGGTAAATGTTGATAATGTAATCACTCATTTTGCATTTTAAATATTTGAATAAAAAATTTTACATCAACTTCAAGCATCAAACTCTCTCTGATGACCTGGAAAGAAAAGAAAAGAAAAAGGAGAAATTACACAAATGCAACCAACAATAAGAATTTCAGTTTGAATGCAGATTATGATCATTGATCATTGTAATTTAATTTTATCCGTATGTCAAAAATGATAGTGGTATATATATAGTGTTTTTTTCTGTAGCACTTTGAGATTGCTCACTCAATGTAAAGTGCATTTACAACTTTTACAATTATTATTCATTCATATCAGGACAAGTGGGAAACCCTAGTGTTAAAACCCTCCCGTTGTCGAACACGACATGAGACTAATTTACTCTAGTTAGCTCAGTCATGTTGTAACTAGGATATCCGCTGGAAAAATATTTTTTCATGGACCGTTTGGTTTGAATCAGTTATTAAAGTTAAACAGCTAACGGTTAGCCCTGCTAATCTATGATAACCTTGACTAATTACAGTAATGTGCACACATAAATAGTAATGTTTGTCCCATCATTGGTTTTATAAACTTTACAAACACCAGATTTGTCTAAACGGTGCTGTGACATGAAAAATTAACTTATAGCTAAACTCTCGTCATTACTAACATTACTACTATTAGCAAATGCTGTGAGAGAACGTTCAACAATTCCGGGCACTTGCTAACAAAATGTGAACTGTGTCATGCGATAAACGTATAAAGTAAATATTATTATCATATTAAAATAACATGGGTGTAAGTGCTGCAAACATTCTGCTCACCTTCTCCATTCAGCCCGAAAATTCAGAAGAGGGACACGACCGCGCCTTTTCAGTTCAAATTCAAAACAGTTCGGTTATGTCATGTGACTTCCCAGGGCATATTTCAATACAATATTTCACTGTAATAATACTGTTTAATGCTGTGAAATCCTTATTTTTTTCACTGTGTTGCTGTGATATTACAGACCTTGTTGTGATATAACAGCAGGTTTTTGATTGCAGTATTTTACTGTAAAATAAGAGTTAAATGCTGTAAAATCCAAGGATACTGTAGTTTTTACAGGTATTCATTGGGATATTACAGGGAAACTTAATTACAACAAGTTACTGTAAAATAATACTGTTAATTATTGTGAAATGCTGGTAATTTAAACCTAACCCTACCCATAACATATAAAATAACTCAGCTAAAGGTATCTCAATAGATGATTGGATTTGGACGTGCTGTGTTGCCTTCCTACCTCTGTAAAAATTACTCAGTATAGCCACGTTTCCACCGCAGGAACTTTCCCCAGGAACTAGGGACTTTGGGGTGGTACTCGGTGTGTTTACACCGCTGGTCTAAATGAAGTTCCGGGGAAATATTTCCCCCTCCGAAAATGTCCCTGTTCGCGAGGTAGTACTTTTTCAAAGTTCAGGAACTTTCAGGGGTGGGACTTGGGCGCTAAACATGCTGATTGGTTGAGTTCATGCCGCATTTTGATTGGTTGACTCCACGCAGCATTTTATTCAAACACCATCTGTTGCAGTAACAGTCGTCTGCTATTCGAATCAACAATGGAGTTTAAAAAATACGACAGATGGACCGACAACGAGGTTCGGGCTTTATTAAGCTTAAATTCAGAGGGATGAAATCCAGTGGGAACTGTAAAGTCACGCGCAGTCCTACGTCACCGGACTATTTGCCTAATCTTCATGATACTTTAGACCGCGGTGGAAACGCGGCTAGCAACAGGTCTGGGGGGAAAAAAGTTCCTGGAACAAATTGTTCCGGGTAATTTCGGTGGAAACACTGCTTATGCTACCCTTTCCTGTGGTTCTGGAAAATCTTCCTGGCATTTGACAGGGGACCTGTAACCTTTGAGTAAGTCCAGCCCTGCTCGCTCTGAATGTTGAGTGTAACTGTGTGCTCCTCTGCGCTTTTTTGGAAGGATATTGTTATGAGAGCTTGTAGAGATCTTTCTTCCACTCAGAACCGTATTGTGACTATGGTGTGCCCTTAAAAGCTAGCAACAACTTCTGATTGTGGCTTTAAGTTGGCTGCTTCCTCTTTTGAGCAGTTTTAATGGTAATTAGATTAGCCATTTTTACATCATTCGTCATTAGTTCTGTGCGTTAACATCATAAATTCTCCCTTGAGGATCAATTAAGTATCTCTCTAATTAACATATGAATGATCATTAATACAATATACTTTCTCTCTCTTTTGCCATCTGTTCTCCTCGCTCTTTGTCAGACTCTTTAATGCACATTTCACGCATCCATATTTTACTTAATTGTGCACAAAAATCACCGGAGACTAAGTGATGCTAATGGCAGCTATGTTAAATATTGATGACTTGGGCTAAAGAGCCTTAAGCAAACCCCATGTGTGTTTGCCTGGTGGTAATGCAATTATATTCTTGAAAATATAGATATTTTGAATAATCAATGTTCTCTTTATCATATAGCATTCATTCAGTGCATTAGCAAGCACATTACGCATTATCAGCACTACAAGCACAAAGAGCACTGGCAGAACTAATTCTGTTTCTCAACTATAGATGCATTGAAGGTTCGACAATGACGTTGTCTAAACAACAAATCACAGGTTCATGATAATATTGAAGGAACATTCTGGCTTTTTTTTTTATTTATTTTTTTTTACTTAATGCCTATGGAATATTTCTAATGAACAAGATGAATTCAGTTTAAAGCCTCACATAAATACTTTTAAACCTCCAGATGTTCAGCTTATGGGATGATGTGAAAGGTAAAACCATGTGAAGCATCTGCAGGCACAGACAGGAATCCCAGAAAATCGCTGCAAATGGGCTGTTAATGGATTCTTGCAGGCAAAATGACAGAGCGTTCCAAATCTCCAAGAACATACCTTCATATCAAACCATTTATTACATGTAGCTACGTTGTCTGATGTCAAGGCTTTTTTACTTTCTGGACAACTTTGGTATTTTTGCATTGCAGCATTTTTCATGTTATTGTTATGAACACAAAATAAAAGCTAAAATTGAGTTACAGTCATAGCGACACCAGCTGGCAACGGTGCGAGGGCCCTTTCATCGTTGCTTGCAGCTTTAATTTAGTCTGATTTTTATGTGGCATTGCGTCTTTACGTTGATTTTTTGATGCCATTGTACAGTATTTTTCTACACACCTTTTCGTCAGCGAGGTTTAAAGTGCTAGCGAACACATTAAACCTTAAACATCCATATATTTCTTATATCATATTATGCCAATTAATGTACTTTATAGCTAGTATGGAAACTTTTAATTTTCGGTGTGTTCCTCCCCAGTGGCAGCAGTGCAGTGAAAAAAGAACAGCTGACCCAAATTGACATGAAACAGCATGTTTCCACAATGAAAACCATTCGGCAAGATGGTGGAAAAGCAGCTATTAATTCAGTCGTGTGAAATATTAATGACTCATGTTGACAAAGGAAAGTAGTTTCATGGTGTTTCCTCTGCCCTCTAAAACCCATATCCATGTCATGCCTTCAGATGGTATTCAGACAATGCATGTTGTCAGTGAGTTGACAGGGCTGTCGATGTGGATTAAAGTGTTGATATTACTATTTTAGGATATACAAGAAAATGCCTTATAGGTATTCTGAGGTTAAGGCCAACACACCAGTCACATTAATCATCCAGCCACTTAACCGTAACAAACACACACACACACACATTTGTTTTTCTGCCATGATGAGGACTTGGCATTGACCTCTATTATTTTATACTGCTAGTAATATATAGTATATATATATGTAGTCCATCCTTATAATGAATTATAACTCCATTTATCAGTATTTATAAGCAAGTATTACTATTCTTTAAATATATTTATGAAGACTCATTAAGACCTGTACTGCATTATAAGAACAGTTATAGTTACATTTATATTATTTTTTATAATTACTTGTAAGTCATGCATTTGCTTTTTCAATGCACATACTCATAATCCATTATAAACTGATTCATTAGTATTAATAAATTAATACTGATTAAAAAGTATTAATTAGTCAGACGTATGGTTCCATTAATGTATTTATAAAGATGCAACCTGCATTGTTATAATGATATTATATTATAGTCACACTTTTTAGTAATTCAGATTTATTTGTCAAATAAGTGAATATATTGCCATTAATAGCCGTGTTGTGTTCTTATAAATACTTATTGTAAGTAATAATACAGTTACTAACCTCTATAAATGCATCATTGATGGCTTTAAGTAAAGTGAAAACAAATGTTAAGAAATCATGAAGATGTGCTTATTATACATTTTAAGTTGTTTACTTTATTTAACTAATGAACAATCATTTATGTAATACAATAATGGGGGAAACACAGAAATCATTCATGCAAACAGTTGATTTTAAAAAATATATATTTTGTAATGTTACATACTAGCAAAACAATGCAACAATATTTTTTAAAGTATCATTTCAAACTGTTATAAGAAATTCCATGCATATACCTGAGGAGAAATAGATTTTAACAAATCAAAATTACTAAAACTAAATTACAAAATGAATAAACAAGTGTCTTAAGTATTTTTATATATAATTTATAAATCAGTGAATAATGGATTATGAGCATGCACATTAAAAAAGCAAATGTATTACTTAGTAATTATAAAAAACTATATAAATGTAACTATAACTGTTCTTACAATGCAGTGTCTTAATGAGTCTTTATTAATATATTTATAGAATAGTAATGCTTATAAATAAGTATAAATGGAGCTATAATTCATTATAAGCATGCACTTAATAGAAAGTGTTACCATTTCTTTTTTATCCCATACATCGCAGTGGCTTTTCTGCATTTTACACTTTCATTAAGATATTATTTTGAATGTTTATTAAGCCATTTTTCTTATCTGGACTTCTAGCTGCTCACAAACATGTAGGTGGTTTAAAGTTTTACAATCCCTATGGGGACATTTTAGTCCTTCCAGTGTAGGCAAAATCTGACACACACACACACACACACACACACACACACACACACACACACACACACACACACACACACACACACACACACACACACACACACACACACACACACACACACACACACATAAGCAATGCATCTATAAGCAAGTTCACTCACCCAGTAAATTGGTTGTTGTTCAGGTGCAATGATTGAAAACCTAATAGGACGATTTTTCTTTTCAGTCATTATCCATGTGAACATCTATATAAAATACCTTTGCTGTTTGGAAAGAAATTAATTGTTCATCCATCACTTGCAGGAACATACAAATCCGTTTAATCAAATTGGGAAAACATTTTCAGAGTCATTTGGAATAAAATCAAATGTAACAATTTAGTATGTCAGGTAAATGTATCATGCCAGTTTCATAATCAGTTCAAAGATAATAAATACAAGATGCGAACCTGACATATAAAATGCATGCAAAGTTTTGCATACACTCAGCATCACAGGCTAATTTGAGTTACAAATCGCCCCGAGCCTCTTGTTGCAATTCATTATATACTCAGACCAAGACAGAAACTTCTTTCACATGGAAACATTTGCTAACAATGGAAATTTGCATTCAGAGTTTACACCTTTTGGGAGCAGGAGGCCATTTGCCTGGAAGACACAACCTCCTCTATGTGCGAGTTATCTCTAAACTCTTAAAAACCTTATTACCTTTTGGTTTACTTCTTTGGGAATGAGACCATTGTACCAGTCACACTGAGACATTTCAAATAATACCAAACATGTAATACTGTATGATAATTATTCACATTAAACCATATAGATTCTTGGGTGAATTTTGGTGATCTCAGCATGAGAGAGAAGGAATGAGGGAAGAGGGAAAGAGAACTTGCGTCTCGAATGGTGCACAAGAGTGAGTTCAAATGTTAATTTCCTTTGTTCTCTCAGAGAGTTGCCCTCTCTTCCATTTTTTTTTTTTTTTTTTTTTTAAGTCTTACACAAGCATGTATTCTTTTTTTCAGCACTGAATCACTTTAAGCATGGGTTACTAAAAGAAGCACTGACTGATATAGGGTTTCTAATACCTTACAGCAGTGTTGCTGAAATTAATATGCGAGAACCATACAGCAACATTAATACAATTACTGTTGAGCGTTATTACACAAAATTAAAACACTGTCATGTAAAATAAAACATTCCCTCAGTCACCATCCATATGCACACATGCCAACCACTTTGATTCACAAATTTAGTTCACAAAGCAATACATTTTGTGTACGCTTATTTGTTTTGAATGTGCACTTTTAGTGTACTTCAAATCTTAAAAGTATATATATATTTTTAAAACATAACATAAAACATAAAAGACCACCTAAGTGTACTTAAAGAAAGTACACTTTCATGACTGTTTAACACACTTAAGTTCCTTTTTAAGCGCACATTGTAATAATGCAAAATGAAATGTTTACTTTAAGTACATTTTAAAGCATTATGTTTTAATAATCTTTTGTTGTTCTTTAAATAAATACTCTTATTTTGATGTGTTGACTAACATACTATAGCACATGTAAAGTACTTGATTATAATTTAAACGGTAGTGTGTTATTCGATATGACAATTGTATTTTAAAACAATGATATTACAATATACTAAACTGAATGTCCGAAAACATTGCATTCAACCCGCACTTAAGAATATTCCTATATTATATCGGTAATATTCTCTTTTGCTAAAGTGTATTCTAAAGTGTACTTCTTTTTCACAAGGGAATGCCATCATTCCTTATAATGCTTTTCCTTTGGTAATGTACAGCAACGTTACTGGGAGGTTCAGGAGGTTATACAGGATTAACTCTTTTTATTTTTTTTATTTTATAAAGTGATATGAATGAGATTTGCTGGTGCAAAACTTGCTCTAACAACGATAAGGTGTTGGTGGGGATTTTATCATGTTGCTATAGGGTGATCTTTGGCTTACTGGCTAAAAAAGTAAAAAGATGATATTCATAGATTTTCTAAAATCTTCAGTTATATCGTTTATAAACAGCACACCTCTTCTCAACAGCCTGCATGATTTGAGGCATCATTTATGTTTGTAGCTTAATCGCTCCAGGATGAGTTTAATACTTAGTGCTAGTGGTTTTGAAAACCCCTTTATTACAACAGAAACCTACATTGTAAGACACCTACACAACTGCTTTAGCCTGAGCTGTTTTCAAACTAAAGCAGTTGTGTAGGCGTATAACAATATTGACTTCTATTGTAAAAAAATTCGCAATTGATGCTCAAGCTAACATAAGCGATGAATCATATAAACATTTATTTTTGTGTTTTCTAAGCAAGGCATGCTTTTCACAGCTGAAGTTGTTTGTGTCCGCTTGTCCACTACAAATTCAGAGATCTGTAAAGACAGCATGATATAGTGGAAGAAAGGGGATGAATGAAGATCATAAATCCAGACTCTGTTCCAAAACCTAGTGTGCTGCCTACATAGGAAGCATTTAAGCATCATAAACACACTGTGGAAGCAAAAGGCTGTTCCAAAAGTAAAATAAGTTCTTTTGGCCAAAGATTTTAACATCCTAAGGACAATCAAAGAGAGAATTTAAAGTGGCATCATCCCCTGACTTTACAGGAAGGCACATTGTGGTATCATCCGCATAGCAGTGATACAAGATGGCATGTTTTTGAAAAAATTTAACTGAGGTGTATATTAAATAAAGCAAATAAACATGGTCCCAGTATAAAACATTGTGGGACACAACCATAGGGCAACACCATGAATACCAATGTCTTGTTTAAGTTTTTCAATAGGAACGGCATGATGAATTATGTCGAAAGCTGCATTAAGATCCAATGAAATCAGACCTACGCAGCTCCGCAACAACATTAAACAGAATATAATTTGTACCATATTTGTATTCATCATACATCATATTTATCCAACATGGTGGATGAAGTGAGTGGACATAATTTCAATTATAAATACTTGTAATAAAAATTGTTAATTCTTATTCAAATTTATTTTTATTTTTTTTTTGTGTGAATATCTATGTGAAATAAATTGATCTTTTTGTGACACAAAGAGTTGCTTCCTATTTAGTGTTCCAAACCAGTTACTTGATTTAGGATGCTGCCTATGTAGACAGCAAACAGTCAGCTCAGTTGGTTTTGAAACAGAACCACTGAGTCTCATCTGACATGGTGTTGATGGAAATGGTGTGGTAGAGTAAGAGTTGCAGATGGAGTCAGCGGTAGTCAGTGAGTATCGCTGCTGACACAGGCTCAGTGACATTAATCTGAACCTCCATCAAGTGACAGCATTTGGGGTGTGATGTGACAGGGGTGTGCAGCACTGGCACTCTCAGACGTTTCCTACCGCGTTCCTCATTGGCATACAACCTTGCCAACAAGCTGGTTCATGACAATGGTATCTCTGAAGCGTATGTGACCTCCTAATCAGATCATGGGCTCCGAACTGTCACGTCCCAGTGGGGAAGAGGCGCTCTGGGAACTGCACTTGTTCTCTTCCCAGTTTAATGGGGTAAAAAAGGGATAGTGGGACAGTCTTTTGGGGTCACACTGTCTGGCTGGCTGTTATTGCCTACATGCTATTAAAAAACGGTTAGTTCCAGACCTTAATTCTGATTGGTCAATAGCTGTGTTTTATTCACAATAAAGCTATGACTATGAACTCTTCACCCTGCGGTTCTGTGAATCACTGCGCAACACCCTTAGCAACCACCCTTAGTAACATAAACATATGTTTGTTCTTATTTTAAGAAAAATCCAGCAGAAGGAAGGCATTTAGTGATTTTACTTAATGAAAGTAGCGATTATAAATGTTTTTGCTTTAATATTTGCATTGTGTGGTAACCATTTTATAAAAGCAATAAAGGTACTCGAGGCTAGTGCTGTATGATGAATGAGTCACCTTCAGCCGTGACTTATTCACCATACAGCACAGCCCCTCGCAGCTTATTGCTTACAAACACAGTACTTATTGAATTCGACCTACTATAGGTAATTATAAATTTACAATGTGAACCCTCTTATCTAATTTTAAATGCATTTTTAAAGATATAAAACAAACAAATGAGTAATGAATATCTGCATCTGCAAAGTGCATAATTTTTTACATCTTAAAACATAAAAAAATAAATAGTGCCTATGACAATTGTTTATGTTTAACATGTTGTAAATTCACATAAGATTAACATTTCAGTCATATCACTGGCCTTAACAAAAATTTTTTATTTATGTATTTATTTGCTTTTTTATGCTTAATGTGTGACTCTGTTATTGTGCACAATGCAAAAAACTGTATGTCTTCCTTATCTTTTATCAAAATGTGGTATGACTTGCTGACATCATACTCTTCAGGGACAGTATGTCTTTTTCACAATCTAATCAGTTCCTGATAGATTATAATTTCCTATCTTACATTTTGTCTTGCTGAATTTTCTGTTTCACTCAGAAATGATAACTAAAATAGGTTTTATGTTGACTTAAAAAAAAAAAAGTTGTGAAGTGTTTGTTTGCGGGCATATTACTGTATGTGGTTACATTGTCATGTCATCATTTGGCTTTAAAGTCAATTGAAACTTCAGATTCACCAGCCTCATTTCACTGGGAAAGTGGTATCAGTGCACCTTTAAAGCTTATTGCATATTCGCCCGTGTATATATGTCAGATCTCAGTCTGTTTGACAATCACTGTTCTATTAAATGTTTCACCGATGGATCCAATCAGATTTGGGTCGTTCATCCGAGACCACACAACAATGGCATGGCTGTAAATACACACTGCCCATGTGTCCACCAAACTCTCACTGCACTCTTCAGAGGGGCACGAGAGCAGCCCTGCATTGTGCTCTTCAGTCAGAGAGGTTTGTTTTCTCTTTCATGACAGTCAATGTTTCCATTGTGCAAAATGCCAGGATTAAAGTGAGCCCTTAAATACAAATAGTCAATGGTTGTTGTGTGGCTCTTGTAAATTATGAGTGAATGCTCAATGCGTTGCTGCTTTGTTTGTTGAGAGACATTTACAGTCTCCTCTGTAATTAAATTCTGTAGTGAATTTAAACAGTGACAATTATTACTTATTTATTGTTATTACTAATGAACTATTACTAGTATTATACACTACCGTTCAGTTTTTATTTTTAAGAAATGAATACTTTTACTCAGCATAGTACTGACAGTACTGACAGTAAAGTCATTTAAATTGTAAAATATTTCTAGTTCAAATAAATGATGTTCTTTTGAACTTTCTAACATTATTTTCATTAAATAATCCTGAAAATAATGTGCATCATGTTTTCCACAAAAAGTTATTCAAGACACTGATGACTAAAGACATCTTTTAGTATAGCATTTATGTACCAAACGTAAATGTACCATTAATAGACTTACAATAAGGGAGACTAGATTATTACATATTTAATATGTCTGAGTGTTTGCAGTTATATACACTACATAACCTACATTTTCATTATTTGAAACTGGTCAAATGCTTGTTACTAAATTATATCAACCAGTCATAACTTATTATTTCATAACTAGTGTGATATTTGCTTGAATAGCTAGTGCTACTAAAATAATTAGCTTCTGTCATTCTTGTTACCCAACAAACTAGAATATATAGATTTATTTAAATGAATCAAAAGAGAGATTTATACGCTGACAGATTGTAAGAGCTGGAAAGAAAACCCTGAACTGCATGCATACAGCTCACATTCTGCTAATGGCGTTTTGTCTTTATACAGTATCTCATTACCTTCGGCCTCTGTGCCACTAGTCATTATTTTGCAATTTTCACATCCGATTTTAAGCATGGCCTCATCTAATTTGCTAAAAGCACATCTGTGCCCTTGTCACTTTTTTAGCTATTGTTTTCAGAAATTGGCTTAAGATGTGATATGAGAGTTGGCTAAAGTTGCAGCTTTAGATAGGCTTGAAGATATCCCTTTGTCAATTTTTACTTAGTCGTGTTAAGTGAGATTAGCCTAATAGGACTCAAGTTCTATTCCTAGGCAATATTCCCCATCCGCAACAAACTCCTACCAACAGAATTGCAGCGTGTGTGTGAGGCAAGGTCTCAGGTGTTGAATCTGTCACTCAGTGTTAGTGGTGTCTGAGGCAACAGTGTGGGGAATGAATTTAAAAAGTGCCTCTGGTGTACTTTTTCCTGACCCACTGCCTGATTTTAAAGTTGCTTTAACAGCATGTAACAAAATGGAGCTGTGACTTGCACATGTTGGTCAGACAGACAGTAGGCAGTTCTTGCCAGAATTGTGGATCAAACCTTAAAGTCAGCTTAACTGAAGTTGCGATTGTCTTTTTATCTCTATTGTGAGGTACATCCAATTGAAGCAGCTTCTTGAACAAGAACAAATTTACTGCAGGACTTGATTTTGTGGGATTTTGGGAATTAATTAAATGGTTAAATGGTTGTGATTGCTATTGGTCAAACAGCAATTGCTATTGGTCAATCTCATGTGAGTGACAGGTTGTTCCTGCCCTCTATTGGGGAGTGTTTTTCAGCCAAACTGAACAAAGCAGGGTTTTTTTTTTATTTTTTTTTACATTTTTTTAGATTTTATAATGTTCTCTGAGGTCCACTTATAGTTTTACCAAGATTTTAACTTAAAAAAGATCCTATTTTAGAAGTAATGAGCTCTTTTCTATCTTAATGTTGACCCCTTTCTTTCAAACACTCCCCAATCAAGACTTGGAAGTAAATGGCCACTGCTATGGTTGGGAAACAGTTTTGCATTTTAAAATAATTTTCAACGTCCCCACCATTACATGTGTGGAATTGTTTTGAAAAGGATTGCAGTAATTGGCTTAGATCAGAACAATAACAAAAGCAGCATTGTCTATGTGCTTTCTTCCGTATCTGGGAACCCCCCGCATTAAACCCATAAATGCTGAAGCAAAGGAGAACAGCAAATCACAACTATTCACGGTTTGACTGCGGCGCTAAAGTATAAATACTCAAGTACATATCAAACAATCTGTATCAGCAATAGTGACACATGGTAAAAAAAAAAACACTGGTACACACACTTGAGTGTTTTGCCATTACTGTCGGATCCAATATAGTCTGCACTGTATCATCTTTTATTTTCAGGTTCTCTGAAAAGCCTGCACCAAATGGTGTCCTGTTTAAAAATGAATCCACAGTCAAATTAAGCAAACAAACAAAATGTCTTACTGAAATTACTTGTTTACTGAAGATCATTCATGCTTTCTTAATAGGATCACAAGGACGGCAATGCAAATATTTAGTTTTTCCACAACTTGGCACTTCAAAAGTTCTTGTAATCCTCTGAGGCATCTCTATTGTTCTGTTGAATAGAATAGAATAGAATAGAATAGAATAGAATAGAATAGAATAGAATAGAATAGAATAGAATAGAATAGAATAGAAAGTCTTTATGGTCATTATACTCACATACAACGAAATTAGGAAGTGCTTCCCTTGGTGCCGAAAAAATACAACAAACACAAACAATATTACATACAGTACAAAAATAATATTGCATTAATAAGAATATATTGCACTAAGCCTGTTCGTTGCAAAGTGAAAAATGAAAAAATACAGAGTAATTGCTGGAGAAATCCTGTGTTTGCGTCTCTCTCATTTTTACTACTACATGACATGCACGAATCAGTGGGCGAGGGAAATTTTAAACGAGTCGTTTTTCCAACTTGGTTTCAATAAAACTGTTTTTGGACTAATGAGGACGTTTTGAGTTCTGAAACGTTCAGACGTTTTTTTTGTTGTTGTTGTTTTGTAGTACAATGACCTCTTATACGTCAAAAGATCTAGAAAATTTGTATTTCTCAATTCATGACACCAGAAACCACAATTTTTCAATTAGACCAATATAAAAATACATTTTAAATAAATAACATGCTTGTTTCACTTTTTTTTCAGTGTACATTTTACATAATTATACATAACCTTGACATCCATTGCCAATTGGTTTGGTTAATGATTATACTGCCAGTATGACCAACTGTCCATACAGTAATTATCTGTCTGTGTGTCTGGGTTTAACTTTTGTCCTCCTCTCTCTGGAAGAGTTTTGATTTGGCCTCACACTGCCTTACTAATCATTCTGATGGATTTCTTCAAGAAGACAATAATTTAGATTTTGGGTAGAGTGCACATAATGCATTTCTGTGATCTATTGGAGGCTTTAGTATGGAGGAGAGCTTTGTCGGTAATGGCCAATATAATGGAACAATTGCAGAATTTAAATGAATTTTTTTCTCAAAACTCACTGAAATATTTTAAATTTAGAAAATGGTGCAGGCAACTTTAGTTTAGTGAAAAAACTGCTCATCCCTCAGGAGTTGCAACATAGTTTGTGGGTGTAAGACAGGCTTTGGCTTTTCTCCAAATATAAAATCACCTGGAAAATCAAAGAAAAGTCAAAGATGGCACAGCAAACCGTTCCCCCCCCCCTCTTCCCATTGGTCAGGACTCAGGGGTTTTGCAACAACTTTTTGTGATTCTAAAGGCCCTGATATACGTTAAGCGAAATCGAAGAATGAACTGTTGTGATGTCATCTCGAACAAAATCAGGCCAAAACGTAGTTCACTTGGTGTTTGTTTCGGGAGTTCGAAACAGCTTGCCAAAGCGAACTTTATGGAAAAGTTCACTCTGGCTGGTAAACACCTTCAAACTACCATTGTTCGGTGTCAATAACATTATAGGTAGGTGTGGCTCTGAGGCTCTGCCTTCTTTGATGTGGAAATCTTCTCTGGTTCATTTCCTATGTGGAGTCCGTCAAGGTCTGACGTCTGCCAGTAAAAACATGAACACACCGGAGAGCCTCTTTATAGTTACTCCCCCGAGCATAAAAGGGAGATAGCATGCATCACTCATTCAGGTTTGTGCTGAAGAGCTAAGACAGTGTCCCTGGCCATTTCAGCGGGCAGTTCAGGTTACAATAGTAAACGCTATAGCTAAACTGTGTGACAAGGTTTTGCAGTGCAGATTTCGGCAAGCCCCACTTGCTGGGTAACAAGCGCACTTGCAACATAAAACCTACCCAACGCCCCACATACGCTGTGTAGACCTTTGTACCACGTAGGGACAGAGAGGACAGTATTTACAATGGGAAAAGGTCGCTTCAGCTGGTCTTTTTGACCTTTTCTCTCTTTCTGTTTAAAAAAAAGAAGCTCACAGCTATGCAGACCAGAATTAGTGCTGGGGAAGCGCTCTCTCACTACAGAAAAAACATCATGCCATAAGAGAGGTTAATATTTGGAGAATATATCACATGGACTTACCAACCAGGAAGTACCACTTGTGAAAAAAAGGTCCCTGTAGTAGGTCCTACCTGAAAAGAGAGGAACTACTAGAAACGTAGCAACTGGCGGCAGAGACAGAGCTCTGCCTAGGGGAAGACACAAGGTTACCGTTAGGAAAACCGTATCGTGGAGAATACATAATATGAGATTAACATTAGGGAACCACTACGTATGGAGCACCTAGCACCAAGTATACTGACTGACCAGAAAAAGGGTATTCATCACGAGGACTGGACCTGGCGTTGTATTCCTCCACTGGACTCGACTGCTGAGGGGGAAAAAATCTCACTTCCAGGGTTCGCCAGTCCAGGGATGTCACATGGACAAAAAAGCGCACATGATGACCACAGGGAGGGGAAAGGCTCTGTGTGCAAGCAGTACACCCAGCCCATTGTCCATAACTTACCTGTTCATACTCAATAGCTCATGGGACCAACCCACAAATTATAAAATCTCACAAAGGGTTTTGGGTGTCGCTCAGCCTGCCGCTCTACAGATGTCTGTTAGAGAGATGCCGTTTGCTGGAGCCCAGGATGATGCAACACTTCTTGTGGAGTGTGCATGCACTCTTAAACACCTCTGGCCTGGTATGCCAAGGCAATGGCATCCATAGCCTTCCCCTTTTTCTGTCCTCCACAGACACAGACAAAGAACTGCTCAGAGCTTTTGAATCTCTGCGTGTGGTCCAAGAAAACATGCAGCGTGCGTACTGGACACAGCAATGACAAAGCTGAGTCTGCCTCATCCCGAGACAGTGCTTGCAAGCTCACCACTTGGTCCCTAAAAGGGAAGTGGGAATTTGCACGTAGCCTGGCTGGGGTCTGAGGATCATGTGAGAGTATTCCAGACAGATCTCAAGGCACATTTCCAATCTCTTCTGCTGGAAAGAAAGCAATGACCCGACTGTGCACCTCTGTGGGTCTTCGCCTTGGGGGAACAGACTCCTTCAAGGCATAGGCCTGCCTCGTAGAGGGGGCTCTAGCCTGAGTGATGGTGTCTATAACCGCTAGTGATAGCCCACTCAAGTCTTCTGCATCCTGTCCAGAGGCCAGACATGGAGGTTCCAGAGGTCTGAGCGTAGATGCCAGATTGTGCCCCGTCCCTGACAAAGAAGGTCCTTCCTCAGGGGGATTCTCCAGAGAGGGGCTGTCGCAAGGAGCAAGAGCTCTGGCCGAGAGTAAAGTTGGTTGCCAAGCATAGTTCCTGCATCAATCCCGGCTCAGAACTAGAGCTTATGAAGTAGGACTGGGCAGTGAAAGATGCCCTCCATGACTTTGTCAGTTCTTCATACACTTCCTGGAAGAAAGGCACTGGGGCTGGGCACGGCTGTGAGTCACGTTCCGAGCCCAGATACCAATCATCCAGCCACGAACGCTCGGGAGAGGATGGAGGATCCCTCTCCAGCTCCATGTTTTCGATGGCCAGGACAAGTATGGCTGCCAACTCTGCATCAGACTCAGACTGGGCTACCACACCCTAGGGTGGGAGTCCAGCTGAGTCCTCAGCGTCCGAAGGCAATAAGCCCACCCTCTGATGGTGCTATCAACCTAATCTGAAGCCCCGAATGAGAAATCAGTTGAGCCATGTGACACAACGTCAAAGTCATTCGGGAATTCCACTGGGCAGAACATGCAATACAAGGGACAACCAGGATACCCGTGGGGATTGACGTGTGGATCACCAGGACCAGGATGATGAAGTTTGTGGGCAAATTTTTGGGCAATTTTGGCCTAATGGTTAGAGAGTCAGACTTGTAACCCAAAGGTTGCCGGTTCGATGCTCAATACCGGAAGTAAAAATGTAGGTGGGGGAGTGAATGAACAGCGCTATCTCCACCCTCAATAGCCACGACTGAGGTTCCCTTGGGCAAGGCACCCACCGTGCCTCCCCGGGTGCTCCGGCCGTGTGTCCACAGTTTGGAGTGTGTGTCTTTACTGCTCCTAATGTGTGTGCACCAACTTGGATGGATTAAATGCAGAGGACAAATTTTGAGTATGGGTTACCATACTTGGCCTTCACGTCACTTCACTCTTTTGAAATGCAACTCATTTCTTCCAGAGGTGAATGAAATGAGCTTGTGTAGAAATGACAATCGTTTGGCTCCGAAGAGCAAATCTGAATGAGTGATGCACGCCGTCACCCTTTTATACCCAGATGTCGGGGGTAGTGACATGCAAATTCCACTCACCAATTCTAATTGGCCTTTCTCTCAAAGTGTCAGAGGTGTTTTGGGGCTCCCGAGTGCGACTCCTAGTGTCAGTCATCAACACCACATCGAAGTGAGTGACAGACAGTGTCATGTTACACAAAAAATAAAAAAATAAAAAAATAAAAAAATAAAAAAATAAAAAAATAAAAAATAAATAAATATATATATATATTAACTTACCTGCCAATAGAAAATACATTTTAACAATTAATGTAAATTCATCTTCATTTTTTTATATTTTTAAATGAAAGTCTAAAATACTGATTAAGAAATTATTATTTTTTATGTTTATTTTTTATTTTTTTTGCACTGCAGCTCACTTAGGATGCAAGACCAGAAACTAATTTCACACGGATTCAGTCTTTTGTCCCTTGCTCTGTATGTTCATCATCAAAACCATAGCATTCAGATAAGGATTGTAATAGCAGAATCCTCTCTAATCGTTTCTGTCCTGTGCCATGTTGCGGAAGCTCATTTCACTGACAGACCATCCTGAGCTTCCAGCAGTGGATGGGGTGTGCAGAAGAAATGCTTCGGGCATGTGTCACTCAAATTTTTCTGTACCTCTCCATGAACCATCTTAACTGCTGTTATTAATAACAACAACAACATTTTCTACTTAGCGTGAAGTTAAATAATGATACTGAATCTGTAGTAGCATGGTTACTATGAATGCACACAGTGTTATTAAAGTCTAAAACCTCTGCAAAATTGTCAGTCATTAAATCATCATTCTGAAATCAACATGAAATTGGGATAGTGTGGTATCTGTCAGGATTTATTAAACAAAATTAAAGGGGTCATATGATGCGATTTCTTGTTTTCCTTTTTCTTTGTGTGTTATAGCTGTTAGTGCAAGTATAAGATCTGCATATTTACAAAGCTCAAAGTCTCAAACCCATTGAGATATTCTTTATAAAATGTAAGGCTCAGCCACACCTTCCTAAAATGCTTCGTTCAAACACGCCCCCACAAATCTACATGTATGTCAGTGTGTGGGCAATCAATTTCTATCTGGATCATTTAGATCGGTCGTGGGCCCTGTGTCTCATTTGGTTGCCCGTTGACGGCAACATTGCCAGCAACATTGCTCAAAAAGTTGCCCTGTGTATCATCACCTTAAAAAGTGGGGCAATTCCATCTTTGCAAGTACATTCTGGCGTTTCTGATTCACACAGCCTGTAAGTAAGTTTTCATATTTTAAGAATTTGCTACTGACTATTCAAATGCGAGTTTTGATCAGTATAGAGTAGTGCTTGCTTGTCGTTTCTACGATCACAAATGCAGACATAGTTTTATGTTTACATAGTTTTCTCACACCCGTAACGCGGCGCGACGCGTAAAAAGATGGTAGAAGTCATTATAATCAGTAATTATGTTCCCAATTGAATAAAACCTTACCAATCTGATACGTTCTGGTCCAATCGCGCTGGCAAAGTTGATCGTTCAGCTTGGACATCTGCATTTTCCGGATCAGATTCGGGCTTGAATTGATAAGGTAGTTATTGATAAGGTAGTATTGAATTGACCGACGTTATCACCTGTCAGTATTGCTTTGGGAGCTGATGCTTAAGGGATTTGGGCCAATCACAATGCACTAGATCGCTAGCCAATCAGAGCACACCACGCTTTTCAGAACGATGAGCTTTGTAAAAATCGACTCGTTTCAGAAAGGCGGGGCATAGAGGAGCAACAATACAGTAATGTACAGTATGTGTAAAATAATAATAATTTTTATTTGTTTTACCTAAAACCGCGTAAACACATTGCATTAAACCAAATACACCAAATGATGTTCTTTTTAGAACCATCATATGACCCCTTTAACAATTCCTACATTTATGGAATATTGCAGCATTTATTATAAATGATTTGTCCATGCATATCAGTATATATTTTAATTCCAGCCTTATATATATAATAAATTGACTATAAACATTCTGCAGAGTGTAAATTGTGTATTTCCAGAAGGTGCCATCTGATAGCAGAGCAACTGCCATCGGATGCAATAATTTTTTTTAAAATAAATGTCAAATTGATGTAATTTTTTATTTAATTTATTCCCGGAGCTATTGGCTAGTGCTGCTGTTTGTTATTTTTTGTGTATTAACCACAATAAGGTCAAAAGATCATTTCAGTGACATGCCTGTCCCAACCTGCCCAGACTGGAACAGAATGGAATTTGAAACGTTTTAGCCAAAAATGTTTCCATGGTAAAGGTGTTTTTTGCAGAAACGTTTCAGATTTCGTTCTGTTCTCCGACTACAGCTGAAGTAGGGGTGGGATGTGGATCAGTAACCAGGTGAGTAACTGTTACTACACTTTGGGTTGCCAACATCAGTGAGCTACAGTACCTTGCTGTTTACTACAAAGGCAGCATCATACTTGAAACAGACAGTAGAGCTCTTTGTGGGGAACATACAAGAAGAAATGCTGAGAAATATCTCAGTGTTTTTTGTCAATACAAAGTCAATGGTTACCAGAACAGTTTGGTTACAAATTTATTATTTTATATTCAACAGAAGAAAAAAGTCATACAGGTTTGAAACAACATGAGGTTGAGCAAATGATGACAGAATTATCATTTTTGGGTAAACTATCCATTTAATTTGCAGCCTATAGTATGTAGGCAGCTTACTAGAGTCTATATCTGTACTGTGATCATATCTGTTACCATCATGTTCTGTTCTAACATCACCTCTCTCTAAAGCATGCTAGTAATTGAGCTGAATGCAGTGTAAGTGTTAGTGTATCCTATCCACAACTATCTGCTTCATCACGCAAGCAAGAGCTTGGAGCAAAGACCGTGACATGGTCAACAGTCTGTGACCTTCCTTTTCCCAGAGGCTTCTTCACTCTGGGATAATGAGCCTGTTGTTTTTATACTGTAGACCAGTAGTCCATGCCTTAATTGCACTGCAAACATTCTTTGTTCTGTATGCTATCCTGATTGCTTACATTTAGCAAACAGTGAAATAAGTTTAGGGAGCCAATGAGGCCCACACTTCTCGCATTATTACTCAAGAGCCAACATCAGTTCTGGTTCCCAGACTTGTTTTGGGAGCATGGGGAAAATTAGCTAAATATTATGTTGTGTTATGATAATTTTATATTGTTAGCTGTCTATATTCATCACTTCATTTCATTAAATTTTTTTTTTTTTTTTTATCCTGTAAAAACATACATTACATTTCCACAAAAATATGAAGAAGCACTACTGTTTTCAACACTGATAATAATCAGAAATGTTGCTTGAGCATCGAATCATCATATCAGAAGGATCTGAAGGATCATGTGACACTGAAGACTGGATTAATGATGCTGGAAATTCAGCTTTGATCGCATGAATAAATTACATTTTAAAAATATATTCAAATAGAAACAGTTATTTTAAATTATTTCACAATATTAGTGTTCAAGTAAATGGAGCCTTGAACACGAAACTGTTTTCAACTAAAAACTGAAAAATGTTATGCGTTTTGGCCGTTCTTCGTCTCTTCATCTGTGTAAAGTACGAAAATGCGAATTTGTGAAAACGGTGACATCATGCGCATGCATATTATGTGTTCAGTCTAGAGATGCGTAGTGTTTATATACAGTCACATCGCCAACTACTGGCCTGGCATGAATAATACAGGGTTTTCAGTCAATTTCGCGGATCCTTGGCAATCGGGATAATTTTGACAGCGTTGTCGTACGCATGCGAAAAACGCAAAGGAAAACCTTTTCTCTTTTTGGTACATCGGTGTCGTGTAAACGTACCCTTATTTTTCACTTATAATGTGTACACTAGTTTTCTGCTTTATGAGGTATTTTTAAAATCACAATTTGTAATAGACTAAATGTATGTTGTATATATCACAGATCATGGTTTGCTGTTTGATAACATGTTGATCTCTGACTCTGTCTGTTTGTCTGTCTGTGGTTTAGGTTGTGTGGTGACAGCTGAAGCCTTCCTATGAGGTGAGCATATCCCTTTGGACCCTCGGCTCCCCTCCCAGTGCCAGCAGCAGCAGGACTAAGGGATGTCACAAGTATTCCTCCTTCTGACCCTACTCAGTTTCTCCTCCTGCATCCAGGTCAGAGATTATCCCCCCTCCTCTCTTTATTCTCTCGCCATCTCTTAAAGTGACCAGATGACCGTGAAAAAATTATTCCGTCATTTGTGCAGTTACTCACTGCATGTTTGTTACGCAGCTCTCAGTATTCTGAAGAGGAATCAGTGGTTGTATACTTCTTTGTATAATACTGTTACCAATTTCAGTTTAAAGCATTTTTTTATACAATCAGAATAAAGCTAACACTAATTATCGGGACAAACGTCGCCCTGTAGCTCCATCAGGACGTGGGGCATGGCTCGTATAATCGAGACTGTCCTGATTTTATCTGGACATCTGGTCACCCAACCTGTCTCCCGAACAGGGGCTTGACTAGCCCTTTTGTGAAAAAGAAGTATAGCACTTCAGCATACTTAATATGAAAATAATATACTTTAAGAGAATATTTAAAATTAACGTTATGTTTTCAGACGCCTAATTGAATGTTAATTGCAATTAAATAAAAATGTGTTGTTCTTAAAATTTATGTTAAATGCAAAATGCAATTGCACTTACTGTAAATATAAATATACTTTAATGTCCTTTCTATTGAAACTTGTATGTCATGTATTTAAATATATTTGTAATTATAAAGTTGCAATTTAGTAACTTTAAAAGTAACAAACTATCACAGTACCGTTCAAATTATAATCAGGTAGGGGAGAGCGGGGCACAAACTAACGCGGGGCCAGCTGTAACACCCTTGCTTTAAATACTTCCACATGACGAAACTTGGTGTATTTACTAGTTGCCATGTCAACACTATATAGAAAAAAAATAGCGACAAAATTCAGAAATCTTTGGAAGATATCACTGAATATTTATTTAACCATAGCAAAAGTACATTTCTTACTTGTGTTCATTTTTCATCTCTATTTTTTGTGTTTATTTTAAATTAGACAAATCTGATATTATTTTAATCTCCAATATGTTATTTAACAGTTGATATGGTTCTTTAACGCTTCGCTAACTAGCAGAAGACACTAGCAGGGTTTAAATTAATTAATGTTGCACAGATGGGGAACATTATAAAACTGCGTTACAATGTGCCCCTATTAGAACTATTCTATTCTATTCTATTCTATTCTATTCTATTCTATTCTATTCTATTCTATTCTATTCTATTCTATTATGAATTCTGTTGAGAAAACATGAGAAAAAGGTGAATAAAGACTAAGAGTCAATGTTCAGAAATTATTAATTATTATTATGTTTTGAACTATATTGTATTGCTGTGTGTTCGCTGTCAAACTCAAAAAAAAAAATGTATTAAAAAATGGCATTATTTTATATGAAAAAGTTAATAATTGTACTTTATTGAGAAAATATTTTAGTTTGTCTTCTATATTTTTTTATTAGATCAGATAGCATTTTAAGCTGTCATATGGTCATGTTACAGTGTGCCCCACCTATGGGGCATGTTGTCACACTTCACTTCCATTCTTTCGGGGTATATCAAGAAATATATACACTATATTAATAAAACAAAACCACATAATTGTACTAGACGTGGGAAATTAATGTGGGAAAAAATAAATATTCTGAACCATAAGTAGATTTACACAAACTGAAATTGAATGTTTTTTATTTCTACCTTTTTTATTTGTGTGCTGCAACTACTTTTTTGGGATAATTAATTTTGTGTAAACCTTTAGTCAGATATATCTTAAAAAGCAGAAAACAAATAGAAATGCAACACACACCTCTCAGCTCTTTTTCAAGTTGGGTCTGAGCGTTATGCAACTCACTAAAGATTAGATTAGACATTAATTCAGCATATTCATGTGAGGAAATAAAACAAAATACTATACCATCACACAGGTTCATTAATGAATCCCAGCTTGCAGAAGTTCAGCAGTTACTGTGTTTTATGGTTATTTTTTAACGCTCCATCTAAACCAACACAACACAAAAGCTTCACCATATACTTTCACTGTATTACAAAGTACAGCCTTGAAATTCTGCTAGCTAATTTCTTTTATGTTTTGTAGAAAAATAAATTCACTAATTGGATCTTACAGGTGTCATCTGCCGTATCCCTCAAAACTTTGATGGCAAGATGGATGATGTACCGAGATGAATGTTTTCAAAATATCAGCAGAGAACCGCCAATGACAGGTGATTTGTTATTGTCCTTCCATAAGGCTTGGATCATAGTCCAGCGATGATAAAAGTGCACAGTGCTGTTAAGGTACAGTATGTGTGTTAGGAAACACTGCTGAGCCCTCAGATTAGGAGTCATGTCACATACAGATTATGTCCAGCACAACAAGCAAAGACTAGCAGACTTTAACATCAATGTTTTTTTTTTCCAGGTGTCGTGTGCAACCGAACGTTTGATAAATATGCCTGCTGGCCGGATGCTTTGCCCAATACTACAGTGAGTGTGGCTTGTCCCTGGTACCTGCCCTGGCACAAGGAAGGTACTGTAAATATAACATTTACATTTATTTATTTTAGGACTATAAAGCGTTATTTACATTGCAACAATTGCTAAAAAAAAAAAAGGGGGGGGGGGGGGTAGAAAACATAAACTGTTTTCAGGTTGCAAAAAGCATAAATCAAACTTAAGATCTATTTACACTTGTTCAAGCTTGACATTAAATATGATTGTTGCAATTTCAATGATTAAAAGACTGTAAAAAATTTATTATTTGTGGCTGCAGTTTACATAATGCACTTCTTTTAGCTTAGCTCATCTTCTTCCACTATTTGAACACATTTCTCCATATGGAGTATTCTCTTATGCACCCTGTGTGACCACTCCATCTGTGAATGTGCTTGTGTGTCAGTTCGACATGGGCTCGTGTATCTGGAGTGTGATGCAGACGGACAGTATAGCAAGCAGAGGAACGCCAGCGAATGTCTGTCACGTGACCCCACGCAAATCAGCATGGTATGTGAGAAATAAGTGATTGTTATTATAAATATCTATAAGATCTTAAACATTTTTAAGATCATTTATGCTCAATTCTGCACCACTAAAGGTGGGAATACACTAAACAACTTTTAAAATCTTAAAACATATTCCCCTCTAAAGTCGGCACAAGATATCAGACATGTGTCCTGTGAAATCTGTCAAAATCTGCAGACTGGCTCTGACTGGTTGCAACTAGTATCAATTCAACCCGACTGCAGATCAGTGTAAAAGTTTGAGCTAAAATGACATGTAATGTATTTCATCCTTAATGCAGTTTAGTTGTACACAGTTCGTGTCTTAAAAAACAATGTTGGTAACACTTTAAATGCATTAACTAACAATTAATAATAATTTGTTATAGTATTTATATGAACAAAATACTGTTCATGTCAGCTCAGGTCAATTAAATAATATTAACAGATACAACTTCAGATTTTAACAATGCATTAGTTAATGTTGAAATTAACATTTAACTAAGATTAATAATGCTTTATTATTTTTCATTAAAAGTGATCAGTTGACTTGACTTAAAATAAGTGAGGAAACCCGTTAAAATTATAAAGCAAATAAACGTTATGTGTAATTGAAAAAATTAAGTTATATGGAATTATCAAGTTCACATTATTTTTTTTTTTTTTTTTTTTATTACGCATGAAGTTTTTTACTTAATTTTAAGGCAAAGGTTTTCCTCTTTTTTTTTTTTTTTTAGTTAAGTCAACTGATCGCTTTTTACAGTGGTTAACTAATGTAGTTAACAAATGTAAACAAATGAAACCTTATTGTAAAGTGTTACCAAAATGTCTTTTTCAATTTAGTCACTAACTGGTTGTCGAGGGGTGCGTTAACAATGACGTAACTCGCTGCTTCACTACCATAGTACGATGCATCGTTAAAGAAATCAACTTGCTAGTCACGACTCTTTCCCGAAACCGTATTGTCACAAAGTGATCGTTCAACCACGTTGGTTTATGACGTCACGCAACGTGGTGGAGTAATAACTTCTTTTAATGAATCTGTTTGAGATCGAATTAACGCTAGATGTTTTGCTATAAATTACAGACATGGCATCTGAGGACTATTTCTCATTTTTCTCAGTTATTTTGCTTTATTTCCAGATTCAGTCATAGGCTCGTTCTTACATAGTAGAGCACGTTCACACATGCGCAGTCTTCAAAAACGACGCTTTAAAACTCTTGACAAACTAAAAGACGTAAATTATATTTTTATGTATTCTAAATAAAAGACACAGGTTGTACTGAATGTCAGCTTGCTTATTTTGCTTAAGATAAGGATATATTGAGTCCACATGTCATGCAAACCAGAAACTCTGCTTCTAACCACAAGTCGAGAGTTGTAGATCCAACCACGCAAGTTTGCGATGCTGTTTGCGAATGTTCGTTAGAACGATGGTTTCGGGAAACACCGACTCGTTGAACTATGCTGATAACGACGAAACTTGCAAACATAGTTGGCTAACGATGCTTTTGGGAAACGCACCCCAGTCCGGTTCCATTCACACCCCAGTCCGGTTCCATTCACACATTGCGGCTTTGAGTCCTCTGAGTTCGGTTATAGAATGTGATTGAAACTCTCGTAAATAACTGAACTGTGTGTGAACGTAACCATATTATAGACTCAAATACAGATCTGACGACTGAATTCAGATGCTGTGTGAACTGCGATCATTTACTGTATAAACGTAGACATATTATCAAAGAATTTAACCTGCATGCTCCTAATATAAAAGCACATCAAAGTATTAAATTAGAAGTTGCTTTAGAGACTATGGTATATTAATAATTTGTGTGCATTTAATAAACTGTGCATTTGCGTCATTGTCTGATCAGATGTATTTGTATGTCTGCGTGCAGCAACACTACGGACGGATACTCAGTCAGTTTCGGACCATGTACACCGTTGGATATTCTCTGTCTCTCGGGGCGCTGGTGCTGGCGTTGGGCATCCTTGTGGCCTTTAGGTAACATTCAAGTCATCTTTTCCTTCTGCTTACATTTTAAATTGAAAATGTGTTTTTGCATCAGTTTTTGGATCTTTGAAAGCGTTTATGGTTAAGGAGTTGGTTTTCTTTGTGTGAACAATGAACAGCTTTCTGACTGTTCAATCATTGCTCTTTGGTCCCTGCAGGAAGCTGCACTGCATGAGAAACAACATCCACATGAACTTGTTTGCCTCCTTTATCCTGCGAGCCTCTTCTATCCTCATCAAAGATGCCATGTTGGAAAGGCCTGATACCTTCCATGTTGGTCAGGACATCACCACTGAACTGGAGGTGGAGTGGATGGTTAAAAACGAGGTCCAATAACCTGCTGTCTTTCTTTATGATTTGTTATGAAATGATGATAATACACTGCTGTTCAAACATTTTTCAATGTTTTAGTCTCTTCTGCTGACCAAGCATTTCAAATTACAATTTCAAATAACCATTTTTTATTTGAATAAAGTTTAAAATGTAATTTATTCCAGTGACGGTTACTCCAGTCTTCAGTGTCACATGATCCTTCAGA
The DNA here is from genome assembly GCA_021554675.1 of Leuciscus idus. Taxonomy (NCBI): domain Eukaryota; kingdom Metazoa; phylum Chordata; class Actinopteri; order Cypriniformes; family Leuciscidae; genus Leuciscus; species Leuciscus idus. Next base: position 15,409,926 of record CM038621.1, read on the forward strand.
AATCATTCTAATATGCTGATTTGATGCTCAAGAAACATTTCTGATTATTATCAGTGTTGAAAACAGTTATGGTGCTTTATATTGTTGTGAAAACCGTGGTACATTTCTTCAGGATTCTTTATTGAATATAAAGCTCAAAAAGCACTATAAATTTATACTAAAAGTTTACTAATATAAATTTAAACTAAAATACATTTTCCTTTGCATTGGAATTAACATCTAATTAAGTATCATGAAAGATGAAAGTCTTGAAAATGTAATGCATCCTTGTTAAATAAAAGTATACATTTCATAAATAAAAAATACTAACCCAAACCTTTGAACAGTAGTGTATATGTATGGATTCATGGATATTTTTAATAGTCCTATGCCTATTGGACAGTTGTGGTCAGAATGATTGGCACCCCTGGTAAATATCATCAAAGATGGCTGTAAAAAAATAAATCTGCATTGTTTATCCTTTTGATCTTTCATTCAAAAAAATTGCAAAAATCTAACCTTTCATTGAAGTAAAAAAAAAATAAAGTGGGGGGAAAATCACATTATGAAATAAATGTTTTTCTCCAAAACACGTTGACCATAATTATTGGCACCCTTTTATTAAATACTTTTTGCAACCTCCTTTTGCCAAGATAACAGCTCTGAGTCTTCTCCTATAATGCCTGATGAGTTTGGAGAACACCTGACAAGAGATCAGAGACCATTCCTTCATACAGAATCTCTCCAGATCCTTCAGATTCCCAGATCCATGTTGGTACTTCTTCTCTTCAGTTTTCTCTAGGGTTCAGGTCAGCGGACTGGGATGGTCATAGCAGAAGCTTCATTTTGTGCTCAGTGACACTTTTTTGTGTTGATTTTGATGGAAGATCCAATCACGGTCCATTATAAGATTTCTAGCAGAGGCCGCCAGGCTTTGATTTTTTTATCTGGTGGTATTTGCTAGAATACATGATATGTATCTGAACAAGATGTCCAGGACCTCCAGCAAAAAAAAAAAAAAAAAAAAGGCCCACAACATTAAAGGGTAACTAAACCCCTGGTCAGAGCCTGACTCCACCCACTGGCAATATTTGAAAAATGCTGGAAAAGTAGGCAGAGCCCAGTGGAGAGGGGGCGTGCATCTGTAACGTATCTCTCTGCAGGCAAGGGCGTGGTTAGTTGGTACCCTCTGACGTCAGAGGGTACCACAACTTCCAATAGGAAAATTCAACTGCAGTAGCAACTGTTCAACCTGAAGAGGGCAGCACTCAGACGTTTTTACACCATATTTTGTAAAATTAAAACACTTTAAACACAAATGTCAAAAAAACTACTTGAATCAATGAACAGCACTAATAAAGCCCCATTCTTACAGATCATTAACTAAAAAAAGTTGGTTTAGGGTTTAGTTACCCTTTAAAGATCCAGCGGCATATTTAATCGTGTGCATGGGGTACTTTTAATCCCTGTTTGCACCAAACTCATCTAGTTTAGTTTCATCTGACCACAGAACCTTTTATAGTTCCAGTCGTGTCTGACAACTGAATATGCTGGAATTTCTTTTTGGATGATCGAGGAGGATTTTTCTTGAAACCCTCCCAAACAACATGTGGTGATATAGTGGTTGTTCGATGTATTTTTTTTTACTTTTTTTTAAAGGCTTTAAGACCCCAAGACTCAACTAATCTCTACAATTCTCCATCTGTGATCCATGGAGAGTCTTTGGCCACTCAAACTCTCCTCCTCACCGTGCATTAAGACAATAGACACACGTCCTCTTCCTGGCAGATTCGTAACATCTTTAGTTGATTGGAACTTCTTAATTATTGGATTTTTCAATGCTTTATCTATTTTCTTACTATTCTGTGAAGTTCAACAATCTTTTTTTAGCACATCAGAACTATATTCTTTGGTTTTACTCATTGTGATGGATGATTAAGGGAACTTAGCCTTTGTTTTTCTCATATTTATACTCCGGTGGAACAGGAAGTTATGGCTGGACAATTTCATGTTCCTAGTCACCCTGGTGTGTTAAAAATGTCAATATTAATGGGAATATACTTAAGAGATATTTTACTGATAAAGGGTGGCAATAATTGTGACCAAGGTGTTTTGGAGAAAGAAAAAAAAACATTTATTTCATAATGTGATTTCCCCCCCGCTTTCAATTCTTTTACTTCAATGAAAGGTTAGATTGTTGCGAATATTTTTTATTTTCTTATTTTTTTAAAGATCAAAAGGATAAACAATGCAGATTTTTTTTTTACAGCCATCTTCGTTCATATTTACCAGGGGTATCAATAATGCTATCCTCAACTGTACTTACTTTAAAGAAATATTCAGGGTTATTTACAATTTAATGTCTATGGACGGCATGTTGGGAATTCTTCAATTAGGGGAACTTTCTTTTCCTGTCGGATATTTTATAGAAAAAAGTACTAAAAGCAGCATTCTACTTTTAAAGGATAGATTTAATGCAATTTGTTAGAATTAGTGTCCCTAAAACTAACGGAAGAATTATTATTAATATATTACCTACATTCCGCATATAGAACATTATTCTTGGTAAAAATGAAACACTATATAACAAACATGGAAATTGTCTGTAAAATATTTGTTCGTTGTTAGTTTGTGATATCTATTGTGTTAACTAATGTTAACATGCAGTATATACTGTACATTTAATGTAATGAAGATTTCATGGAAGTGCTTTAATAAACAGCTTCTGCTTTCTGCTTTTAAACTCTTTAGTGTAAATCATTTTCCATGCTAAAATGCCGTCCATGACCAGGAATGACCGGGAATATTCCTTGAAATGCATGTTTGTATAGATAAAGCTTAAATACCTGTTTACTGAATAGAGGCGGCAGGTTAAAATGTAGCCTAAAGCTTTCAGTGACCCAAAAACACGTCAACGTGTATGTGTTTCAGACGGCGGTCGGCTGCAGAGTTGCTGTGGTGATGATGCAATACAGCATACTTGCTAACAGCTACTGGCTGCTGGTGGAGGGCATCTACCTCCACAGCCTTCTGGTCGTCACAGTCTTGACAGAGAGAAATTTATTCGGCATCTACCTGTGCATTGGCTGGGGTGAGAGGTTCAAAGCTTTTACGGCGTGACCTCATTAACAGGGTTGAAGAGTTTCCTCATACAGAGCATGGCAGATGGTTTATGCCTCATCTCACAAGCTCTCTCTCTCTCTTTCTCCCTCAGGCGCCCCTCTGATAGTCGTGCTGCCGTGGGTGATTGTGAAGTACTTGTACGAGAATGAAGAGTAAGTTCTCCGGAGCCACATGGGATGAGTGTGTTTGCGTCGGGGCAGACTGATGAAAGCCAGCGCTCGTGGAGCAGTCAGTGTGTTTTTGCGGTTGGAGAGTTGGCAGACATCAGTACTCTGTCACTGTAGCGTTTGTTTTATAACAAATCAAATACATAAATTGTGAACACAAGCTACCTTTAATCCAGATGTCAAAAGCTCTGATGCTATGCAGATATTCAGCTTCTATATGATAGATGAGTATTGAGCACTTTTATGTACCTGGAACATCCACTCCAGTCTTTTGGGTTTTGCCTGTAGCAGCCAACGCATTGCATTGTCTTTAAATTTGCACAGTGCGTTGTACAATCTTGTACTGTAAATCATTCATTTAGCCGCTGCTATTCTTGAAAGGGCTTTCAAGATGTACATTTATATTAATGACCCTTTGGGTCTGTTGATGTTACATATACAGTACAGGCCAAAAGTTTGGACACATTACTATTTGTAATGTTTTTGAAAGAAGTTTCTTCTGCTCATCAAGCCTGCATTTATTTGATCAAAAATACAGAAAAAAAAAATGTAATATTGTGATATATTATTACAATTTAAAATAATTGGTTTTCAATTTATTATACTTTAAATTATCATTTATTTTCTGTGATGCAAAGCTGAATTTTCAGGATCATTTCTCCAGTCTTCAGTGTCACATGTGACATCCAGTCTATCACATGATCTTTTAGAAATCATTCTAATATTCTGATTTATTATGAGTGTTGGAAACAGTTCTGCTGCCTAATATATTTGATTAATAAAAGGTTAAAAAGAACTGCATTTATTCCAAATAAAAAAAGATTTTCTAATAATATAAATCTTCTTTACTATCACTTTTTATCAATTTAACACATCCTTGCTGAATAAAAGTATTGATTTATTTCAAAAAAAGAAAGAAAAAAATGACTGACCCCAAATTACTGACCAGTAGTGTATATTGTTGTTACAAAAGATTTCTATTTTTAAAACATTTGCTTCTTTTTTTATTTATTTTTTATTTTTATTTTTTTATGCATCAAAGTATCCTAAAAAAGTATCACAGGTTATGAAAAAATATTAAGCAGCAGAACTGTTTCCAACTTTGATAATGAATCATCATATTAGAATGATTTCTAAAAGATCATGTGATAGACTGGAGTAATGATCCTGAAAATTCAGCTTTGCATCACAATATTAAATGATAATTTAAGTCAAGTCAAGTCAAGTCAAGTTTATTTGTATAGCGCTTAAAAGCAGCTTCACAGTATTAAATTAAAATAATACAACAAAGTTTGTTTCAAGAGGAATTTATTGATTGATAAAATTAAATTATAAATATCCCCAACTGAGCAAGCCAAAGGCAACAGTGGCAAGGAACCGAAAAACTCCAAGTGACCTAATGGTGTCCTAAAACTCCATCAGGTGACCTAATGGAGAAAAAAAACCTTGGGAGAAGCCAGGCTCAGTCGGGGGCCAGTTCTCCTCTGGCATTTATGAGCTAGAGGCCGGATTGTAGTTTGAACTGTAGGATTATATGAATGCCTGGCTGAAGAGATGCGACTTTAATCTAGTTTTAAACTGGGAGAGCGAGTCTGAGCAACGAACAGTATCAGGAAGACTATTCCAGAGTTTTGGAGCCAAATGTGAAAATGCTCTCCCTCCTTTGGTGGTTCTGGATATCCTAGGTATGACCAAAAGCCTTGAATTTAGTGATCTTAAAGAGCGCGATGGATTATAGGGCGATAGAAGATCCGTTAAATAGACTGGAGCTAAGCCGTTTAGGGCTTTATAAGTCAGTAGCAATATCTTATAATTAATACGGAGCTTTATAGGTAACCAATGCAGTGATGATAAAATCGGTGTTATATGATCATATTTTCTTGATCTCGTAAGAACTCTAGCGGCGGCATTTTGGACTAACTGTAGCTTGTTTATAGAGGATGCAGGACAACCAGCTAATAAAGCATTACAGTAATCCAGTCTCGAGGTCATGAATGCATGAACTAACTTTTCTGCATCAGAAACTGATAGCATATTACGTAGCTTAGCAATGTTTCTAAGGTGGAAAAAGGCTGTTTTTGTAACATATGAAATATGATTTTCAAAAGACAGGTTGCAATCGAGTATAACACCCAGGTCTTTTACTGTAGAGGATAAAGTAACAGGACATCCTATGATGTTAAAGTTGTATTGTGCGAGGTTTTGTGGGCGGTTTTTTGAACCGATAAGTATTACCTCTGTCTTGTCTGGATTTAATAAAAGAAAATTACGCGTCATCCAATCATTTATATCTTTAACACACTCTGTCAATTTGGAAAATTTAGCGTTTTCATCCGGCCGTGATGAAATATATATTTGAGTGTCATCAGCATAACAATGGAAACTAATTCCATGTTTCCTTATAATATTTCCAAGTGGCATCATATATATGGAAAATAACAGAGGGCCTAATACAGATCCCTGCGGCACTCCATAGTTTACTGGAGTTATGGTCGATTTTTCTCCATTTAAATAGACAAAATGGTAGCGGTCAGATAGGTATGATTTGAACCAGCTTAGTGCTTGTCCTTGAACACCAGTATAATTTTGTAGTCGATCTAAGAGTAATGTATGATCTATAGTATCGAACGCAGCACTAAGATCAAGTAAAACTAGTATTGAAATACAGCCTTGGTCAGAAGCTAAAAGTAAATCATTTGTGATTTTAACGAGCGCAGTTTCAGTGCTATGATGCGGTCTGAATCCAGACTGAAATTTTTCATAGATATCATTTTGTTGCAAGAAAGAGCCCAGTTGAGCGGACACCACTTTTTCTAATATTTTAGACATAAATGGAAGATTTGAAATGGGTCTATAATTTGCTAGATTATTATGATCTAATTGTGGTTTCTTAATGAGAGGTTTTATAACTGCCAGTTTAAATGTTCTTGGAACATGACCTAAAGATAAAGACGAGTTAATAATATTGAGGAGAGGCTCTTCCACTACAGGTAACACTTCTTTCAGTAGTTTAGTTGGTATAGGATCTAATAAACATGTTGTTGTTTTAGATGAAGTGATAAGTTTATTTAACTCTTTTTGTTCTATAGTTGTAAAGCACTGTAATTTAAAGTATAATAAATTGAAAACCAATTATTTTAAATTGTAATAATATATCACAATATATAAAAAAAAAATGTCCGTACTTTTGATCAAATAAATGCAGGCTTGATAGTAATGTGTCCAAACTTTTGGCCTGTACTGTATAATAGTATCTATTTCATCCATATTTTAAAACCTGACGCATTACATAATCCCCATAAGTTACATTGCTATACATCAAATGTAAGTAGAACCAAAAACTTTAGATATACAAAGATGGTGCACACGTATTACTATGAATGGGAGAAAGTCTAACGCACAATATGGCGGAATAAGACCCGCCTTCTAAATAAAAGAGCCAATCGCTGATTAGTAAAGAAATTAAATTTATGAGTCAGAAGCTAGTTCATAAACTAAATTGATGAAATTTAGAAACTAAATTTATGAGTCAGTTGTTGTCAGATTTCATTGGCGATTTCAAATATGAAATTGAAATGCACTTTGCAGTTTTTGAAGCCCAAAAAAACGTATCCATCCATCATAAAAGTAATCCATACGGCTCCAGGGGGTAAAGGCCTTCTTTAGCCTTCTAAATTTTATTTTTTATATATTTTTATATACATATTTATAACTTTATAAACTATAATCACTGGCTTTAAAGTTAATATAATTTAAATGTAAATTGCACCTTCATCATTACAAATGTGTAGTTACAGATATATTTAAATACATGATATGCAAGTTTCAATAGAATATAGTATATTTTAGTCTACTATAAATGCTTGTCAGTACATTCAGCAGTAAACTTTAATTAAGTTAATTTTGAAATCACATATAAAGATGTACTCAAGTCCTACTTAAGTGGGCCCAAAAACCCTTTAAAGTTCAGCTAATTGGATTTAATACATTTAAAATATAATATATTTCCTTTTAATTGCAATAAACATTCAGTTAAGTGTTTTTTATTCGCTTTCCTATACTTATTGTATACCTCACCAGCAGGCACAGTGACTGATATAAGCCGTGTAGGTTGTATATCTTGAATGTGTCATGCTCTGCTGGGGTTGAGGAAAGGTTCATACTCTCTCACACTCATCACCTCGTCCATCCTGCTGTATTGGGAAGATAAAAGAATCACTCTTTCCTGTTGATAAGCTGCACATCATTTCCACTCTCACCAGACAGCATGTCGTCTGTCACGTTTTTTGCACACTATCACTCCAGATACTGAAATAATGCTGCATTTTCAGTTTGCAGATTTCCGGTATGCATTGAAACTGTATTTGTCAAAATATGCAGTATGCAATATAAAACAATGATTCAATTTCTAGTGTGATGAATGAACCAGAAGTAATATGAGCCACAACTGTAAACATCTTGTTCTTTATGCATTATTTAATAGAAGTGCCAAAAAAATTAATAAAAATACACAAAATTGGACTGTAAAAACAATCAAAATGGATTTACATTAAAGTGATAACTTAATGGTCTCACTGATTTACTGAATTAAAACAAATATGCACGATGGAGTCATATGACAACAAATTAGCACAGTAAATAATGGGCTGTGTTTTTACTAGCTTTTTAAATATTAAAGGAGCTGTATGTAAGAAATGTATTTCAATTAATCATAAAATGGCCCTGATATGTCACTAGACATTAAGAAATCATGTTCATTTCAAATACTTATATCACTGACAACAGTAGTCCGGCCAGGATATTGTCATTTAAAAAGTGAAGTTGCAGCCCTCAACTGATGTTGATGTTGTCATCTTGTGTTTTGGCCTGAAGCGCCACCCTCCACCTATCTACCAATCACGAAGTCAGTAGTGTTTCGGCATCGGGGTTGCCAGCTCTGCTCTAGTTACCAGAGCTACGTAGCAGCCTACGTTCCTGCTGGATCCTGCAGCCTATCTGGCAACCTCGAGTCAGGGGGGAGGGGGAGGGGATACACCGCTCTACAGTAATTTGAAAGTGATTGCAGTACCAGTTTTGGCCACAATCTTACATACGGCTCCTTTAAGCATTATACAGTACATGTGCAGTATCCAGTAAAAAGTAAGCTGGTATTCCTTTCTAGATAATATTTTCTTCAGTGGCATTAAATGTACTTTTAATTCTGGCTATATTAAAACGTGGTATTTTACAGTGTCCTTGTTACACATTACATGTACTTATAGAGCAATAAGAATAAATTCGGCATTATTTTAAGCAACAAACCCTAAATCAAACTGTCTGCCAGAACCTCTGTCAGGTTCTTTTTTTTTTTTTGCTAGCAGACTTTCCTCTATTCGCCAATGTTTTTTAAAACTGGGGATTCCCCAGTTGGAGATTTAGCTACTCCATGTATGTCAACTCTCTCGCTCATTATGACAACTAATCACTCCCACACCAAATACTTGTCAAAGTAGGCAGAGAAACTTTTGTCTATATACGGATATGACGAGACACACACGGATGAGTGACGCATGTACACAGTTTCCCATGAAAACCTTCCCGCTAGGTCTAAAATATAAACATATTTAATAGGCTTACCATAGTGAATCATGGTAAGGCAAAAAAAAAAAAAAAAAAAAAAAACATTTTGAAAGAAGGATTTAAATAGTGTTAATTTTGAACAAAAAAGTTGCAAAGTGTGCCTTTAATTAATATTATTCAGTACTTATTTGTGTAATTACACTGTAATAATGACACCTTAAAATAAAGTGTAACCTAAAACGTTATACATTTAGACTATATCAACCCTGTAAAGTCTGACACATCCCCCCCCCCCCCCCCCCCCCCCATTTTTTTTTTATGGAACAGTTTATTGAAACTTCAGACAAAAGTTTTAGAAATAATCCTCAAAAGCCTGATGTATCATATTTGATACACACGTTAACATGATTTTTTTTTTTTTTTAAGAAAATATGTATAATCAAGTAAACCTAAGTTGCCTCAGTCCAGTAAATGTTCATTATAAGTGATGATTTTGTGTGTGTTGAGTATATTTGATGAGCACAAGTAGGCCTCATTTGCTCATTTACTGTGATGTATTTGATCTCTCGTTGTTGATCAGATGCTGGATGCAGAATATTCACATGGAGTACTGGTGGATTATTCGCTCTCCCATCCTACTGGCCGTGTTGGTGAGTGAGAGACTCGTTCATGTCCCTCTTCAGCCTCTCTTAGCTGTACTTATCAGTCTGAGTCTCCCACATCCAGAGCACTGTTAATGACACTTCACCTCCTGTAATGCCACTTTACCTCCACCCTTGAAGTCAACATGAAACCAAAATTGCTTTTTTGCCCTGATTATCTGGAGATTGGAGAGGAAAGTAGAAGGAAAGAGGGGGAATGGATTCAGGACCTGCACACACAATATTACCAACACGCCTCTTTTATGTTGTTTTTGTAATCTTTTAACATCATTTAAACATCATTTAAATATTTAATTGCTCCACATCTGCTTATGTCACAAATCCCAATCAATCAATCAATCAATCAATCAGTGGATAAGCTTCTCATATATTTTTCGTCACTGAATTTTCTTTTCCACTCAGAAATGCATGTTTTTACAACTTCAGTGACCCAGTGTTTAAAAAGAAAAGGACTGGCAGATTTAGAAATAATGCAATAAAAAAGTGTGTAGTACTAAAACAAGTTGTATTAGTGTAATTGCAGAGTGATGACCACACACAGTTACAATACCACTAATTATGAAGAATGAATGTGGTACAACACAAAACACGATTAATCAGTATTAGCTGTTTTTTAGCTACACCCCTCATATTTCAGCAAACATTTTAGTATATCTTCTCAAGGGACAATACTATAGAAATGAAGCTTGGATATATTGTAGAGTAGTCAATGTGCTGCTTGTATAGCATACAGCCATTATTGTCAAAATAGCTGGCAACAAAAGTGAGTACACCTTAAGTGATAATAGCTGTATGTCGTTTAACCATGCAAAGCCACATGTCCTATTCATCCTTTTCATGTTTTTGTCTGCTTGAAAGGACCATAAAAATTTGTGTATATTGTATTAGAGCCGTTAAAATTTGTTCTTTGAGTACAATTCTCTCATACTGACCACTGGATGTTACGGGCCCCCACCCATAAGCTTCTCTAGCTTCTTTGGGGGACCCATTCATTATACCTATTTGATTTTGTTCCAATGACTGCATTATTATGCTTTTGGTATTTTGTGAATAAATAAATGAAATGAAAAATGAAAAAAAAAAACATGGCACCTCATGGCAAAGAACTCTCTAAGATTTGAGAATTAGAATCGTTGCTCTCCACAAAGTTGACCTAGGCTATAAGAAGATTGGTAACACCCTGAAACTGAGTTAGAATTCTGGCCAGAGTCTTATAGAGGTTTTACAAGACGGGTTCGACTTGGAACAGGCCTTGCAAGGGTCAATCAAAGAAGTTGAGTCTCCGTGCTGTGCGTCAGGTGCAGAAGCTGGCTTCAAAAAACAGTCAGTGGATAAGCTTCTGAGTGCTGCCAGCATTGCTTTAGAGGTTGCAGAAGCGGTAGGTCAGCTTGTTAGTGCTCAGACCATACACCGCACACTGCAACAAGTCGGTTTGCATGGTCGTCGTCCCAGAAGGAAGCCTTTTGGCTCACAAGACAGCCCGCAAACAGTTTGCTGAAAGCAACCTGTCCAAGAGCATGAATTACTGGAACCATGTCCTGTGGTCTGATGAGACTAAGATAAACTTGTTTGGCTCAGATGGTGTCCAGCATGTGTGGCGACGCCCTGGTGAGGAGTACCAAGACAATTGTATCTTGCCCACAGTCAAGCATGGTGGTGGTAGTATCATGGTCTGGGACTGCATAAGTGCTGCTGGTACTGGGGAGCTGCGCTTCATTGAGGGAAACATGGATTCCAACATGTACTGTGACATTCTGAAGTAGAACATGATGCCCTCCCTTCAGAAACTGGGCCGAACGGCAAGATAACGACCCCAAACACACCATCAAGATGACAACTGCCTTGCTCAGGAAGCTGAAGGTATGTCTCCAGACCTGAACCCTATTGAACACCTGTGGGGCGTCCTCAAGCGGAAAGTGGAGAAGCGCCATGTGTCTAAAATCCATCGGCTCCATTATATCATTATGGAGGAGTGGAAGAGGATCCCAGCAACAACTTGTGCAGCTCTGGTGAATTCCATGCCTAAGAGGATTAAGGCAGTGCTAGATAACAATGGTGCTCACACAAAATATTGACACTTAAGACACAGTTTTGACATGCTCACTTAGGGTGTACTCCCTTCTGTTGCCAGCTATTTTGAGAATAATGACAGTATGTTGAGTTATTTTCAGAGGACAGTAAATACACTGAACAAATATAAACGCAACACTTTTGTTTTTGCCCCATTTTTCATGAGCTGAACTCAAAGATCTAAGACTTTTTCTATGTACACAAAAAGGCCTATTTCTCTCAAATATTGTTCACAAATCTGTCTAAATCTGTGTTAGTGAGCACCGACTTGAGTGGGCAAATGTTCACATTCGATGGCGTCTGGCACTTTGGAGAGGTGTTCTCTTCATGGATGAATCCCGTTTTTTACTGTACAGGGCAGACAGCGTGTATGGCGTCGTGTGGGTGAGTGGTTTGCTGATGTCAACGTTGTGAATCGAGTGGCCCATGGTGGCGGTAAGGTTATGGTATGGGTAGGCGTATGTTATGGACAATGAACACATGTACATTTTATTGATGGCATTTTGAATGCACAGAGATACCGTGACGAGATCCTGAGGCCTATTGTGCCATTCATCCATGACCATTGAGCATGTTTGGGTGCTCTGGATCAGCGTATACGACAGCGTGTTTCAGGTCCTGCCAATATCCAGCAACTTCGCACAGCCATTGAAGAGGAGTGGACCAACATTCCACAGGCCACAATCAACAAACTGATCAACTCTATGCAAAGGAGATGTGTTGCACTGCGTGAGGCAAATGGTAGTCAGACCAGATACTGACTGGTTTTCGGACCCCCCTAATACAGTAAAACTGCATATTTTAGAGTGGCCTTTTATTGTGGCCAGCCTAAGGCACACCTATGCAATAATCATGCTGTCAGCATCTTGATATAACACACCTGTGAGGGGGATGGATTATCTTGGCAAAGGAGAAGTGCTCACTAACACAGATTTAGACAGATTTGTGAACAATATGTGAGAGAACTAGGCCTTTTGTGTACATAGAAAAAGTCTTAGATCTTTGAGTTCAGCTCATGAAAAATGGGGGCAAAAACAAAAGTGTTGCGTTTATAATTTTGTTCAGTGTATATACTGCTATACAAGCAGCACAGTGACTACTCTAAAATATATCCAAGTTTCATTTCTATAGTATTGTCCCTTGAGAAGATATACTAAAATGTTTGCTGAAATGTGAGGGGTGTACTCACTTTTGTGAGAGACAGTAATTGTTGCAAATAAATATACATTATAATGAAGTTCTTAAAATATGCATTATCTATTTGTGTGTGAGTGTGTTCCCTCTGTGCTCTGCATGTAGTCACATTTACATATTTCTTACCTATGAAACTCGTTTGACAAAATTTGTGTGAAATATCACAAACAAAGCAAAAGAACTTGAATTATTCTGTTAATGTGTTAACTTTCAAATGAATCGCGAGGATTTGCCACTATGGGTCACATGACCATAAACTATAAAATTACTATCTTGAAATGAATATCACATGTTCCCTTCACTAACAGCCTTGTGGAAGGGCCCTTTGTATTCAGTTGTTCACTTTCATTTGGAACACCCATACAAATGGCGTCCCCTTCCCGAAGTGCCCTTTAAGGGTTTATTATTTTCTGTTTGGAGTTCATCCTGTATTTCCACTTGAGCTTGGTTTGACATGGCACGCATACAAACCGTTCTCAGACCGTGCTGCTAGAATGCATGGAGTGACGTTTCCACTCAGGATTGGTCTCTGTATTCTCTGTAGCTGGCTAAGCACGTCATATGACAAAAGTGAAAGCAAGTCAATTATAAAATTAAAATAAATATCTCGTCATCCGCCACAACACAGTCGCTATTTAAATCTCATATCATCTGTAAACTTTTGCGTTACCAAGGCAATGACTGACACATTTGTATTAAATTGCAAAGAACTCCGTTATCAGCCCCACAGTGGAACATGAAACCATTTCCGTACTGGCTAGGCCACATCAGCAGAGTATGGTACGTTTAAGCAATGAGAACGCTATGGCCTGACAATGGAAAAACAGCAAAAAATTCAGTTATAGTCCCTCCTTGATTATCACCACCTAATAGGAAGAGTCTTTGATTGAATCCGTGAACCAATTTAAACGATTTAAAAAATTTGAGTCACTAGAATGACTCAAAGTCCTCAACTTTAACATATACAAACACATGGAGTTGGCACACACATGGCCAACTGCCAACTGTATGTTCCATTAACCAGTTATAGAACACAAAATTTGCAGCAAGAATTTTGAATGGCTTTGTATTTACTGTAATAATTTAATATCATCATTTTTGTATTTTTATGTAACTTTTTTACATTTATGTAACTTTTTTACATTTATGTAACTTTATGTATTTTTTGTAAGTATTTAGTTTTCATAAAGTTATCCAAAAACAACATGTTGGATATTTTGTGGCACTGTACTGCAAAATGAACCTAAAATTAAAAAGAAAATTTTATCATCAATTATTCACCCCCATGTCATTCCAAACTCGTAAGACTTTTGTTATATGTTTTATGTTTTTTTGTAACTATATATATGTAGGACAGATTTAATTTAGTTTTTTAGTCACATATAAACATTGTTTAGCATATTTCTAACATAGAACTCAACCGTACTTGCTTGAAACACAAGAACAAACCTCAGTGGTTCTTGCACATGCTTAAGATTCCGTTTAACAAATTTAAGAGCACTTTACAATAAAGTACCTATTATTTACTAACCATTGTTAGCATTACCTAACAATGGCAATGATGTTAATGATTATTGTTAACATTAGTTGCTAAAAATATTACTGTTCATTGTTATAATATAATATTAAAGTCCAACTGAAATCAAAATGGACCCTATTTACTTTGTTAGCGCATATTACTAGTCTTGTGGTGAACAATTAATCCGTGCAAGTTAAAACACAGAACATTTTTTTTTGGCTTCGTAATCTTTAATTAAAATCTGAAAATGCCCCTCCCCTCTGCATTGGAGGACCTTCCCTGATGACGTAGGTTTGACGGCTTGGTTTGGGAAACGCTTAACCACTCCCCTCAAATCGTTAGTCTGTAATGAGCGAGAGCTGGAGAGGAGGAGCGCTAGAGTAAAACCCTGCCCTCTGTTCAATATTCCTTTTCACTGGGAAATACGTCACAGCACTGGAGAAAAGTCGTTTGCAACTTCCGGTTCACGCAGACTTTAACAGATATAACAACGCATTCTCATCCCAAGTCGTCATATACTGACGCTTTTGACATTTCGTCTACATCGAACGCACATGGCACCCTTTAGCGTCAATATGAGACGCACAGAGCTTTGTTCGGTTATGGGTAGGTTTAGGTCTGGGGTAGGGTTAGGGTTAGACCGCTAGGAGGCGCCTTCTGGCCCATATCTATCTGCGTCTCATATTGACGCTAAAGGGTGCCATGTGCGTTCGATGTATAAATGTTGATTTTAATAATATATTGGTAAATGTTGAAATTAACATGTACTAAGATGAATAAACTCTTTAGAAGTATTGTTTATTGTTAGTTCATGTTAACTAACTAATGTTAACAAATTAAACCTTATTGTAAAGGGTTACCAAATAATATATGTATTAGGGAACAAATAGGTACAGAGCCCCTAAAGGGACATGGTGAAGGAAAAAAATCTATAAGATGCGAGGAAAAATGATGTCAATGTTTTTGTGTTCTTTTACTAATGTCTGCATTCTCCAGAGAAAGTTTGTGTCCGCTCGCAAAATATTTTGCATTCAGAAAGTTTATTGGAGAAATGCTAAAGTTTTGTGAGAGAACACAAAAGCTTAGAAATGTATTTTTTCCTCCCATCCCATATTTTTTCCACCACCATGTCCCTTTAGGGGCTCCTTAAATAGGCATGATTAGTCTATATCAGAGCCATAGAGAGAAAGAGTTGCGACACTCTTTGATGTCGCCGCTATGGCTGTCACGTGGTTCATGTAAGCCCCAATAATTCCAAAACATACGCTGGCTGTCATGTTCTTCTATGGGACAGACAGCAGCGATTGCATTATTGAACGGTAAATATAAAATAAAACACACACCCAAGTACTTTTTCAGCTGTTATAGCATTATTGCATTTTGTTAATGTCAGTTTTGCATTTGGAGATAAGTTTTAGGCTATATTTTTGGAGGGAAAAGCTTAGTGTTCATGTTCGCATGGGTAGTAGCACTGGCTTTAGCGGCTCTAACTTAACTTTTCCATATCATTCATCTGATGATGGACGTCTCATGATATTTATTTTAGCACAACTGGGCTGTATTAGGCTATTGATTCCCGTGATTTTGCTTACAAATTCCGATTCAGCCATTAGCCTACCTTCGTGATCACGCAAAAGAGGTCTGCCGTGGCGGTCCGTTCAGAGTTCGCTTAGAAGCTAGCTCACTTCTTCTGATGAAAGTGGCCACCCCCAGGACCACAACGTGAAACATGATCATGTTAAGACTAAGAATATAACTTTAAGATTAAGCCATACACATATTATCAAAACTATAACAGATGAAAAACGAATTTACGAATTTATGTTTGGGTATATAGGCAAGTGAAGATTTTTCTCTATGGCTCTGGGTTAGTGTACAGAGTAGGCTAAGAGTAAGGGTAGCTGTAACTTAAGCAATTAACTAACAAAACACTTGAAGACAAATGAAGGTTTTCAAATAAAATATTTTTTATTAAACAATGGCAGACAACAAAAATGTGTGCTTGTGTGAGTGTGTGTGAACAAGAAAAACAAAAACCAGGGGCAGGTGATCCATGAAACAGACAGGACTGGTGATGGCCATAACAATCCTAGAGGTCCAGCATTGTTCTCACAAGCCGCTTCACTCAAGACAACAAAACATAATGAAAAGTTAGTATATCCCAAAAAATGTAATTAAATAAAAGTTGCTATAAAGGTGGTAGCGATTCATTACCTCTTACTGTCACAGCTGACGAAATCGCGCTAGCTAACTAGCTAGCAGGCAGTGCTTGAAAATTGGTTGAAACAACCAACATAAAATATAAATAATTACGCTGTGCATGTACAAATGAAGACCAGTATAAGCATCGCAAAGGGCCTCTGATACAATATAGACAGTTGACAATTCAAAAGAGGTCGATATTTCAGCAACTTACCTCTGGAACAACTCGACGCGCAGCAATGTAAGTGAATGGTGTCCAATGCCCAAATGACAGTGTTAGGAACTAATCCGATCTTCAAATCCCGGAAGTAGGCGGTTAAAAGCGCCGCCATTTTTTACAACGGAGGTCTATGGGAGTGTCGCAACTCTTTCTCTCTATGGCTCTGGTCTATATTACAAGCAATATAATCACAAAACTAATGCAATTTAGTTATAAAAGTCCTGCTCTGTCAGACAAATTCAAAACCCTGTGGCCATTTTAATTCAAATTCACATTCATGAACTAAAAAGAGGCTATTCTTAAATTCAGAATTTTGCCCATATTCCATATTCATAGTAAGAATTATGATATTAACGATATTACTGTGACTCAGGCTTGACTGTATTATTTGACATAACAGAAGGAATATGAAGAACACAGGAAGGTTAAATGTTTTATGCTGTTTTATGCCCTGCAGTTTCCATTTATGCTCACACCGTCACACCCAATTACATTGCATTTCCTTTGGCATTAAACACAACATTCAAAATTGAAGTAATTTCCATTATGCACAAAGCATATTGCCATATAATGTCGACTCTCAGTAAATCAGGAGGCGACTACACTTAATGTGTTTTAGAGTCTACAGCTATGATTTCAAAGAATCGCTCTCGCCTACTCCAGTGTTTTATTTCCACATGATTGCGAGGAAAGGCGCAATACTGTGTAAAATTGTCTGGCATCCATAATGCTCACATTGGCTGTGAAGTGCAGATGAGCAGTAAGCAATGTGCATTGATGTTTCTACGTAACTGTAGAAGTGTTCCTGTAGTGGGCAGGAATTCCTATGTTTGAATTATCATAGGGCTGGACTGTTCGACTGCTATTTCCAGACTCTCCCAAGCATTGCTGACTTCCTTCCCCCACTCTTCTTGCCACCCCAGTCTCTCGTCTTGAGTCATTTGTTGCGCTGTGAGGGAACTGTTGTGTCAGTTTTGTCCTGCTAATATGACATAATGGTCTTAACCAGGGCATTATGATGTTTTCTTCTCTGTTCAGATTAACTTCTTCATATTCATACACATCATCAAGATCCTTGTGTCCAAACTGAGGGCGCACCAAATGAGATATACTGACTACAAGTTCCGGTGGGTGTCCTGCATTTATAAGGGTTAGTTCACCCAAAAGTGGAATGTCTGGTATTATTTATTCACGCTTATTCCAAACCTTTTGCTTCAGAGGAACAGCTTGAAATTTAAGTTAGTTATATGCTGAAAATCTCAAATCTCCTTCAATTCAGAGCCTTCAAACATTTTGCATCACAATTGGTTATGAGAGAGTTGAAAACCAATGACATTTGCAAATATGGATGCAACAAAGCGACAGATGTAGTGCATAAATGTGTCATGTCGTTTCGCGCTGCATCCAGTGTAGACAGCATCAATGATTATAATTTATTGTATTTGCTTTTTTCGTATCGCCTCACGCCGCTTGCATCTAATGTAGACATGGTGTAAGTTTTTTATTATTATTATTATTATTTATATATAGGGTTGCACATAAATAAGGCATACTATTATTATATTGTTTGACCTCTTTTATAAAAAGTATTACTACTGTTGTAAATTACAGTTGTCCTGAAAAATATATATATTTCATGATTCTAATAATTAGAATGTTTATATATTTTAATTTCACATTGTTTAATTATTAGCTTTTCACCAACTCATGAACCTTCTGCAGTTCCCTCATGAACCCCCATTAGGAAAAACCCTTGTATAAAACTTTTAGTACATTCTTCAAAACAACAGAAAGAAAGTCATACAGGTTTGGAACAATATGAGGTTGAGTAAGTGATGACAGAATTTGCATTTTTCAGTGAACTGTCTCATTAAGCATTTGCACAACATTGTGTGTTTGTTTCTGGATGACCTGTGTATCTTTCTTTTTTTCTCTCCTTTTCAGGCTTGCTAAGTCCACCCTCACTCTGATTCCGTTACTGGGGATCCATTTGGTCCTGTTTTCGTTTGTTACTGACGAGTCTACCTCACATGGTGCTCTACCCCTGCGCCTCACAAAGCTCTTCATTGACCTCTTCTTTAACTCCTTCCAGGTCAGAAAGCCTTAATACACCAACACTCTTCCTTTCATTTTGTGCATTTTCAGTGGAATGACAGGACTATGAATTGACTGGATTGCATTCAATTCAAATCAATTCAACACAGCCACACAACAGCAATTTAGCCCAACAAATACTATTTTCAGGTAACTTTATAGAAATAGATAATGACACCAAATTTAATCTATTGATTATATAATATGCTGAGTAGAGCATTCTTTTTCACCATGAACCAATTTATTAATCTATTAAACATAATAAAAATATACAAATGATCATATGTGAATAATTACATTTTTAGAAAACCTACTGAAAATTGTAGTTATTATAGGCTTATTAGTATTAGAAAAACGTCTCAGGTTACGACTGTAACCATGGTTCCCTGAGAAGGGGAACGAGACTGCATCATGAGTTGATGTTACGGGAACGCTGCTCGTGAGCCGGTGTCTGAAGCATGTGTTGCGTGCCGATCTTGATTGGCTACTGCAGTCATGTGATGTTACATCTGCGTTTTTCAAGTATATAAGGACGGCTAGAAAGAACATCAACAGCTTTGTTTGAAGGAAGATGTACAGGAATGCCCGAAAGTATGGCAAAGTTATGCAGTGTCTCCCCTTCTCATGGAACCATGAATACAGTTGTAACCTGAGACGTTACCTTTCTAAGTGGAACTCTACACTGCATCATGAGTTGATGCTATGGGAACAAAACATCCACTATGCCAGGGGTCGGCAACCCAAGGCATGCGTGCCAACACTGGCACGCAGAAGGTTTATCGCAGGCACGCAAGCAAACGTGAGAGAGGTGTATGTATTTCATTCAGATAAAGTAACTACATGGCTAGAGTTGCCATGTTCCCCTTTAATATGTTATTTATCTTACAATTCTGTATCTTGTTTGTCACCTCAATTCAAAATGAGGAATTTAATTGAAATTTGATGCACTCTCAATTCAATTATAAATGATGCACAACAAAAAGATGGATAACAAGCTCAAAGCTCAGATGTAATAACAAATGAAACATTGTTATGTTCTTGATATGCCAGAGAGAAATCACTTCACCTTGCCAAAATCTCCCTGAAAGCCCCATATGCTGCAAATCAGCAATGCATTCAAATGTCCCTTGATCGGGCAGCAGCTTTGAAAAAAAAAAAAAAAAGAAGAAAAAAAGACATTTTGTAGCTTATTTTACTGTGTCAGGACTAATTGCTTTGAGAGAGCAGGCGCTACAAATTGGCTGACTCACCCTTTGACAAACTGATAATGACACTCAAGTGGAGCACAGCTGCAATGCGTTGAGTTTGTATCATCTGCCTGGAGGAACTGCCCTGATGAGACTTTTCACATGTGTAAAGATTCAGTGAAAGAGAGAGAGAGGACATAAAGCTTGACTGTTATTTATCCATCTGCAGACACTTCATGCTTATTGGCTTTTGAATATTTTACTGCAGATGGCACTAACTGAACCCTAAGTCTCTTTCATATTGTCGTGTTTAGCTCATTCGCAAAATAGACTGATTATTACTTCTATAGATTTTTGAAAGCACTTTGTTTTTATTTACAGAATGTTTGACTATGAACAACCACGAAACATGATGTTTAGTTGGGTTTTTGCATAAAAAAAATGCTGGACATTCATTGTATACGTTTAGCAGTGTGTGTTCCCTGGGAATCAAACCTATGAACTTAGCATTGCTAATTTGTTAACTGTACTAGTCGAGCTACACCTTGAGAACAGCTTGAATTGCTAATCCAGGCTGGTTTATAGTGGTTGTTAGTTCTGGTTTAAATTCGGGTTAAGTGTAGGGTTAGAGTCGGGGTTTGTAGGAATGTTGCCCTCGACCTATGGTTTGTAGCTTAGTTTATTGTTAGTATGACATGGACTTAAAAAGTAATGCTTATCATGCTTTTGTACAAAATATTAAAATATGTATCAATTCATTAGAAGAGGTTTTTCCTCCACCACCTGCATGACGTCATTAAAGGGATAGTTCACTCAAAAATGAAAATTCTGTCATAATTTACTCACCTCCAAGTTGTTTCAAAACTGTACGAGTTTCTTTCTTCTGCTGAACATATAAGAATATATTTTGAAGAATGTCGGTACATTCAAACAATTGATGGCAGTCAATGGGGTCCATCAACTGTTTGGTTACCCATATTCTACAAAATGGTAAAACACTATAGTAGTTAAGCGACACCCCTGGTCTTTTCAGCAGGTTGTGCATTTATACCATACCACCTTGTTGTAGTTGTGTCTTAAATTCGGCATGAAATGAAAGTTCTAATAGTCTTTTGAAGTGAAACACTTCTCGAACAAGAAAAAATGATTGTGTTCATGGGGAATTGATTGGATGGTTGTGGTTTGCTATTGCTGCGATCGTTTATCCTGTCCTCTCGCCAGTAAACACGTCATCAGAGAGAATAAGAGATGTTGCTACAAGAGGGAGAGGAAGTTATTTTGATTAAAGACAATGAGGGCACATGAATGAAAAAATTATGATGTGCAAGGATTTATAATAAGCAAAAATGAGAATTGTCAGTTTTGATTTCATGGTGACTATAAATGATTTGCTTATTCATGCTCTGACATGTTCACAGGGGCTGCTGGTAGCAATCTTATATTGCTTCGTCAACAAGGAGGTGAGTTCAACTCTTTTCTTTAATGTACACAACTTCATAAAGGTAGTTCTGGATTCACAAGTATGTTTCCTTTCCATTCTGTGCATCTTCTTGATTGGTCAGGTTCAGTCTGAGATTCTGAAGAAATGGAGACGCTGGAAGCTTGGGAGGGACATTGAGGAGGAGTACCGCCACACTTACAGCCAGACCATTCAGATGAAAAGTGGCAGCATCCTGGTCCATTCCTCCAACCTCTCTCGGCTGCCTGATATCGCTACCACTACCTCCCGGCTTGGGAGTCCAGAAGAGAAGCAGATGTTGGTGTCCAACAATCAAAACGGTATGGGTACTGGGCAGGGATGCCTGCAGTTCACCTCCACACCCCAGGATGGCTCCACCTGCAGTTCAATAACAGAGGAAATAATGGTGGTGGACAGAGGAAAGTGTTGTAGCGTTCCACAGGGCAATGCTGAGAGAAACCTGTGAGATGAAGTAGACTCCAGGTGTCTCACCGAAAGACCCATGGCCCGACCACTCTCACTTCCTCTGGCTGAGGGCCCTGAACCCTTTGCCCTGGCTGGAGCGAGAGGCGTGTGTATGTATGTGTGTGTCCCTGGCACCCGTGTGAGTTTGTGAGAGCGCTGCCCTCTCTGAAGCTCAGCAGAAAACTTATGTTACATGGGCAAGCAGAAGGTGGACATATGTTAACAAAGATTTGCACAAATGTACATGTTAACAAACCCTTTGATGAAAACAGAGTCTTAACTCTAGTGTTATACAATATAGCTGTCTGTGATGTTGATGATTTAGTAGAAAAAACCCATCTGCACTGCAGGGTCCAAATGGAACCAGCAACGGTTCAGCAAAAAAACATCTACAACCAGTGTCTCTGGATGGACAGAAAATTAGAGATTCACTTAACTGAACTCATCAAAAACTTAAGCAAACCGGTTAATGTGTTACAAAGTGTGTGAGTTCGGACTGAACCGAAGGAACCCTACACAAATTTCCATGCAAGTTTATGCTAATTTGGGGCAGGTGGACCAGCAAAGCCAAGCTGTCCACTGGCAAAAATATTTTGGGTGAAGCTGATTGGTGAAGGACATTCTGCTGGTTAAGTTAGTGAAAAAGCCTTGTGGTGAAACCAGCACACCAGCATTTTTGTTTGCATATATTTTGGAATCAATTGATGCGTTTGGGTACACGTAACAAGTAAAGCTGTTTTAGTTTCATTAAAACCATCTTTGGATTTGTTAGAAATGAATTGCCAAGGCAAGGTATAGATATAGACTGATCAAGCCCTGTATTGCCCATGTGCCTTTTTCTGTAGGTCATAGACCCCAATATCAAAGCAAAAACACAAAAGCCGCTTTTCCACCGTTTGGCCAAAAAATAATAATAATAATGGTAAGGAACAGTTCCAGTTTTATTTCACTTGAGCTTGGTTCAACACGGCACGATTACAAACCGTTCTCAGACCGGAATTGTCAGCATGGTTGGCTAGAATGCATGCAGTGACGTCGCCACTCAGGATTGGTCACTTTGTTGTTGACTGGCTGCTAGTTTCTTTGTAGCTTGCCAAGCATGCCATTTGAGCAAAGTAAATACAAGTTGATAATAATATTAAAAGAAACATCTGATCATTCTCCATAATGTGGTCACTATTTAAATCTCATACCGTCTGTAAACTCTTGTATTACCAAGGTAGCGACGGACGTGTTTGTATTATATTCCAAAGAGCTCTGTCATCAGCCCCACAGTGGAAAATGAAACCATAGAATGGAAACACAGAATGGCACGGTTAAGTAACAAGAACGGTTTGGCCAGACAGTGGAAACGCGGCTAAAGATTGACCAAACAAAGTAAGTGAAGTACAAATCCATCAGTCACTGACTCAATCTTCAGAGGTGAACGTTGCTTAAAGCAGATTCTGTATTGTGAACTGGAATGTGCCACTATTAATCACTATTAATGATGTGCAAGGAAACATGCTTGGTATACTCAAGCATGCAAAATGCAGCCATATGTTGAAGACTTCAAAGGGTCTGGGTCAGTGCCTTAATGGAGTATTATGCCAGATCTGATTCCCTTGTGTCAGTGGTCAGAGGAGATGACTGTCCACAAAACATGTACAAGAGTCAGTGTTAGTTAGCAACTGCTTCTTCTCTCGCATTCTTCTCAACTCCCAATAGGCATTCAAATCCTTTGCCATAGAGCTTCGGGATGTGTAGGAGGAACTGAGAGGACGAGAGCGAGAAAGCAAAGACAGAATTTAGAACAAATTCCAACATAAGACATCGATCAAAATGATTCCTCACTCAGAGGATGTTTTAATTCTCAGATCAAGGATATGCCATAAAAATACACAACTGCAAGTCACTGAAATGAGGTTGCGGCAAAGGTTAAGTGTGTAATTTCTGTGACATTAACACCACTAAAACCACTGTTTGTTTGAGTGGCCCAACTGGGACATAACAACATTGATTCAACCAATACCTTGAGTTTGGGGTGGGACTCTCTGTCTGAACCATGGGGTCAAGTTTTGTCTGGTTAATATCAGCAGTTTGCTCTGTTAAATCCAGTAACTACATCATTATGAAGGAAAAAAGCTCTTTTCCTCATTGACGGCCATTCAAACGAAGCTGTGTATTCTGACAAAATAAATTTTTATTGCAAATATTTTATTATATGATAGTTGTCGAGAAACTGCATTTAAGAGGAATGAGAATGCTAATGAATGAGTTTCCCCTAGATATTGAAAAGAGTTTGAAATTTGTCATTTTTGCAATTCTGTTTAGTGCCGATAATGGCGTATAAATGACATACTTCACCTTTAATGACAATGAGCAGCTGATGCCCCATATTGTGGCATTTGTGTGCATAATGATGCACATTTATTTTTTCTTTAGATCATCAAACACATGATGATCATGACGACGATTATCGCAGATACTATGTGGGGCAATTTGCTAAATTTTAATTTATAATTGTTGTAGATATTGGTAAATGCCTGTTGAGATTTGTAATGACTTTGTTTTGTGGTCTCTGCTATTTGTGCACATGGTGTGTATTTTGTGCTTGTGTGTGCTTTGTGGAGAGTAAGAAAAATATTTAGGTTCCGGTTTAGTGTTCAGTCAAATAGAAGAAGAATTGCTGGCATTTTTTGCAACACTCAAGACCAGTTTGCCTTTTGAGTGAAACTGGCTGAGATAAATCAGTCCTTCTGAGTTAAAGATGAGGTAGCAGTGGCTAATTTGTAATAATTGCAGGTGAAAGACTAGAACATTAGAAAATTCAGTTGAATTTTTGCCAAAAAGGGAAATACTTTATCGCCACAAGGGATCAAAGGCCACAATCTTATTTGCCTGAGGTTGTCTGCCAAAGCAAAACAATCCTGTTGAATATTTCAAACAGATTTTTCAAAATTGCCATCATCTAATGTTATCCAAGCATGTGAGTAATCGCGGAAGTCGATAAATCATGCATGCATGGGTCTGTCTTCTATTTCCATGTGAGCGTAAGCCCTCTGTTTCTTGCAGCCAAACTGAAGGGATGCCAAATTCTTCAGTGAGGGAAGCAAAGTGCCTGTCATGCTCCTCTATCTGCATTCAAACTTCAGACCCTCTTGCAATGTCAAGGAATGAACTTGCAAAAAGTATCCCAGGAGAACCAGAGCCGCAATGCTTTGGATGCAAAAGACATGGAAAGCTGAATCTATGTAACAAAACATGCATTTTATCAATTGAACCGATTATTAAGCCTCTAAACGGTAATAAGGTCACATCAATAAATTTAAATATGTTGACAAAGTCAATATTAAATAGCTTGAATAGATGTAAAGCGTTTGGGTCGCAATTGGTCACATGACACATGAGGATCAATGATGTAGAAGAGAATATATTAAAGGCAGGGTAGGTAGGATTTTTCAAAAAAAAAAAACATTCCAAATTTGTTTAAACTGTCTTTATATACCAATACATAATTAAAATGTAAGTACTCTGAAAAAGAGAGTATAAAAATCGAGTCTCTGTAGACCTTTTAATCTGCAATAAACACAGCTCATTATTTCCATTCACTCCACCCCTCCCTTCTAAGCTCCTTCCAAAGCCACGCCCCCAAAACACATGAACGCGCGACGCCAAACGCTCAGGATCAGCTGGAAGACGCATTTATTTACCTGAGACGAGTGAGAGGAAGGAGCGCGCAGTGCATGCAGTGACATCATGTCAGAATCACATGTAATAAAATACCTAACTTTATCACTATAAATATAAACAAATAAGATGGCTTTTAGTACTCACTATCAAGCTAGCATATCGATACTGGTAAAGTTTAAAATATATTTTGTTTGATTCGGTAACGAGCTATATTTAGGCTATAGGTAACGAGCTATATTTATAAGGCAAAGCTAAAAACAGTTTGCATTGATACACGTTTTTCCATTACCATCAGTTACACTGTGATGAAGGTGAATTTCGTGTAAGATTCATAATAGGCTATGGTGTTTTGCATGTAAGAGTTTCCATGATGAAAACATTGTTGACTGATGAGGACTAACGTTACACTCCGGTGACAAGTACCGCATCGTCGGTTCGAGGACAGGTCCGGGGTCGAGGGCGAAGCAGAGGAGGTCGTTCAAGAGTGCGGGCAACCAGGGTCCGAGGAAGTAGTTTTTGCCTTGTTTGCCTTCGCTGACTGCATATGCAGGTGCTTTGAATTTTGAATGCTCTTTCTCTGCCATAATTTTACTCTTCGTAGGTTTCGCGCCTCTCTTGCACTCCTCAAATCAAACGGGTGCGCGCGCATATGGGCAGATCTTGTAGCAACAGTGGTGGTAGCCATGGTTGCGAGAGTGAGTGACAGTCGCCCAAACCAATCAATTGTTTCGTCCCGGATGGAAATAATGAGCTGTGTTTATTGCAGATTAAAAGGTCTACAGTCACTCGATTTTTATACTCTCTTTTTCAGAGCACTTACATTTTAATTATGTATTGGTATATAAAGACAGTTTAAACAAATTTGATTTTTTTTTTTTTTAGAAAAATCCTACCTACCCTACCTTTAAATGTGTTGCTCTCACAAAATTGCCATACTGTATGACTTCAGAAAGCTTCATGAACAGAGCACATATGGACATATGGACTAATTTTTATGGTGCTTTTTACTTTTTGGAGCAGCTTGGACATTTCATATAATGTCCCATTTTGTGTTATATGGAAGAAAAAATGTTGGGTTGGAATGTCATCAGCCTTTTCGGTTACACTTTATTTTAAAGTGTCCTTGTTACAGTGTAATTATACAATTAAGTATATCAAACAATATGTACTTAACTATAGGGTTATCATTATGGATAGGATTTGGTTTACAGTTATTTGCATGTAATTATGCATCATTTACTGATATTTATATAATAAGTACATGTAAGATGTAACAAGGACAGTGTACAATAAAGTGTTACCGAATTTTCCATTTTGAGCAAACTATTCCTTTTAAGTTTTGTTTTTGGCAAAATTCAAAAACAAAGATGCCAGTATATATATAATATATATATATATATATATATATATATATATATATATATATATATATATATAAAAAATATATATATATCCTGTTTGCCCCTGAATTACACTCTATTCTCTGACTGCAGTGTCTTTGGTTGAATGTATTGTGAATTCCTCGGTAAGGATTCCCCAAGGTTTTTTTTATTATTATTATTTTTATTTTTTTCACAGTGTTGGTGTTTCATAGCATACACCTCAGCTACATTGCAAATGACTGATGCAAAACAATCAATTTAGAGCACTCCCATTATAATCAAAGACACAACGAACGCAAATGAACAGTGTGGAAGCGTTGCTCATTGTAACGGGTGTGCTCTAGTGTTGTGTTGTGTAGCTTGCTTGCTTTGTAGGTGGGCTGATAGTATGGCTGGCCAGACAGGGAGTGTAGCAGAGAAGGCCTGCCATGCTGTAGATTAAAATATGTGCTTGTGTAATGTTTTTTATTTTTATTTAATTTTTTTCATTAATTATGATATGAAGGTGGTGAATAAATAAATTCAAGTAAAAAAAGTGTTTGTGGTTTGTCTTTCACTGTTACCAAATCAGTAGAGAATGTCAATCCTACCATATGCTGTCATAGACAACCTTTCGCCATTGAAAGATAAAAACTTATTGACCCAGTCAAGTTATCACTAGCACTGAGGGGGTAAACCTTCATGCTTGCTTTTTTAAACATGTACATTTCCATGTAAATCACATCGTACAAATTCCTTCAAAATTGCATAAACTCGTAAAACACTTGTTTTTTCATGAGATCAGGTTGGTTTGTACTGTGAATTTTGGGTTAATAAAGCCTCTAGATGTTTAGCACTGTTTGAAGGTTAGTTTAAAATTTACATCGGCTTCATGTACTTACAGTATAATGAAGTACATGAAGAAAGTTAGCCAATCAGCAGTAGGGGGCATATCCACTCATGATGGGGGAGGAGAGAGAGTGAGTAAGAGGGACAATTGAAGAAAGACTGTAGAAAGAGAGATGGCTGAGAGACATTACAAAAGAAAAAAGCTCACTGGGACAAGAAGGGTTATGATAAGGCAAGACCTTTAGGACCTGCATTAAAATTAGAAAAGCTTTCCAGTGCTGGAGGGACTGAATCAGAGGCTGAGGCCGCCATTTTGGGGGCGGAGCAATGAAGGGAGGGGTGTTTGTGTAGCTTGATTTCCGATATCAACATTGTTTCTCAGAAATCACTTACTGCACCTCTAATCTTTGTACAATTTGGACAATTAGGCAGCTCTAAAAAACAATTTCAAGTCTGAAGGGATTGTAAGCGTTGCTAGGTAGTTGTTAACTCTTTCCCCGCCATTGATGTGTTTTTCTGGCATTCCATGTTTTTACTGTAAAATGGTAGGGGGCGCTATTGCACATCTTCTGAAAGAGTTCAGCATTTCCAGATCCAAAAACGAGTTAAGAAGAAGATCTGCGTAAACCAGAAGGAGCAGATAGAAGATTTATTACACACAATTACTCTACAGTGATCATCAAACTTTCAACAGCATATACATTTAAAACTGCCTGACGAAATGTCGAACCCACAAAGAGGTACAGGACTGTGAAGCTTTGGGAGTGTTGATGGACTCAATCTACTCCATCTTGTTTTGATCATCGTTCAGCATTCGATCCGGGTGTAATCTTTGATAAAACTGCAATTTTCTCAGCTATTTTTTATTATTATATATTTTTTTATTTTTTATGAAACATATCTGCATTCAATTGTTAATACAAAAGAAAATCAGGGGCTCTGTTTTTATTTAGATATATTCAATGTTTACATATTAATACAACAAAATATTGTAGGGGTCATCAAAGTTCTGTGAAAATAATTAAAAAAATAATATTTTTTGCCGCTGACTGGAAAAACTTTTTTAGAAAACGCTGGTGGGAAGTTAAGGTGTTCTTAGAGGTTGATGGACATTTCTGAGTTTTCTAAAGCTGGGGACACACTTAACGACTGTAAGGCCGATTATTAATGTAATTTGATACTTTCGACTGATCATGCTCAAACGCGCCAAGTCGGGTTCAGTCGGTGTTCACAGTCGGTGTTTAAAATCTGCTCCAGTCATTGGAAACAGTCTGTAAGTGTGTTCAGTTCAGTCTTAGAATGTTTCAGCTAGTCGTTAAGGCATAAGGTGCCCAGCATAAGGTGTTGATTTTCTGAGCGGCTGCTTGGCAGTTGTTAAGACAATCTTGGTGGTTGCTATGTGGTTGCTAGGGAGTACTGTTTGGTTGGAAGGCAGTTAACGACTGTAAGGCTGATTATGAATGTAATTTGATACTTACGACTGACCATGCTCAAACTGAGTGGTACGATAGCTATATGAGGGGTTCCTAGGATGTTGGTAGTGTGTTCTGGGAGAGTAGGGTTAGGAATAGTGGAGACAGCCAACCCAACAACCCAATCAAATATTTATCAACACCTAGAAAATGTAGCCCACCATGTTCTAATATTCTCAGTACAGCAAGTGCTGTAAACCTGCCTAAACAAATGCTGTGTTTGGACTGGGCTGGAGTGTTAAGCAGACATGAATCCATTCGGTACTTCAGTGCTTGATTTTCTAATCCGTTTATTTATCTCAATCCTCTTTGAGGCCGTAGGCCAAGCTTCTGTCCTGCCTTTAACAAAACAAACCTGTCCGTTTCACCATAGGCTTCCCACCTCTATAGCTTGGTTGCGCAGGGGAAAGAGGCACAGCATGGAAAAACAGACGTGTCGAGGTGTTGATGCTCTGGAGAACTGTTGTTGTGCTTGTGTGAGACTGATGGTGGAATATGACCTGATAAGGGCATTGTTATCACATACTGCTTTAAATGCTAGCATGAATCATCATTTATCATATCACCACACTGGTTCGCCTCACATCGTGATTTATGATTCACTAATTAGAGGCCAATGAAATGCTTGAAACACACAGTCGTCTGATGTGGTGTGGCTGGGAAGATCTTGTTTCATAACTGTCTAGTTAGTCTTTTCTGTGTTTTCAAACCACACTGTTTGTTTGCTTCTATCCTGGCATATCCTGGCAACTGCACTGCTACTCAAAAGTGCTGTAATCCAAATGAGGTGGTCCTTTATTGAGCGCTTCTGTCCACCGGGCCCTACATCATTTCCACACTATTCATCATGCTCTACTGGTGTTTGTGGGCAGATGGCACTTGGAACAGGATTGCAGTCGCTTGAACTATATGCTTAGATGAAGGATTCGGTCCCTCATGCCACAAATGTGTTCAAATGTCATTACATATGAATGTCATTACACAACAGACTTAACACCATAAAAATGAGGAAACCACCATGTCAGTGACATACAGCATTTATAGTGGTCATGTCATGGCTTTTTTAGTATTTTCTTTTAGGTTCACTTTGAGTGAACAACAACAAATAACAAGCTTATTGGGAAAATGTGCCTCTTTCTGCATTTTTGCAAAACTTTAAATGTACTGTACATATACGTAAAATTCACTGCAATTACCAGCTAAAATTAAAAGTAGTGGCAGTAAAACAATTTGTATTCCTTTATACACAAATGATGAATACAGGTGCAAATTATTTATTATGAAAAACTATACTACATGACTTAACATGAATGTCCCAAATGTGAGTTTTGCCATTTAGTGGATGTACCAATGAGTGCAGTCAATTCCAGGCAAATGTGCAGATTTTGAATAGCGAATTTTGATTTCAGTTTGATTTAAGGATAAGCCAGTCTCCAAAATGTTAAGTTCACTTTTGGTGCTCCTTTGAAGCCTAACTTCACATAAATTTAATAAGTAATTCTTATAAGTAGCCTAATGCAAGATTTCAGCCCTTGAGGGACAAAAGTGGATGAATTAACTTTAACTGAAATTGTTGTGTTCACACATTATGCACTTAAATAATTTGTGCTGATTAATCTCATCTGTGCCTTGATGAACAAAGCATTAAACGCTTACTTAGAGCTGTTGTTTACAGCTGCTGGTAAAAATAGCATAAATACGAGCAGCCGTGCCCTCCATCAAACGATATTGGAAATGGCGGCGTGAAGTGCAATTTCCATCCCTTTATTTCTTTATGCTCATGACGTACAGACATAATTGTCAAAAGTTATAATGACAATGATAGAGGGGCAATTTTATTTCGGCTATAAATATTGCTCATAATGGGACCATTGCTTCCTCTCAGGTTGTTATCAGTTCCATTAGAGCCTAATGGACTCATTCATGATGTGATTATGGGGCGCTTCTTACACATAAAGCTCTTAAACCTCTTTCTCTGAGATAAACTGGCCTAATTTGACTCTTTGTTTATAAAGTGGGCTGAGTTTGTTCTGTTGTGTTGGTTGATCATTAATTGTAAATTTGCTTGATATCTGGTCCCTAGAGAAATGTCAGTGACTGCTGTCATTGTGAGGTAATACCGTAAGCAGTGTGTTGAATGCATTATTGTTCATTACCACTCCAGTGACAGTTTGTACAATGACTGATTAACACATTTCTCATTGTAACTCATCAAGTGAGAGCAATACGATAGCTAATGAAATCTTAACTGTGATCCAAATAGAGTGACCAGACGTCCTGGTTTACCCTAGACAATTCACTAAAAATGTAAATCAATAACAATTAATTGTGCCAACCAACAGCACTGTTTATGCGGGTAAAAGGGATAATTATAATGTATGGCGGAATAGCACTTTTGGGAATGCTTCGACTCGGCGCAGTAAAAAGTCACGCCTGATCCTCTTCCTCTCACTTCTGTCATTAGTGGGAAGAGGATCAGGCGTGACTTTTTACTGCTCTGAGTCGAAGTATTCCCACTGAGATGAGAGAGGTATGTATCAACTCGTCTTAGTTAAGGGAATAACATAGTTTAATATGAAAAAACGGTGGAGTATCCCTTTAACACACTTACATGTAAGTAGGCCTTTCAAAATATTTCAAAAACAATAGAAGTAATAATGAAATTGAATAATGAATAATGAATATATTAACAACTTTTGGAATAGTTTTAGCAATGTTAATTCGAGTACTCTTAAAAAAAAAAAGTATGCTAAAATGTTCTTCTTTTACACTAGGACTGTATTCTCCAGCATCCCTTGCCACAGTCATTGTATGGAAATGAGAACTTTAACACTTATACATTTGTGCTTCAACAAAAATAATACTTTAAAAAATACTCATGGTAAAATGATGAGTAAATAGTGACATCATTCCTATAAATATCAGTAGAGGCTCACTGAACAGTGTTTTTTATCTGAAATCTCATTCATCTGTCTGGAGTGCATTTCAGTGACAGACCATGAACACTTAAAGACTCACCGCTCAACTGCACTGCAGACACTTCGCTAGTACTAACAGTGTTTTCTGTCATAAATCCACTGGGCCGACCTTCACACATGCACACCTTCTCTACATTAGAGCTGGTTTTCTCAACCTGGGAGCATTGCTTTATGTTTCGTTATGTCATTGTGCTGTTGGGTGTTACCTCTGTGTGACCAAAAGGCAGGAACCCATCTCTTGTTCCCTCTCTTTCTGTTTGTCTGTCTCTCTCGGTCTCACACTCTCTCCATCTGCCCGTTCTCCTTTGTGCACAATTGCCCCGGAGAAAAGAACTCAGTCACTTTCAATTTTACACCCAGTGAGGTACAGTGTATATTTTTGTCCAGTACGGCTAGATTCGTCAGCCTTCATCCCACTGCACATATTTAAAGTGCCCAGTGCTCAAATGGTCAACAGAGTTATGTCAAAAATCTGAGCTGAATGTGCTATTATTTAATTAGCTATAAACATGTTTAACTAACTTTAACCTGGTCAGCAGGACTCTCCAAGATAGTGATGGACCTGAAAGAAAACGTCTCGGGTTACGACTGTAACCCTTGTTCCCTGAGAAGGGAATCGACACATTGGGGAACGCCTTCAGCGTGACGTGTCTGAAGTCTGTATAGAACTAGTCCAATCTTGATTGGTGTTGCGTCATGACGTCACTCGTGACGTCGCATGTGACGGTGATGCGGAAGCTATAAAAGGACGCCGGCACATAACAGCGTCAGCTTCTGATTGGTCGAAGCAAGTCGTTCTCAGGAGCGCGAGAAGTGTGGCCGAGGGACGCTGCGTCTCGTTCCCTTCTCAGGGAACAAGGGTTACAGTCGTAACCCGAGACGTTTCCTTTCGAGGGAACTTGCGCTGCGTCGAGAATCGACACATTGGGGAATAAAATGCCCACTGCGCCACACTGAGAGATATACGCCCTGGTGTGAAGCAATCTGGCACACTCAAGACGAGAGCACTTGTGACCCCGTTGTAGAGGGTAGATCCAGACTGTAATGTCTTATGAAGGTGTGTGGGGTGGCCCAGCCTGCGGCATCACAGACCACTTGAAGGGAAACTCCTGCTAACAAAGCTTTACAGGAAGCCACTCCTCTGGTTGAGTGGGCTCTTATTAGAAGAGGCAAAGGCAAGCTGCGCGCCTCGTAAGCCGAAGAAAGAGCTTCTACTATCCATCTGCTGATAGTTTGCTTAGAGGCAGGGGAACCCTTCTTAAGTGACCCAAAGCACACGAGTAACTGATCCGACTTCCTCCAGCCCGAGGTTCTCTGAACAGAGGTCTCAAGGGCTCGGACCGGGCATAAAAGATATACAGTAGCTTCGCTTGCTCATCAGACACATGCGGTGGAGGATGAAATGCCAGAAGAATTACAGACCGTGCCACATTTGTAGGCACCTTCGGCACATAGCCGGGTCTAGGGTGGAGAATGACTCTAAGGGTGCTTTCACACTTGGTTCGATTGCCTGTTCCGAACCCGAGTTCAATTGCTCCCCCCTGCCCCTGCCCCTGCCCCGCACCAGATTATACGTCATCAATAGCGGTTCACTTCCGCGATTTGGTACGATTGCGTTCATATCAGCAGTGAACCGTACCCGAGTTCACATGAACCGTACCCCAGACCACCTTTTTAAGCGGACTCGAGTACGGTTCGCGGGTGCGCACCCGAGTTCGGAAAACAGCGTTCACATCATCCAAACGAACCGAACTCTGACGTCATTCGAACCCGGGTGCGCACCAAAAGTGCTAGTGTGAAAGCGCCCTTACTCTGCCAGGAGCGAACTCGAGGCAAGAGGGAGCAACGGATAGCGCCCGCAGATCGCTGACTCTTTTCAGGGAAGTAATAGCGAGCAGGAAAGCTTGTTTTAAAGATAGAAATTTCTCAGGCACCGTGTCCAATGGTTCCAAGTGTGCCAGGGATAACCCCTCAAGAACCACAGCCAGGTCCCACGTGGGGACCCTGGACTGGATGACAGGCCTCATCCTCCTTGCTCCACGAAGGAAACATATTATAAGTAGGTGTCTCCCCAGGGTGCCCACCCCTAAAGGCGCGTGGAAGGCAGCTATGGCCGCCACATAGACCTTAAGCGTGGATGGGGAGAGCCCGTCAGAGAAGCGACTCTGGAGGAACTCCAGCACTGAAGCCACTAGGCAGTTAACTGGGTCCAACTGATGTTCTCTGCACCATAAGTTGAATACATTCCATTTTAACCCTCTGGGGACCAAAAACGCGCCCCCGCGTTTTGCTCGTTTTTTTGTTTTTTTTTAGCAATGTAAAATAAGCTCAAACTGCTCTGTTAATTTTGATCTTTCATTTTCGTGTTA
Source organism: Leuciscus idus (assembly GCA_021554675.1). NCBI lineage: Eukaryota > Metazoa > Chordata > Actinopteri > Cypriniformes > Leuciscidae > Leuciscus > Leuciscus idus. Next base: position 15,444,527 of record CM038621.1, read on the forward strand.
TACATCAATCGATCCTGTTCAGTTTAATTTTTTTTTCTGTATACTCACAATAAAAATAAAGTGTTGTGCTTTTTGCCAAATAAAGAAAAATAAATATGATTCAAGTTCTGCACTCTCTCTGTCTGTGAAGTCCAATTTGAAACGCGTTCGAAAATGATCTGATACTCCGCGAAAATTCAGTCAAACAGGTAAACATACATACCCACGGGCATAAAGCTTGAAATCGCTTCTCTTAAATGAAGTAATTTATATAAAAAAACAAATATTCTCAGCTTGTGAAATCTGTATTAAAAGAGAGCGATTCCAGTCGAGCTTATTAGAGCTCATTCAAATGTAATGTAACCACGCCCCGGAGAGCGCGCTATTCAAACGCAAATTCTGAACCATTTCAGACCTGTGAAACGCCCACATCAGCTGTAAACACATGCAGCGCGCCGCGAGTGAGGCATAGCCTACCTAATAATCCTGGAGAAAAGTTTCCTGAGAACAGTGCTGATATGAGGAGCAATAGATGAGGAGTGAGGTAGGCTAAGTTTTAGCCTCTTTTCTCAAGTGTTATGTGGAATAACGTTATGGAAGAACGTTAGTGTAGGCCTATGTAAACCGCAAAAAGATGAATCGCGTTTCTATAATATGAATTGCGTTTCTGTGAGATGAATGAAGGGTACATATTTGTAAAGACTGTTTAGCCTAAATATGAATCGCGTGCAGGGCTGGACTGGGACAAAAATTCACCCATCTTTGCACGCCATTGAATATGTATACCAAAATCCTTTTCCTTAAAACAATTAATGCCATGTAATGAGTAAGTAGGAACGAGATGAGAGTTAACAGATGAAAAAAAAAAAAAGTGTAATAAAAATACTCAATACCTCTGGTCCTCTAAGGGGGTTCGGGGGCATGCTCCCCCGTAAGAAAAAATTCATCAATCTGGTGCACTTTGAGAGTTCAAAATTAAAAGCTCCAACCCATATTCAGTGTGCAAATTGAACAAAGAAAAACTCAATCCTCTTTTAGTTAGTCTGTCTACATTACACTAATGATAGTTATAATATTAATCCCATGGCAGTAATAGCCATATATTGTAAAACAAATGCACTGAGAAATAAAGGAAACTTTCATAATTAGTTTTGTACTAATTTCTATACTTGAAAGTGATGATCTTTTTTTTAATATTTTGTTTATCTTTTATTTTGATGGAAACTGCATCGAGCTTTTATTTTGGCGGAACAAAATCAAAATTGATTTTGGTTTACAAACGCGTCTCATTACAATTCTAGTAAAATTCGGTAATCGTTTAGGCGGCAGGTATAAGGCTGCTGCGGCGCTACCAGTCACTTTAAGGGATTTTTTTCTCGATTGATTACATTAACTTATTCTCACCAAGAAAGTAATTTTTTACAATTGTGTGTGAATGTATCTATTCGGGCGCAAAGAAGATGCAAACGATAACTCACGCACTGTTCTCTTTCATAGGTTCACTCAACGCTGCGGATAGCGCAGTGGGATATTCTCTGAATGTGCCGATTGTCTTAAGCCCTATAGAATCACGCCAATTCATTGGCTGATGGCGCCCGCGCAATCTGGCTCCGCCCCGACGCTCTTACGTCGCATCATTACATATTCGCGCACGCCATCTGCTCCTCAGATTTCTCTGCCTTCAGAACGAAGCGGTCACGTTTGCCCTTCGCTCGTTATTTTTCTGAGCTCGAAAAATACGACTTCTGGATTATTCTCTGCGCTTCTGCGACTGTTCAAGACGGAACTCTGTTTCTCCTTACGGTGAAGTTGCCATGGAATACCGACGCTGTACTCCGCCATGTGCTCGTTACATCGCTAACGACGACCCACACAGTAAGTGTGTTAAATGTTTGGGCTTTTCACATGCGCGCGAGGCAGTCATAGGATCGTCTAAATGCAAATTCTGTGAAAATCTGTTGCTCAAAACCCTCAAATCGCGGCTCGCGGTTTTTGAGAGGGAATCATTAGTCTCCCCCTGTCGCGCTCCCGAGGCCTCTCGAGGATCCGCGACTTGGGGTTCGGATATAGAGCTTGAGGATGTGGAGTTCGAGCAGACGAGCCCCGCTCTTTCTCTCCCTCCCTCCCCTCGGCACGCGCGAGGCATGCCAGTCGAATTTTCACACGATTATTTGCGCCCCAGCCCGGGAGCACGCGACGCGGTTTCTTTCGGGCTGGAGGATGTACTTTTTACCGAGGCTTCCGACTCCGAGGATTTCGTGAATCTCAGAGACTTCTCAGTGGCCCTAATTCTAGGCCTCAACGGAGAACGCTGCCATTTTTCAGTGATCTGCATCACGAGATTTCCAGATCCTGGAAGCAGCCTTTCTCTGCGCGCCTCACTAATGCTGCAGCTGCTGATTTCACCAACCTAGTAGGTTCTGTGGATCAGGGCTATTCCGCCATTCCGGCGATTGAGGAGACTTTAGCCGACCATCTTGCTCCATCGTCTGCGCCGTCCTGGAAGTCGCGCCCCCTCCTCCCCTCTAAAGCATGTAGGACTACTTCCTCTCTCATTGGGAAATCCTACATGGCGGCTGGGCAGGCAGGCATGACACCCTGCACACTATGGCCATTCTTCAGGCCTACCAAGCGGACGTCCTGAAGGAAATGGACGAGGGCGACGGCGTGACCCCTGAAGCGGTCAAGGAGCTTCGTAAGGCTACGGATTTAGCCTTAATTAAGAGCCACCAAACATACCGCACGCGCCATAGGTCGCTCTATGGCTGGTGCCGTTGCGGTGGAACGCCACTTGTGGCTTAATCTCACGGAGATCCGTGACAAGGAGAAGGTTTTCCTCTTGGACGCCCCCATTTCTCAAACAGGGTTGATTGGTGAGGCGGTCAACACGGTGGTTGAGAAATTCCGCTCCTCCAAATCCCAATCGGCCGCGTTCAGGCAGTTCATGCCCAGGAGGGTTAGGGAACCCTCTGCTCCCTCCCCTGTTCGACCCAGAGAACGTCCCTCTCATAGACCAGAGTTCTCTTCCAGGATGAGCCGAACCGGTGCATAACCCACCTACCACAGTTTGGGGAGCCCGCGGTCGCCCATTTCCCCGTCAACGGCCTCACAAGCGCCTCCAGACGAAGCGGTCCGACAAACCGCTCCAACCAGAGCCGTTCCTGACCTCAGGGAACTGACATTAGAAGAACACAGTTAATGGCCACTATACTGAAAATGCAAAATGTCACTTTTAGGTGTATTTAATATTAATCCGGTTAATTAAATCAGTTAATTTTAATTGGTTGACAGCCCTGATTCAGGAAGAGATGGTGGATGGTAAAATGGTTCATTGGTTTCATAACACATGCAGAAACATTTCAGGGGGATTATGCAACGCCACCTTTTGTTTCCGTGAATGACAAGCACAAAGATCTTGCCGCTTAACATTAACACAAAGCACAGACAACTTCTTATGAAAAGCTGTCACGTTAAATCAACAGTTATAGATTGCTTAAGTATGTGTGGAGTACCAGAAGAGGAAGAGACAGAAAAGAAAGGTTTTAAGATTGACACTTTTTTACACTTACAATAAAAGTGATAACATGTCTGTACTGCTCAAACTGACCCTTTTGAAACTGAAAACGCTGCTGACCAGTCCTGTCTGTTATTTTATCCTGCCATATTATCAAACAAGCTTTTGCTCTTTTCTAATGTATAGTTTCATTAACTTACACATGTATGATATTTTCGAGACAACTTAAAGCTACACTGTGTGATATTTTCCCCCATCTAGCGGTGAAATTGTATATGACTACCCAGTGAATATTAGTTTCTGTTCCTTTCAATTCCGAGGGCGTTTTTAACTCCTACGGTGACCGTATTATTCCAAGATTAACATGGCTTCCAAAATAGCTTAAAGAATTGCGCCTTTAAAACTATTCATCACCTGTGATCCGTCGCAGCACAGATTTGTTACAAGGTAAACAATACTTTTTCACCATTGACGCGAGGAAAAGTAACGCAAATTATCCTAGAGGTGGTTCTGGCGTTATGCACAACCATGCTATGGTTAGACAAGCAACTATAAAACTTCGAATTTACACAAATAGGCTGAATTACCTGTCGAGAAGAAAGCAGGCAACTTCTGCGTCCGTTTTAAAATCTTTGCTCCTCATGAGCTCTTTCCATCTGGGAAAAGTTACTTTCCCAGAAAAGTCACGTTGACGTTTTAATTCTCTCTTTCGCTTCCTTGGCGACTCTGCTACATCCTCAAAAATAGGCGTGATCCTCCATCTTCAGCAATCTTTCAAATCTGCCGTCAGTCGCGAGTAATCTCCCCCTCGCATTCGTCACGGTGTCACTGAGTGTAAAACGCGAAAGGCGAAGCTTGAATTTCCAGGTATGTCCCTCTTTGGCGAATGTATTTTCAAGATGGAGGCGCAACATGGCTGCCACCATTCGAGCGACTCGCTCGTATATATTATAAATGGCAGATTTTACGCTTACGAGAATACTTTATTAGTTGGTGGAAGTAATTACACATGAATGAGCACATATACTTTTGATAGAACAAAGTGTTTTTTGCTAAGAATCAACTTAAAAAGTTTCACAGTGTAGCTTAAAGAAAAAAAAAGTCTCTAGTCATGCAACATGCTGCAGAGAGAAAAGATTCTTATTATGGGCTGGTAAACTTTTATAACATTTATTTGTGAACCCACTTTATATTAAGTGTCTTTACTATGTACTAACATTTAAATGAATCATTTGATACAATGTTTTTATGTTGCACTTTTAAAAAAAGTTACATCTGTAATTAATTTCTGTAATTACATCTAGAATTATACTGTTTATCTTACACTTTAACCCAGCCTTAAACCTAACGATACCACCCAGCCTTTTCCCAAACTAACCAGTATCAAATCTGAACACAAAAAGTACATTGTATCAAACAAGTATTTTTTTTTTAACGTAATTAGTTAAAGGCACCTAATATAAATTGGGAACAAATTTCTATACACTAACAAGTCTGCCCTTAAACGAATCAGATATGTTAATTAAAACTTCCTCTCCAGTATCATCTGTTATAAAACACTGTACACCACATGCAGTCTTTGTTGTGAGCTTCTTCCCTTCTGTTTCTTTATTCAGAGTGGCTGTGAGAACAATGACAAAGTTGTCTCCTTCGACAGAATGAACGAATGGGCTTATGCGAATAATGTTTGTCCCTTGCTACACTCACTAAACAGCTGCGCTACATTGGCATGAGGCATTTTAGTGCAAAAAAAAAAAAAAAAAACTCAAGCTGAATGTGCCAAAACAGCGCTGCATTGTAAATTTATAAATGAAGTCATTGTCTGCTAAAATACACCTCTTTTCAATGCAAATTGGGCCTTTTGCAAAACAAAGTGCTATTTGCCAGGTGAATTTAATGCTGCGATATTATTAGCTGAAGAAAGCAGGCCTTAAATTGAATTTTATTTAAAATTGGGTAACGCTTTATTTTATTTCATTTTATTTTAACTTTCTGCAGGAACTAGAAACTTTGGGGTGGTACTCGGTTTGTTTTGACCACAGGATTCAGGGTCTAAATGAAGTTCGGGGTAAAAATGTCCCCCTCAGAAAGTCCCTGCTTGCGAGGTAGTACTTTTTCAAATTTCAGGACCTTTCGGGGGTGGGACTTGGGAGCTGAACGTGCTGATAGGTTGAGTTCATGCCGCATTTTGATGGTGTGTGCAGTCCTACGTCACCGGACTAATTTGCCTAATCTTCACGGTACTTTAGACCGCGGTGGAAAAGGTCTGGGGGGAAACATTTCCTGGGACAAATTGTTCAGGATAATTTCAGTGGAAACGTGGCTTTAGATTAGGGTTAGATGTTAGGCTTTGGGTTTGGGTTTGTCAAATAAATTGATATAGTTGCAAAGTTACTTACAATCAGTAGAATGTCTGTTGGGGGACCATCAAAAAAGTGTTATTAAACATATATTAAGTAGACATACTAATACTCTAATGAGAGTGTGTAGCAGGGGCGTTTTCTCTGAGGAGGCAAGGAAGGCAGTGTCTTCTCAGAAAATTGGATGAGAAATAATCCATATTACAAAAAAATTTTAAAAAGCAATGCAATTGTTACAAAATGTGACATTAAAAAGTGTATAAATCACTTGTTTTTCTACAGTAACACTGTTCAACAGTGACACCAGCAGGTAAAGTTACAGCGGGATGCTGCATCTCTCTTGCCTCCCCTGAACCCATTGAGTTTCAACAGACCCCCTAAAGCGTGTGGTGGGTTTGATGGGGGGTAATTGTGAATGAATAGGGGAAGGTCACATAGGATGAAGCACCATCGTGCTTTGATTGGATGCATATGATTGGATGTGATTGGTTTGTGTGATAAATCCCAGCTTTGTTTTCATGCACGTTCATAAATTGAGTCTGAATGAACAAAACATCATGCCTTTAATGGGAAGACTAATTAAAAGGTAAGCACTCACTTAGATATCACCGCTTTGTCACATAAAAATCAAAATTTAGTTGCCCTGAAAACATGATGACCGTGGGGTTTAGTGAGCAATCAGCTTGGTGAAATTAAAGGTAAATCTTCGTGTCTGTGACCAGTGTTTACCTTGATGACTGATGATCTGAAAATAAGTTGACTATAAAAAAGAACAGCTGAACATCAGATCAAAAATAAAATATACTGTTTAAATTGTTACTACTTTAATGATTATTTTGGAATACATTTGGAAATACTCAAAAACACTGACATGATGTGATTTATACTTGTTTTATAAAATAGAATATTAATTACATATAATGTAAAAATACAAAATCAAAGTGTAACCTAAAGTATTGGTGAATGTCAGTTCACAAAAGTCCAACCAATGTGCAAGATAACACAGATCACTGCTGGAAAACAACAGCATCTGTGAGCTATAGCTTCAAAGAAGTTAAATGGAAAGCCTGAAAATGCATTCATTATCTCTTTTTGTGTCCCATCTGTCACTTAAGACAAGTCTACATAGTTTTATTGTGATGCATTTTGTCATCTGGACAACGCGGATCCTTCAGCTGGATGTGTTGAGCCTGAGGGGAGAAAAACTGTTTTTCAAGAGTTACTCAACAGCTGGAGAAAGAGAGCGTGACAGACAAACAGTTACACAAAACAACACAGAGTGAGAAAAAGAGAGAGCCAGGACAGCATGCACCTTGCATCTACAAAGCATTAACAAAGGGATAGTTCAGACAAAAATTAAATCTTTTTTATCAGTTGTTCACCTTCATGTTGTCCAAACCTGTATGAGTTAATTTATTCTGTGAAACACAAAATTATGTTTTATTAACAAAGTTCGGGAGGAGCACGTTCAAATAATTGATCCAATTATCACATCATTCCATACAGCTGTCAACAATCAGTAATCAACATGTATATCCAATCAGCATGAATGGAGACCTATATATACTCATTTGACTCATCAATGTTCCTCGACAGTTTTTCAGCATCCCTCCACCCCGTCTCCTCACACTCGCCTGGTAACTTCCTAACCAGCAATACGGGGGGAGTACTCTGGGTTCAGGTCCAATATCCGAGCTCGGAGCCCTCTCCCAGGACAGCACGCCAAATATGCATACCATTTATTCTATCTAACTTATTTATAAGTGTGAACTCGTGAAAGGAGTTATGTGTAACAGAATGTCCAATTTGCTCCTTTTCATACAATGAAAATGAATGTTGACCTCGGATGTCAAGATTTTCCATTCAAGATGAATTTCAGTCTGGTCTTCTGACAAAGCAATTGTATAACTTGTATTATACTACGGGACTGCTTAATGCTTGATTCTGATTGGTTGACGAACGTTCTAATGTGTGCAATTATTTTCAGAGAAACGCACTTTTAAAAGAGTTCCATTCAGGTCTTGGTCGCATTTCAGTTCCAAATCACTTCACCAAATGATTTCAGTTATTTCAAAGGTCTTTACAGTCGTGGCCGCATTACCACCTCGGGTGTGCATTATTTTTTAATAATTAAACGGTCCGTCATCAATTATTTCTCATAGTCATATGGACCACATTTATGCTTTTGTTCCTCTTCAGTCGGTCTCTCGACGCCACGTCAGGGTCCGACGAATAGGAATCTCGCTAGAGAGGCCAATCTACTTTGACTGAAACTAAACAAGCCAATGCACATTGGCGTGCAGTCAGCCCGTGTCTTTCCCTTGGGCTAATTCACCCAGTATTCATATGCAGTACAACCTTCGGGTTAGTCCATATTTATATCTCCACTAACTGGGTCGCTAACTCTGTTGTTGCACATCTTAATGATTCTAATCCGGGTTTGCACCCTATGCAATTCGGATTTCGATCTCTTCACTCAACTGAAACGGCTGTCTGTGTTTTTGTTGAGAAGGTGAAGTCTTATCTAGACAAAAACAGTTATGTTGTGGCTGTTTTTGTTGATTTTAAGCGTGCGTTTGATACTGTGAATCACCTTAAGCTCTTGTCTAGACTGTCAACATTTAACTTCAGCAATCAAACCGTTAAATGGATACAGTCTTATCTGTCAGAAAGAAAACAATGCGTGCAAATAAAGAATAGTAAGTCACCCTACCTTCACTATACGCAAGGTGTCCCTCAGGGATCAATTTTAGGTCCCCTGCTATTTTCACTTTATGTAAATAACTTGCCCAATGTGTGCAAAAATGTGGACACGATTATGTACGCAGACGATACGGTAATTTTTACACAAGCCAAAAGTGCTGATGATGCAGCCCATCAGCTTTCATTAGCATTAAATAACTTACAAAAATGGCTGAATGATTCATGCCTGTACCTTAATGTTAAAAAGACTGTATCAATGATTTGCAAACCTAAACCTAAAACAACCGTGGCCGCAGTAAAAGTTCGCTTGGGTGGACAAGAATTAATTAATGTTGAGGAATTTAAGTATTTGGGAGTGCTAATAGACTTGAAATTATCCTTTAAAAAACACGTTAAAAAAGTAGTGAAAACTGTAAATGTTAATATACGGAACTTTAGACATATTCGTACATCATTAACGGATACAGCAGCGATTACATTCCTGCACTCTATGATACTGGCTCATATTGACAACTCAGGCCCGTCGCAACAAGGCAAGCAAACCAAGCAATTGTTTTGGGCCCCGAGCTGGCCAGGGGCCCCAAGACAACGACTGGTTAAGAATAAAATGCAACGACAAACTGTGTGAGCGCCCCTTTGATAGTTAATGCAGAAAAGTGCAATGACACTGTTATCGGGATCCCCCTCAAGGGGGCCCTCTCAGTAGTCGCTGACAGCAGCCAGCCAACCACGTGATCTCTGCTGCCGGCAAAATACAAAAATACGACTTGTGCTGCGTTCCAGTCCACTTTTAGACACGCACTCGCGAACTTCCCTAAGCACTTCCCCTCGGGGGAATCCCCGCCGCCATTTTGAAGTGCGTTCCACTTCGTGAAGTGGACGAGGGAAGTTTAGATGGACAGACCCTCGTTCCCTCGATTTGGACCGAGGGAGCGAGTCTACTTCATATGTACACTTCAGGCACCTATATGTCCCACAATGCAGTACGATTGTGACGTCACCACAGATCTCGTCTAATCACCACCACAACAAACAACTCTATGATATATTAATTCTAATTTTTTTTATTGAAAACAACCCAAAAAACATATATACATTTGGATGCTGCATTAAACAAATTCTTAAAGGGAAAACAAATGTAAATAATAAATCAACTACATAGCTGATTCCAAGTGATCAAGGGCTTAGGACGTTCCAATTCAGCCCATTGCAGTTTCCGCCAGTAGTGGGCACTCGCAATGACGTACATCCGAGTGAACGAGACGGAGGGAAGTTTGCGAGTGAAGGGCATGACAATTTTGGACTGGAACGCAGCCTCGCAGTCACCGGCGCAGCCACTCGCAGTCTCGCACGCGTGACGCATCACACCTGCTGTGCATGCTGTAGCCTACTATTCTGTAGCTTAAGTGCAACATGGAGAAAAAAGCAAGTTTGGAGGAAAATCGGAGGAATGGAAACATTTTAAACTAGTCGTGGGTGACAACATAATGTGTTGGCTTTGTCTCGTGCATTAAATGCGGCACGCTGCTCACCTATGACAGCAAAAAAACGGGGACTTCGACGATGAACAGACACATGAAGCAGTCTTGCCATGACAGGAATGATGATAGTAGTCAGCCTCAGCCCTCAATGTCCTCTTTTGTTACTTTTCCGATCCATTCAATTATTTCTGAATAAACAAACAACGCAGTTTACATGCTTCTTCCTTGTCGCATTATTCATTAAGATAATAATTAATAAATGCACGCACAATTATGAACTTGATAAATGTTACAGATATGTTTTACTATGCACAAACAAATGCCTTTCAACTTACATGTGCAAAGTTCAGAATTAAATGAATGTGCTGCAATTTGTACAAAAAGAGAGTCTGTAGTAGCCTACATGTTTTAGCCATTAAATAAGCACATTTAGTTTCAAGTTTAAGTTTTGTTTTGTTGGGAGGGGGGCCTCCATGTCCATTTTGCTTGGGGCCCCCAAATTCCTTCAAACGGCCCTGTGAGTACTGTATCACAAGTTGGTCCTATACGAGTCATGCTGCTATTGGGCCAATTGAAGTATGCTACAAAAGAGCATTGAAAATATTAGACAAGAAACCTTCGTCATATCACCATTGTCAAATTTTAGATAAATATAAGTTTTTAAATTTTGCTAATTTCAAATTATTTAAAAAAAAATCAGACCTCCTAACGGATCCTCTTTTAGACACTATCTCAATGGAAATTATAAACAATCTTTTTTTATGAAACCTACTGATAAAACTGAAATTCATAAAATTATTACAAATTTAAAGAGCTCTCGTACAGGAGGGGTTGATGGAATATGTAGTAAAATTATGATAGCTGTTGCAGATATAATAGCACAGCCACTTACACACTGCATTAACCTATCACTTTTGTATGGTGTAGTGCCAAGTATGACTAAAATTGCCAGAATTATGCCAATTTATAAATCAGGTGACAAAAATAATATGGGCAACTATCGTCCAATTTCTATTTTACCATCTCTGTCTAAGGTATTAGAGAGAGTGGTACACACTAGGTTAAGTCATTATTTGGATAAGCTTCATATTATAGTAGGATCACAGTATGGTTTCAGGAAAGAGAATTCTACCTTTATGGCTGTTTTAGACCTTATCGAAAAAATCAATGATTCTTTAGATCAGGGTGATTGTGGAGTTGGTGTTTTCCTTGACCTATCCAAGGCATTTGACACTATTGATTTTAATATTCTTTTAGAGAAATTACATCACTATGGCGTTAGAGGAGTAGCACTTGACTGGTTTAAAAGTTACCTATATGGTCGTAAACAATATGTGATGATTAATAACCATATATCTCAAAATAAAGAAATTAAATATGGGGTTCCCCAAGGCTCAATATTAGGTCCATTACTATTCAACATATATATAAATGACTTTGTGAATTCCTCTCAAGTATTCCAAAAGGTGATGTTTGCAGACGACACCAATTTGTTCTTGTCACATAAAAATTCAGGTGACTTACAAATTCTTTTAAGTGAAGAACTACAAAAAATTGCTGTCTGGTTCAAGTGCAATAAATTATCTCTTAATATTAAAAAAACAAATTATATAGTGTTCCAATCAAATATAAGGGCATCAGCCACAAAACAGTTTTGCCTCAAAGTAAATGATGAGGAGATACTACCAGTTACCTCCACAAAGTTTTTGGGGGTTTACATTGATAAATGTCTAAATTTTAAATGCCACATTGATCACTTGACGCAGAAGCTCTCAAAATATGTTGGTCTGTTCTTTAGAATACGGCACTATCTTACATTACCTGCTCTTCTCACCCTGTACAAAACTCTGTTTGAACCTCACATTACCTACTGCAATGTAATTTGGTGTAATACTTATCCGAGTCACTTAAATAAATTAATAAGTCTACAAAAGAAGATAATACGAGCCATGTCGTGGTCTCTGTACAACACTCCCACAAGACCCCTCTTTCACTGTTTTGGTCTCCTCCGGCTTACTGAGTTGAATATATACCACAATGCGTGCATTATGCACCAAGTGGTTAATGTGACAAATAGCAGGCTATCTCAGCTCATTCCAATTAGTAGTCCGCTTCACGCTCATGCCACTAGGAATAAATACCTGATCACTGGTAAAAATAGAAGACTCAAACGTGCAAGTTTGAGCATTACAAGTAGAGGTCCAAAGATTTGGAATGAGCTAGATGGCAAGCTGAAGGTGTTGAACTCTGTATTCATCTTTAAGAAATTATTAAAAAAGGAATTTTTTACGCTTGTATCTATACCGTATTCAGTAGCCTACCCAGATCATAGTAGATTCTAAAAGCATTGTCCTGATTTACTTTTTTGTGTTTTATGTTGTATTGTGCATTTTGGTATGATATCACTGTTGTGTGATTGGTGTTAAATTTGTTTTGTTTCTTCGTTTTTTTTTTTTTTTTTTTCTGTTTGTTCAGTTTAAGTATTTGTTTTTAATGTATTATGTCAATATGTCCTCAGGCTCCCTATTATAAGCTTGGATAGCTTCTTTGGGAGACCTGTCTCACACATGAATATATGTGCTATCTGATTTGTGCCATTTGTCCTGATATTATGTGTGGGGTGAACTAATAAATGAAATGAAATGAAATGAAAATGTGAGGTGATTGTAACTTGGCATTTAGGCGGACCGCCTTTTCACAGAATGTCCTGTCATATCAGGGAGTGAGCTTCTGGAATAGTATTCCACTGTCAATGAGGGAAAGCACAAGTCTTCCTACCTTTAGGAGTCATTTAAAAGTGTGGCTGAGGGACACACAAATATGTGATCATGTTTAGTTAATCATTATCAGACGTAAAACAGAGTTAGTGCATTACAAAAAGTGATACAATTATCAGTGTAATATGGGTTGTGCAATAAGAGTTAGTATAACATGGGTTGTGCAATAGGGGTCAGTGTAATGCGGGTCAGTGCAATATCAGGTAAGTCAGGGCATGTGCAAAATTGTGGTTTGTGCAATACAGCAGATGCTTTCCTGTTTTCTATATGTCCTTTGTTGTCCACTCTTGTTGTTATTGTTTGTTCTAACATGATGTGATTACTGTTCTTGTCCTTATCTGTAGTGTAGTGTATAGTGTATCTGTATGTATTTATTAATTTGTGTGTAACACCAACCTGCCAGGGGGTCTGCAGATGGAAATTAGCCTAAGGCTATAATCTGACATATTTACATTTGTGAAAATGTTCATTAATATGTATTGTCCCTTTTGTTTTTCAAAAAAAAAAAAAAAAAAAAAAACATAACTCCTTCAGGGAAGAATGTGGATTCCGCAGCGTTCTCCTTCCTGAAAGAAAGGGCACGCTTTCCCAGTGTTACCCAAAAATCTCACTGCATGGGTTTTCATGGAACAACAGTGACAGATGCATTCTGTGCAAGCCCTCTCCTATCGTCATTCCAGGCAAGAAGGGGCAAGAGGCTTGCACAGGGCGCTGGATGGGGTCATTCATTTTATTAGGGATTCCTATTTGTTGGTCCCCTACGTGGCGTCGAGAGACCGACTGAAGAGCAACGTCTTGGTTACATATGGTAACCCTCGTTCCCTGAAGGAGGGAACGGAGACGCCACGTTCCGTCGCCACATCTGCTGCGGCCCGCTGGGGCAGTCAGCTCATCGCCTTGGCTCCTCAGCAAAAAACTGAAGTGCAATCGCACCTGTTGCTCATTATATACCTGGATTGGCCTCTCCCCTTCAGGGAACAAGGGTTACCATATGTAATCGAGATTTTCTTTTTGGAGCTTGACATATTTTGGTCACCATTTACTTTCATTATGTGGAAGAGAGCAGTATGAATATTCCTTAAACATCTGTTTGTTTGTTTGTTTGTTTTTTGTTCTGGCCATGTGATATCCACACGGAAGCCACTTTGAGTGACATCAATAAAATCAGTCCACTGATGTGAAAAGAATCTTCATCTATGAGTGTATATATATTCTTACCGTTTTTTTTTTTTTTTTTTTTGCTAGGACACTGCTCAATACTTCACTTTTCCCAGATTTCTCCTGACCAACTCTCAGCTTGGCACAGCAGGTTATTGTACATTCAAAATGCATAAAGGGGCCATTTACTCAACACTGTCTTCAACTGAAAATGTAAAACTTTTAATGCTTTTTTGCCATTCATTGACACGACAACAGCGTTTTGGGGGCCTGAAAATGTTTTGTAACTTTTGTAAATGGGTTTCAAAGTGCAAGTTTTTGAAAGCGATACTGCTATAGTCTCCATGTAAACTACAAAAACGCAAATTTCTGAAAACGGTGACATCATGCGTATGCGTATTATGTGTTCAGTCTATAGGTGAGTCGTGTTTCTTTACAAAGTGACATCGCCAACTACTGGCCTGGCACAAACACAATACAAACTCCTCCACAGATTACCTTTCGGCAAAACCTATGCTCACTCTCACCCTCTCGCATATCCTCATTGGTCTCATCCACACTTCCTCTACCTGATCAGCTCTCAACATTAGATACTAACAGTGCAACTGATACTCTTGTCTCCACTTTAACATCCTGCTTGGACAACTTCTGCTCCCTTTCCTCCAGGCCAGCCCGCACCATACCCTCTGCCCCCTGGTTATCTGATGTTCTCTGTGAACATCGTTCTAAACTCAGGCGTGCAGAGAGGAAGTGGCGTAAATCGAAAGATCTTACTGACCTTTGTCTTTATCAGTCCCTCCTCTCTTCCTTCTCTGCTAATACACTCTAGACACTTGAACAAGTTGTTTTCAACGAGATCTCTTACTTTCTTACACAGAACAACCTCCTGGACAACAACCAGTCTGGTTTCAAAAGCGGACACTCAACTGAGACTGCCCTGCTCTCAGTAATTGAAGCTTTTGAGACTGGCAAGAGCAGCCTCCAAATCCTCGGTTCTCATCCTGCTGGATCTGTCTGCTGCCTTTGACACAGTTAACCACCAGATCCTCCTGTCAATCCTAAAGACGAAGGGCATCTCAGGGACCGCACTCCATTGGTTCAAGTCTTACTTCTCAGGTAGGTTGTTCAGGGTCGTGGAGGGGTGAGGTGTCTAAGACCCAACATCTAGCTACTGGATGCCTCAGGGCTCAGTGCTTAGACCACTTCTCTTCTCCATCTACATGACATCACTAGGATCTGTGATTCAGAAACATGGCTTTTCCTATCACTGCTACGCTGATGACACACAACTCTACCTCTCATTCCAGCCTGATGATCCGACGGTAGCTGCTCGCATCTCAGCCTGCCTGATATACATTTCTGGCTGGATGAAGGACCACCACCTTCAACTAAACCTTGCGAAGACAGAGCTACTCGTGGTCCCGGCCAACCCAACACTTCATCACAACTTCACCATTCATCTAGGTTTGTCATCCATAACTCCATCAAGGTCAGCCAGGAACCTTGGAGTTGTGACTGATGATCAATTGAACTTTACAGACCACATTGCTAGAACTGTCCGGTCCTGCAGATTTGCCTTATACAACATCAGGAGGATCAGGCCCTTCCTATCAGAGCATGCTAGACAACTCCTTGTCCAAGCGCTTGTTCTATCCAGACTGGACAGTTGTAATGCTCTCCTGGCAGGTCTTCAAGCTTGCACTATCAAACCTCTGCAACTGATCCAAAATTCTGCAGCTAGAGTGGTCTTTAACGAGCCGAAGAAAGCACATGTCACTCCACTCCTCACAAAATTGCACTGGTTGCCGGTTGCTGCTCGCATCAAATTCAAGTCACTGACGTTTGCCTACAGAACAACCACTGGCTCTGCTCCCTTTTACCTAAATTCATTACTTCAGACTTGCGTGCCATCCAGAAACTTGCGCTCTGCAAGTGAATGCCATCTTTGGTGCCATCTCAAAGAGGCACTAAATCTCTTTCTCTGACCTTTTCCTGGTCTGTTCCATGCTGGTGGAATGATCAGTCCATGTCCATTTTCAAGAAACGGCTGAAGACGCATCTTTTTCGGCAACACTTGATCCATTAATACTAAAACTTATCTTAAAAAAAAAATACATAAGATTAAACTGGGAAGGGTCATAGCACTTGCATATTGTTGTCCTATTGTTAGTTTAACTGCTTTTATTGTCCTCATTTATAAGTCGCTTTGGATAAAAGCGTCTGCTAAATCAGGGGTTTTCAACCGGTGGTCCGCGGCCCCCTGGTGGTCCGCGGCGGCATTGCATGTGGTCCGTGACATGCATTCCAGCCTACATAATTTCACTATTGAAATCACTTTTTTTCAGTCAGTCAGTAATAAATACATTGGCATTCAGTAAAGTGTCAAACCCATAAAAAGTAGAACCATTGTCCGCTTTACATAAAACAAATCACAACATGACCTTGTATGAGTGAGTGAGTGAGTAGCGTTCACACCAAACGCGAATAGAGCGTCTGGCGCAAGTGATTTTCATGTCAAGTCAATGTAAAGACGCGTTTACGCGCATCTGGAGGTCCTGCAGCGCGAATGAGGCGTTTAGCGCGGCGCGGTCGCGCGAATGAGGAAAATTGAGCGTCTGGCGCGATACGCGCGAGTGATTTGAGGGTGAGAGAGCGAGAGAGAGAGAGAAAGAATTCTGATTAGTCGAGAGGATGTATCGCGTTTAGGCTAAAAATAGGTTTGGCGCTTATCGCTATTTGGAAAGAAACTGCATCTTGCAGTACATTTTAAACAAGGAAATATAGCGATTTGGCATGAAATGTTGATGGAGCCGTGAATAGGTTCAGTACACAGCAAAATGACATGACAAACTCTTTTTTTCTTTTTTTTTAATGCCATTTCCTCAATTCGACGTCTGACTGTGCTATCTGACAAAGGAATCCACACACTACACACACAGACACACACAATAGTGGGCCGCCGATTACTTGTTAGTCAGAATGGTGGTCCCTGGCACAGAACCAGTTGAAAACCCCTGTGCTAAATGATTAAATGTAAATGTAAATGGCACGAATAATACAGCATTTTGAATCATTTTCCCAGATCCGTGTGAACGGGGATCATTTGACAACGTTGTTGTTTGTACACTAAAAATACTTTTTTTTTATTTTATTTTTTTTAAACGTTTCCATTTTTAGTACACCATTGTTGTGTAAACATACCCTAAAACTACAAAAACCCTTCATACATGTCACAAATCAAGTAATTCTTCCAGAACACTAGCAATGATTTTCGCCCAACAAACACACTTTGTCAGTCATAAAACAATGACCTAAAAACACTAACAACAAGTAGCATTACACAATGTTTTCTTTTGTAAAACATTGTAAAAGACTCTCTGCTGTTTAGAAATTCACTGCAGTATATGTTACACAATCCATGTTTGCCTTACAGTACAAAATGATTCCTACAGATCGCTATGACAATTTTTTCAATACTTTTAACAAATTTCCTAAACTCTTAACGCACCAACACAACTACAACACACAATTGGCAAAACAGTTCATTTCATGCTCAAAATCACACATTGTAAACTAAACTCCAACACTAATTTTCAAAATACAATTATACACTAGCAACAATACACTATGTCTACCAAAACACTGCAAACATGTCTCAAAATCAAATATTTTTTCAAAACACTAACATATGTTCTCGTCCAACAGGAAGATTTAGTCAATCATAGCACAATGTCATAAAAACACTAACATCAGATGGAATTACAGAAACTGCATTATTTTATATGTGTCAGGTATGCCCTTATACAACAGCCAGTATATTGTATTGAACAAAGATTGTGTTTTGCACTGCAGTTTCTTTTGAAGCCTCTCTACATTTTTTGTTTTGTTGGGTTTAGGTCTTTTGCTGCAGAAATTCAATAAAAAAAGACCCATCTCAGAGTGCTTTATAGAATGTACGGTTACAGTATACAGAATGGTCATGCGATTGAAAGAACCTCAACACCTGAGTGTGTTTCCTAGATGGGAATCAGCTGTGATTTATATATTTGCATAATTCAATCAGCTGTTTCTCAGTAGCAATGGAATAAAATACAGGGGATATATTTGTGTTTCAATTCACAATATAAGCAGCTGTTTACCTTGACTTTAGCCTGTAAGGTTAGGTTTAGAACCCGGTGTTATCTGTTCTGACATACAGTGTTAAAGCATTGGTAAATTTGGCAGTAAAAATCCATTGTTTTGGTCTTGTTTGAGCTTGTGTGTAAAAGAAGTTCAAGCATTTTAAATTTGTGTTAATTGTATGCATTTTGTGTTAAAGCAACAAGAAATGTGTTAATAGTATAGCTTACACAGACGGATGTAGTGCTAACTGTGTTAAGAGTTTTGGAAAATTGTTAAAAGTATTGAAAAATCGGTCATAGCAATTGTAAAAAACTGTAATAGATGTAGTAATTGGATGTATTTTGTTCCACTGGAAAGCAATTGAAAATGATACATAGTTTAGCCCACATAGATTTTTGTTGTGCTCACTATGTGAAGAGTTTTAAAAAAGTGACCAAAATATTCAGAAATTGGTCCAAGAAATTGTAAACAACAACAACAACAACAACAACAAAAATACTTATTTGTCAAAAGTACCACTGATGTATAACCTTTTTTAAGTTGTAAAAATTGATTGGTCCACCTTTAAATTGTAAAAAAAAAAAAAAGATGGCAATGGCTTCACGCTATATTCAAATTGCACACTTAATGTGGACATCCGGTCTCATAGCCTTCGCTCACAAGCCTGTGAATCCCATGAGACTGTTGGGTATCCCATTTGTCATTTTATGATTTAGAAGGGTGTCCATGTGCCCTTTGGCTGAACCTGCACTGGTACAGACTCCACTGCAGACTACTGCACGTCTCTGCTGCATTACGTCACAAAAGAGTGTACATCAAGAGGCTTGAAGGGGCTGAAGGGCAGAGCTTAGGGTGAACAAAAGTTCAGACATTTCTGTCACTTTCTTATCTGGTTTTCAGTGCATTGCATTGCTTATGTCCTTTTCAGTTTTAGCACTAAACATTAATGTGTCAGAAGTCTCTACAGCATTCATTTTACCTAAGAGTGATTTGTCACGCATGCACTTTGTGTGAGAATCGGACAAAAATTCAGGTCACTGATAATCGTACCCTCCATGAGCTTTTAATTCAGGAATCGCTATGATGTGATCATTGATCAGGTGATTTCAACAAATCTGACCGATCATGAATCTTTCAGACTGGTCTTGTGAACCTAAGCAACTGATTGATTAATCAGACAGATTCATTCACAAATCAGACTTCTCTTATTAACGCTTGAACATACCAAGAACTAGGGTGGTGTCACAACTTAGAACAAAAGACCACAAAGCAAAAGCTGGTCAGTGAGCTATATTAAAAATAGAACCAGGTAACCAGGTGATCTATTTATCCCAAAAAGCTACCCAGACAGCAACATAGTGTCGGCCCAGATCCTGGCCACATCAGATACAAATGGCTTCCATGTGTACCAGATGTGGGCCGGATCTGGGCCGACAATTTGTTGCTATCTGGGGTGTGGCTTCAAAAGGTATATAGTGCACAAGTTGTATTGGATCACATTTATGAAACATTTATGGGGCTATTGCATCCCTTTTTAAGCTTGGAAGTGCTAGTCAGTTATTATAACTATATGTACAAAAGCGACCTATGGCCAGTTGCATAAACTGTTAAGACTATAGTTTTACAAGTTAGTCATCTATTTTTTCTTTTTCCTTCAAGACTGGTTACAACTTTTTTCTAAAAGTCAGTTATATAAAAAGGTAGATTGGTCTTATTTGAATACAAAAGGTAAGACTGATTTCCTCTTGGCTAACTGCTAGTTTAGTGGTTCTCAATGGGGGTGGTACCACCCCCCAGGGGGCATTCAGAGAACAACAGGGCGTTCAGGTGTTTATGTGGGGCGTTCAACATTCTGAAATCTGCCAGTTTAATGTGACATGCAAGCTATGTATCGTTTCTTTTGCAACGACTATTATTTTTCCAGTCATAGACCAGCGCTCAAGCACTGACCAGCGCTGACAAGAATCAGCTTTCACGTGCTCAAAAATGTGTTTCGCACTGACAACAATCTGGTTGTGGCTAGAATCCAGCGCTGACTAGAATCACGCAGCGGAGGAATGGAAAGTTGACAAGCCACTAAAAAAGTATTGACTTAGGAACCACTTATAGATTTTCAAATATTTTAACTCAATAACTTATGTTCCCATTCACTCTGGCGACAAATTTTTAAATTAATTAAAATAAAATTCTATTGATAAGGTAAAACTTTTACATTTTTAGGCATTAACTAATGCCAATGCCTAATGCCAAAATATTTTCTTTGTTCACCAAGTAATTTACTGGTCAGGCATTATTGTTAACTCGCAAGACTGTAAGGAGAAAATGACAATTTGATTGGATAATTTAAATATATTCTGTAATCACATTTTGGTAATGTATTAACTCCGCCGTCACATATGAGCGCGAAATGCTGCTTGTATAGTTTCAAGATAGTTAAAAAGAATGAATAATACAATAATAAATTGTTCATATGTGTTTATTCTTGTTAGAAGTTTTTTTTTTAGTTTTTTTTTTTACTGATTATCAACACAAATTAATCATGACAAACCAAATTAATTGTAATTGTATTAATTATACCATTGATAAAAAAAGAGAAAAAAGAAATGGTACCAAGGTATTTTAAGGGACCTGGATAAGGTAAGGATAAGGGACCTGGATAATGGATAGGGCCAAAAAAGGTTGAGAACCATTGTGCTAGTTGGCCAAACTAGTTTTTAAGGTACTGTCTTGTTTATGCAATTGATTCAAGGACATCATTCTAAATTTCTTCCACAGGAAAAAGAAAGTCATAAGGGTTTGGAACAATATGAGGGTATGTAAATGAAGAGAAAGGTAACACTTTTTTTTATGAAAGTCCACTTTAGACATTCTACCAACCATTTACATGTCAACTAACTCTCATTAGAGTATTAGTAGACTGCCTGCTTAATATCTGTTAACACTTTATTTTGATGCTCCCCAACAGAAAGTGGACCATGCCTATAAGTAATATTACAACTATGTCAACTTATTCTAACCCTAACCTTAACAACTAACCCGAACCTAACAGTCTACAGATTTTTATTTGACATGTAGTTGCATAGTTACTTAAAGTTAGAATGTCTAAAGTGGACAATCGAAACAAAGTGTAACCAAGAGGGGTTGCAATATTGGTTGTTCCTTTAATATGAGCACATCTTACGATTGCAGTATAAAACAGGCTTTACAATGAACCTCTCACAATACATAAAAAAAAAAAAAAAGATGACAAATTGATTCATTCACTAGAATGCAGAGCGAATTCCCAGGCATTCATTTGTACTCTCAGCACTTCCTTCCTGTGTTCCTATACGTTTTGCTTGTTTCAGCCCAGGCCCTGTTGCCCTTTCACAGCCCTCAGGGTGGGGAGGACGTGCAAACCCCATCCCACCCTCCAATGGCATCTCTCTGACACTCCACTACATATCAGTAGTTGCCATAGATACAAATATAACAGCATAAACACAATCCATCTGTTCCACAACACTTATCGCTTTCGCTCATTCCTCACGTCCACAGCGCAAACTTTTATGGTACAGTGAGCTCAGCATTGCTGTATAATCCTTAAAGACATGATACACTACCTGCCCTTATCTCCCAAAATAGTTGCCTTTTCTGTTTGACCGCTGAATCAATTCAAAATACATTACCTGACCGTGATTAACTTCATGATGTGTCTTTTCACAAAATCTGCCACATTGGGGGATTTAACACAGAAATCTGTTTTAATAATTAAAACACTTTGGTAAAGGATTAGCAATAGCAGCAAAACCTAGTGCAACACAAGCAGTTACCTTCAAAATTAGGAACCCAGCTGAAATGAAACATGGTCCCACTTTAACTAATTCTTTGATAAATACCTGCATGTAATTATAGCTGTTATTAATTACTGTGATCACATCTATAATCACACCCATTCCTTACATCTTAATACACCCTTAAACCTACCCATACCACCAAACCTGTCCTAACCTTACCTTAAAGGGATAGTTCACTTTGAAATTAATTTTTGGTATGTTTTAGCTTGTAGGTGTCTTTTTTTCCGCAGTAGTTTCAATTTTGATATTTTTAGGTCAAACCGTTCTTGTCTGTCAGTCATATAATGCAGGTCTATGGTCATCACCTCAAAGAGCATGCACAGAGTCCAAATTAAAACAATTCCCCGTCGTCCAAATTAAACAATTCCCCATCGTAAGTACACATTGATGGCCTAAGACACGAAACGAGCGGTTTGTGTGAGAAAACGAACAGTATTTATATCGTTTTTACCTTTTATACACAGCCATGTCCAAGTGATCTGATCTGACGTGTACGCAGACTGGTGCATAGATATATACACACTAGATGTCACTGATCAGAGATTCTCAAGACTTCAGGGCCCATATTTCACACTGGACATCAATTGACTACAAAACAAAGTTTCAAAATTATTTATTGTGCAAAAGTAACAAAAATTATCCTAAGATCAAACATTCAAATTAATTATTTATAAGGCTTTTGCACTGATGAATTTGCACCAATATACCATAAAGTCATTAACAATCACAACAAAAGACATGGGAAACATTTTCTCCTCATTTTCTCCCACCATGTATTTGATTGTCCTAACTATGCATGATTCTTTGGTTATTGCATGTCATTATTTAGTAAGAACCCATTTTGAGAACCACTATCACAGAGATTTTCCAGACTAAGTGTCTTAATTATCAGATCTATGTTGTTTGAGTTTTGTTAATAAATACCACACTGAGTGACTGCTCTGTCTCTGACTTAGCAGCAAATCTGAACAGCTGGACAGCGAGTGACTTGTTCATCTGAGCGCTCATAACATTCCAGAGTCTGACTGTGACAGCCTCATGAGGGGGTAATGAATCAAAAGTCTCAGCCAAGCAGAGCATAATGTTCACGCTCCATGACTCCATCTCATAGGCATTTTTTACACCCATTCAAAAGGCATTATGCTCCAGAGAAATATATAAATATATGCACATACACAGGCAAACATTCACACTCATACAAACACAAACTCGATATGAAAATGTACAGGCCTACCAAGCAATCAAATTGTCTTCACATGCATTTTCATGTTTGTCCTGGGACGTTTCTACCAACCAGTCAAGTTTTGGGGTTAGGTTGAGGGGTTAGAAGGAGTCTTCCAACCCCTAGATTTGTTGATTTTAGGGGAACTGATTAGGATTTCACTCGTGGCAACACTAATCTTTCCCAGCAGGAAAAAAAAAAAAAAAAAAAAATGCTTCACAGACAGACTGAAATCCAAGGTATAGGTTTATGAGACATAAACACAGCACAGTTACTGAATGAATAATATCTGAAAATGTGTACAGGAAAAATGTACAGTTGTTGTTCTGTTAAAATTTTAAACATCCTCCATTCTTTCTTGGAATCGTTTGGTAACCAAGCGTTAAATTCCTAACGATACCATAACTACTAATGCATTTTAAATTAACTTAAATTAACTTGAATGAATTGTGTATGTTTTCTTCACTTTCTAATGCTTTCTGATGTTGTTTAACATCTAATGAATGATTAATAATTAATAAATGTAAATCCATCAGAAAAATGACTTGCAACGTGTCTTTAATTATGCAGAAAAACATCCCAGAGCTATTATATTTTTTTTTTATGTGACTTAAATGATTTGTGCATTTAGCAACAGGGCATTATTATTTATCCATTATCTAAATGAAAGTGCAACATTAAACTTGTTTGGAGTTTTTGAAAGTAATTCATGTCTATTGGTTTGTTTATGCTGAGAAAAATGCACTGTTTGAGAGAGCTGTGAAGGAACATTCAGGAGCTTATAGAGTTAATTCCACACAGTACCACCTTAATCTATCAGTGGTTGGTGTGTTGCTGGCGGATCTAATTATAGAGATTACTCGCACTGACCAGCTGGTACAGTGCAGGACTCAGTGTGTGTTCAAACCTACATGCCTCACTCACCCTCCTGGCTTTATGCTATTTTCAGGAGCTGTGCACATCAGTTTATGATGTTGTTTTACTTGATAAGGAGTCTGTGGTTAGAATGAAACTACGTGTGCTTAAATTCCTGGGAGCCTGTATTCAATTGTCTAGCGGAAATAATCAGAAAGGCAACATAAAAAAATTAAACAGACAATGCCCAATTCCAACATCAATGTGCCTTTCAGTGTTCATCTGAATATTAGTACTGGCTCCTTAGAATTTAATTGAAACATACACGGTGAACTACAGTAACACGTTCTAGAATAAAACAAGATGTCAATGGCCATTATACCGCAGCAGAGCATCAATGAATGTCCCAACTCAAGGGATGGTGTGTTTCTGATGAGGTCCAGTGATTGGCTTACACCACCAAACAATGTTGGTCTCATCAGATGATATAATCTTTCATCTGGCTTCAGAGTCTCCCACATGCCTCCTCTCAAAACTGTATAACCAAGATGTCATGTTCTTTTTTAACAGTGACTATTTTTGCCACTGTCAATAAAGCTGTGAATTACCCCGGTAAAAGTATCTCTAGTTTTACCCACTGATGTCATTGGTCTCTTGGTGTCCTACCTCAGTAGTCTCCTTCTTGCTCAATCAGTTGAGTACATCATGCTAATAAATAAAGACATAGCTGGGTGATCCTCTTTTCATTTTATAAGTATTGATTTTACTTCAAGGGATGTAGAATGTAAATCTTTGTGTATCCATTCCGTTTTTTATCACAATACTTACTAACAAGAAGTTGGACCTTCCAAGGGTATATTTATAGTACGATCAATTGTAACCCCCTGACTCTGTGTCACCAGCAAAGTTTGTGTGTACTAAAAGACCAAAATGGTGTTGCTTACACCCTGGGGTAACACTTTATTTCGATGGTCTGCTTTAGACATTCTACTGACTACAAGTACCTTTGCGGCTACATGTCAACTAGCTCTCATGAGACCATTAATATACTGTCTGCTTAATATCTGCTAACACTTTATTTTGATGCTCCTCAACAGACATTCTACTGACTATAGCTGGGTCCCAGTTCAGAGTATCCTGCGTCACAGTAGTGAAATGAAGGCTGTCTAAATTCGAAGGCTCCTTCAAATGCAGCCTCCAAATGATTCTTCATTTCCCATGAAATAAAGGATACACAGATGGATCCTTCGTGACCGACCGTACCCCAGAATTTATTGCACGCCGGTAACGACAGTTTTTTTTTTTTTTTTTTTTTTTGGAGAGAGAGAGATAGAAATTGTCGGGTTACAAAAAAATTCTAAAAGCTTTAAAAAATTGTACAGCACAAACATTACTTCCATTCGTCAACGGCAGCTGTCGGCAGTCCTCCGTAGGCCATCCCATTTAAGAAAGGGTGGGATCTAATGCGTTCAAGGCTAGCCTCTCCGAAGTTTCCTACAAATGTCTGATGACAAAACCAACATTAGTGGACGTGAACACAGAGAGATATAATTCCCATCAGATGATTAAATACAACAAAATAAGAGGAAAATTACTTGGATGTTTATTCAGATGCAGTCCTGTGAATATGTTTTTGGATCTTAAATTAATTTCAACTGCTCCGGAACAGAATTATTAAGGCAGGAAATTCACATTCTATTTAAAAGGTATATATATATATTATTTTTTTTTTCATGTCTTCTAGTCACTTAATATCACTGAGAACGATAGAGAATTGTTGAAAACGTCAACTCATTATATGAAGAACAATAACCTGAAATTCAGAGACATATTCAGAGAGCAATAATGGATATAAGAATAGCACATAATAAACCAGGAGACAATTTACTTGTCAGACGTGTCAAAATGCACTCAGGGCTTGTGATCATAGCAGGGTCAACAGACGTTCAAAGAAAATAACTTCCTTGCAAGACTGTGAAGCTTCAGCACCTTAGTAAATTAAATGTGCTGTAAGCAGGTTTTTAGACTCCCACGCACACAGTAAAATCTACAGCAGCATACAGTATATCACTTATATTACACCCGTCTCTCTGACATCTTTTAAACATTCAAAAGATCATTTAAAAAAATCATCAAATCAGAGTGTAGTTATGTTTATACCATTACCTCTGATTCGGTTGCCATCTTCACGTATACATTTTGAGAGTTTATTTGGTGTCACAGGCAACCAGACCTAGCCTGGTCCTACCAGACTCTCAAACATTTCATTTGTACAGAGAGTCTGGCCACTCTCCATTGACAAGCGTTAACTTCCTTGAAGGCGGGTACTCTGTTGAAGTTTAAAACTATTGGATCTGCCCAGAGCCATTCTGGATCTGCCATTACCAATCGCTAACGTTTGGTCGTGACGTAAGTTAACCCTACAACTCAAACTAGCGCACAACCTCAACGTCATCGTTTTTCGTCACTCCCTCTGTTCGCTGATTGGACCGGGAAAATTTTGGCCGGAGAAAACCCACGAATATTCCGCAAATCCAGACGGAGTACTGAAGGAAAATGAAAATTGAGCATAAGTATGTAGGAGGGCGGAGCCAGGCTAAACCAGACCAGGGGTGCGCTTCCCAAACATATCTTCAGCCAACTATATAGTCGCAAGTTTTTCCTCCCATCTCATATTTTTTCCTTGTCATGTCCCTTTTGGGGCTCCGTAGACAACAACCTTAAGCTTCCGAAAGAAAAAAAACATTACCCTCTTGTTTCTGAATGATAATTCTATGGAGCCCCTAAGAACAAATATGATCACTTTTATGAACGCAAAGTTTCTCTGGGGAACGCAAATATTTGCGAGAGAACGCAAAAGCATTGCCACTTTTTTCCTTCCATCTCATATTTCTTTTCTTCACCATGTCCCTTTAGAGGCTCTGTATAATTCAGTTTATTTATGCAAAGAATTTGGGGAAATTAAGTAAAAGAAGCAGCTGCTGCTGAAAAAGATTTGATCCTCCATTCCATTCATCTTGGAAAGTCAGAACTTCCTGTCAAAGAACACCATGTAGAGGCATATTTCCAACTTGGAAACTCATGTGGAAAGCTGGAACCCCAGTTTCACTGGGATTTGTTTTGCATAGTAATCCAGTGATTCATGCCAACCTTTCTTTCATTTACAACAACATCTATAAACTGTCAGCATAAGAAAATAAGATATTTAATACTGAAGAATCTTGTGAAGAATATGACTTTGAGGTATTAAGAGGCAGAATTATTCATTATTACTGAAATATAATCATTTCTTTGAAATTTGCATAGTAGAGTTATTCAGTGTGTGCCAAGGCACCATCATAGCATTTGATGAGATGATTAGCCTACATGCCAAACCTAAGACGTGCACACATTCACACTGTTGTTCTTCCATCTCCTGAGGCGTAGTCAGTCATGAGAGCAGGCAAAACACCGCTCAGATGCAATTAATCTTCTCTTGTCTTACATGAGATGTTTTACCTACAGTGCAAGAAAATTAACCATTGCCATGTAAAATGATTAAATTACACTAGAGGCCTGAAAACCAAAATATTTTACAATGATCCATTCAGTCTCGCTCTCTCTCTTCTGTTCTATAATAGACATGATATGTCTTTTATTGACTTATATAACATATGCTCAGCCATAAAAATATATTATAATGGGGGACTAAGCATGCAGACTGATATATGTGTGCATATGTGCTCTTGCTCTGTATTGTTTTGGGCTGCATTTCCCGATAACGTTGTCTCTTAGCGCTACGAAGACTCTAAAGTTATTGACTATACCATTTCTAGGCATGTTCCCCGAACCATAGGAAGTTGTTTGAGATATACCTTCTTACGTGCGACATTACCCGGTGCTGTCCGTGGCGATGGTGCTGAGTTTGTTGATATCGATGGCTCGAGAATCGATTATTCACTCATGCAGGGGGCTGCTTCTCTGTGTTATGTGAGAAAGCTGTGTTTTTTGAAAAATAATCACTTCAGAAATAGTGGGAATTGCATTTATTAGGATTAATGGGATATTATAAAAAATAATCCAAACTATAGCCTAGCCTACATATTTAAAAAATGTGTTGTATATTGCTGCCACAATAACGGCCCATTACAAATGTTTGCGTGCTTTCTTCTTTCTCCTTTTTGTTTGCTGAGGTGGAGCTGTGATGAAATATTGGTCTTGTAAATACTTTACAGCACTTCAGTAGCCTAATAAAAGTGTAGGCTACATCGTATGTACGGTGCTCGGCAGTGATCAAAAAGGATTTAAACAGTGAAGTTTGAAGTGATCTCCTCTTGTAAACTTAGAGATGTGGATTCGGACGGCAGTTAAATCACCACACGACCTTGGTGTTCGTCCATAAACAGTAGCCTTGGCCAGAGATTTTTACGCGGGTGGTGGGAGAAAAACACTGACATTCTGGTTTCAGACGGCAATAAAATCACAGACTAACCCCTGTAAATGTTTAAAATACCGTACGACCCCCGAAAGGGCTCCACGGACAGCGCCGTCTTTCATTTAGCACAACTATTCACTGTATCACGGCCATAGTTTGAGCAATCATTAACAATCATTGCCTTTAAATAGACTCCTAAGCCTTTACTGCCTAATGGTTTGCCAGCTGATGAAGGCATACCTTTGGTTAATATAATCAAAAAGCTAACAACAATCAGTGTAATTACAGGTTTATTCATGAAAACACTTGAATTAGCCTAATTGAACTGTGTGTGTTAATTTATACAGTAACGTATACTGAGATGTAAAGATTTTTTTTTTTTTTTTTTTTTTTTCAGGTGGCCACCTGTTAACATTGATAAAGCAAAGCTAAGAGTGGTCCAGAACCTTCCAAACGTATGACTTACAGAAGGTATACTTAACTAAGAACATTTCGGGAAACACGCGATACTATTACTTAAGAACGACGTAGCATTACGAAGATTTCGGGAAACCCAGCCCAGGACAGTGCAATACATTTGCTACAAAATCCCCACAGGCTATTTACATTATTTCTGTACATCATAAACATTTGGGTGACAGAAATGATTATGTTCTAGTTGTAGAAGTAGGACATTTTGTATACTTACTACTACAACAGTGTTATTTCAGCCTTGAAGATGTATAATACAATTATAATGTCCATTAAAGCCTTACTACCAAAAATAATAATTGCATAATAAAGGTATTCACGTTATAATCCATATATTTTCTTTAATAATTGTAACCAACGTTTTATTTGCAATTCCCTTGTTACAAATGATATTGGTTGTGTGTCATGTGTTTTACTGTAATGCATTATATGTGTAACAATGAATAGATAAGTATTATAACTGTGGTTATAATTATTCATGAGATCATTTTATCCCTTATAAGGTGCATTACAAGCCATAATTAATACATCAAAAATATAATGCATTATGTTGTATTTAAAGGCTTTAAGTAAAGTGTTACCAAAAATTCACTATTCACTTAATGCATATTATATTATACGGGAAAGTTCGACACCCTCCTTCCCAACGTGACATGTCTGCGTCTACTTTATGTATTCTGGTCAAAGGGATCTTACTAAGATCTATAATTTAAATATGTATATTGTGTTTCCCCTGCATGCCATTTAGAATGAAAAAAAAAAAAAAAAATAGAAAGAAATAATAGTAATCATCATCATGAAAATTGTTCATGTTTTGTAATATTAGTATACATTTTACTGAATATCTTCAGGACATATATCTTCAAGAATATCTTTGTCAGCTCTCATCATTCGTAAATATTATCAAGAATGACAGTGTTGGTACATCAGCCTTTTTTCTTTTCTTTTATTGACCTTAGTGAGAGAGTTTAGACATGGCCAGTGGCATCTCTGTGTGTGTTTGTGAGCAGCAGAGGCAGTCAGCTATTCTGAAAGCCTGTGTGCAGTTTAGATCCTATACCGTAGATACAGCCAGCAGACAGAGAGAGAGAGAGAGAGAGAGAGAGAGAGAGAGAGAGAGAGAGAGAGAGAGAGAGAGAGAGAGAGAGAGAGAGAGAGAGGGACTGCTTCAGGTTTCTAATCACTGTTACACAGTTATGCTCTTAGTAAGACTTTTAGCATTAAAGTTTCATTAGAGATTGCAATAGTGATTCATAATAAATCATGGGCAAGTGTTTATCACTGCACAATGTTTAAAACATTTGATTAAATTAATTTTGATTAAATTAGGAACAATGCACTTAATAAATCATTAGGTAAAACATTCAAAATAGGCTATATACCACTTTTTTCTAAAGTATTGTCTGCTAGAGTTTTGACAGTTTTGATATTAATAATTATTATACTTGAAGAATTATGTAAAAAAAATTTTTACAATAATAGAACAAAATAAGATAAGCTAAGACAAAATATTAAGAACTTTTCTGTGATTTAATTTGGGATTACATTTGTTTATTATTATACCAAAAAGGCAATGGCACCAACGACACTTCCAACTTTAAATTGTGATCCGATGAGCTTAAAAATTAGCAAAGCAATAAATTTATGTTATTGCTGTTGCTGCCATTTAATAAAAATGACAAGCAACTCAAGGCCTTGACTTACCATAATTATACTATGAGCGAGGAGTATTATTAGGCATAACAAGAAGCAAAGTGTCCAAAACCCCCTTAACCAATGTTGGGGAAAAGTTGCTTTTAAGTGAAGTTCCTAGTTTCCAGGGGAGGGAACCCATCTAATCTTTCAATTAACCACGCAGCTGTGTTTGCATCCCTCCACCTCCCCAACTTCACCAACATAATGTAGGCATCTTGCTACCAGACTCATCTTCCAAGCATTAGTAGTCCCTCTGGGGGGTATATATAAGCTGCTTCCTCGAGCCCCTCCACTGTGGAAAGCAAGCCAAATATATGTGATATTTAATAGCTTAAAGATTATATGGGTAAACAAACTAGTGAAAAGTAAGGCGTTACTATATTTTTACTCCCTAAAATTAACTAATTACGTTACTTAGTATGGAAAGTAATGTGTTACGTTGACTTTTCTTACCTGGGTTGGACTTGCTTGATTAGCTTGCTACAAAAAGTTATATTTTTGGCAAATGTTATGAATATGAATACGCCTCAGGCTGAAGGAAATGCAAATTCACACCTGTACAGTAGAGGGCGCAGCTCAAACAAACCTTTCAGAAGTGCTGCAGTTCTGGGTCACAGAAGACTAGAAGCAGGAGAAGAAAGTTCAACACTCTCACTTCAGCATTCATTTTTATTCAACACAAATGTGATGTTTAACTACATTTATTTTTGGATCACCGAAGTTCAGCAACATCGGTTAAAGTGAGATTAAATACACAAAGTATATTTGTATTATTTAACATATTTAATTATGGCAGGTTTGCTTAATATTCTGAATTTGTATTTCACTGTTTTTATTCATTTTGAGGAATACTGAATCTGTTTTAATGCAAGCGAGATGAGTAAAAGCATGTTCGTATTTAGTCTAGAACTACAATAGCTGATGGGTTACTTGTAATGCATTGCCCCCAACACTACCCTTAATCATATTAAAATCACTGTAAAATCATACAGCCTCAAGTGATTAATAGCTTTTACAAAGCAATATAACACTTATTATAGCTCTGATCTGAAGCTCTGCACTTTCCTTCTCATTGTATATTCTGTGCATTTAAAGATAATTGTTGGGTTATTCATAATGCTTCCTTATTAAATGAGTGGCCTACATTGGTGTTCTTGTACAGTATTATGAGACCTGACTTGTACTAAAATTAGTAGTGAATATTCTGAA
The DNA here is from genome assembly GCA_021554675.1 of Leuciscus idus. NCBI lineage: Eukaryota > Metazoa > Chordata > Actinopteri > Cypriniformes > Leuciscidae > Leuciscus > Leuciscus idus. The sequence continues at coordinate 15,476,323 of CM038621.1, forward strand.
AGCAAGCCATAAGAAAGAAAAATATGAGCATTTTCGTTAGCTGATATAATGTGGAATAGAACAAAATCTAATAAGACCATACATTTTTTCCGTCAGAACACTATTGAAGCATTCATATTTTGTTTGTGTGTTCCTGACTGAGCTTCATTTGCATGTGATGCAAAATCTTTTGTATCTTCATTAACAAAGCAGAAGGAAAGACTGCACAAACAAAATACTGTGACTCACTATACGCAGCCTTCTTTATTTTCCTACAATCTATTGTTTTCATTTACTGACCCTTTGTAGATGGCATCACCATGAATATTAGCTGTCAGATGAACTCAGCTGATAAAGACTCTATTTGTTGTCTCCATTATGACTGTGATGTGTTTTCCCCGCCACTGATTTTATCACGAGAAAAGCCCTAAACAACATTGTTATCTGAAAGCTGGTGTACTGCATTGAGCTATTTATTTCTTATAGATAAAAGACAACAGTAGAGAGAGGTTAAAAGTATAAACTGTGTATATTACACTCAGTAAATCTCACTAAATGTCTGAAATTATACTAAAAGCGCAATCAGTGTTTTTCCAATCACCTAATTACCTCACGCCATGTGTCTGCTACTGTGATTATTTGATGATTAGCCCATTTATCGTGACATCTGTGTGATCGATAACTCAGTTCTCCGGCAGTTTGGAAGCATGATTCATTTCAGGCCATCACTAGTTATCTTCATCTAACACAGTGCTTCTCAGAGTGTGGGACATGGTTTTTAAAGCCTAGTGAGGTCTATCCACATGCAGCCATCTGAATGCTCATGGGTACTCAGTTCTGGGAAGAGCCGGCGCCAGTGCACATATTTCTTGCAGCGACTGCTGAAATCACGGTCTGTGTGTGTGTGTGGGGGGGGGGGGGGGGGGGGGGATACAAAACAGTATCATCAACATGGTTATGGTTTCATCTTGTCCTTTAAAATGGTGTTTATATGAGGACTGCCTGCTGTGGAAACTAAAGAGAAGTGATTATCATTACAGCTCCCCTGTCTCTGCTGTCAGAGCCATCACAGCGTACCTCTCATCGTGTAACTTCCCACAGTCTCTCTGCTAATGGCTATGAATCAGATTTGTTACCACATTGTGACAGGCGTGTAGTGCTCTTGACCTATTAATAGTTTGTTTGATTGCGTTATTTAGTGTCATTTATAATAATAATACATTTTATACATACATTTTAAGTATAACATTTACTAATACTTTATTAAAATCAAAAAGTGTGGTTTCAGGGTCCTTGGCTTCACTTTATGCCAAAAAGGTTCTGAATGTGTGTATTGCTATCATGGTTAACGTGTTATTTAATTTTTTTCTAGTGATAAACAATGCTTACAAGCTGTTTATAAATTTCAATTACAATTTTAAATGTATTAAAGCAAAATTAATTAAAACTAAATCCATAAAATGATCCCATGATGGGATAATGTCTAATGATAACTAATAGGATCTTATTGTTAATTGTTACCAATTCAATTTAAAATCCAATTGAGATTAAAGAATATTTTTCGACTTGTAAGAACCATTACAAGTACACACTTCAAAATGACTTTAGTAATCAACATTTAAGCCTTGTTTTACAGGGAACAATCTTTACAGTCACAATTTAAAATCACAAGTCTTGTTTTTTATAGAATATTGCAATGATTATTTTGTATGATTTTTTAAAGTATTTAAGTATTATTTTAAAATCATGTGCCCTCATAATATTTAATCATAATAACTTTCCCTCCCTCCCTCTTGCAGTGTCATCTCTTCTCTTATTTGATGATGTGTTTACTGGGGTGAGGGCGGGGCAACCTGTCACTCACATGAGATCCACCAATAGCAAACCACAACCATTCATTCAATTTCCCATGGATAAAATCAAGCCCCGCCCTACATTTTTTCTTGTTTAAGCAGCTGTTTTACTCGGATGTACATCACAACATGGAAAAAAAGATGATTGCAACTTCGGTTTCATGCCGACTTGAGATGTCCGATTGCACAAAATATTGTTTTCAGAGATGTTTAGATTTTTTTTTTATCAGAAAGCAGATAAAATAGTGATTAAGAAAATGGTTCTTGCAGTGTGTTTTCACATTACATAACTGCATGATAACTGTATGCAACTAAATTTCCACTTTGTCAAACAAGCTGTGGTTGCAGAATTTCTTAACTAGACATATACAGATGTGTTGTGAGAAAATTTGTGGCGGCCATGACTGTTAAATCATGGATAGATGCCCTATTTTCCATGCCCTAATGGACTCTGTCTTACTGGGCTCAGACACTAAAACCTATAGAGATTAATAAGACATCTGAAGCATCATCCACTGACAGAGTCAATCCATTACTGGCTGAATTGGCAAGCCAATGTCTTTATCCACTTTCACACAGCACTTACCTGTTTACGTAAGTAAAAAGGAGCATTCATTTGTGATATTGACAGTGTGGAGTAAAGGATCAAGACTTTTTTCTTTTTCTCTTGCAACTGCTAACAATCTTTTGCAAAACCATCGTTGCACTGAATTTAATACAACAATTTATGTAAGAATGTTTTTATGAAAAATGCTCTCAGATTAAATGGTTTGACATTTTAAGCTGTTGTATATCAGAAATATTTGGCTAATAGTTTCCTCTTGCAATTATTGGATTTCTGTCTTACCAGCTATTATGATAGTCATGTTTGTTAAAGAATGTTGTTTGTAAATTTTAATTGTGTTACTTAATCATGTAAAGAAGGCTCATCAGTCTCACAGATCACCACTGCCCTCTCTTGTCGTTAAAGACAAGAATTCTCAAATGATGCCTGTCCAACTCTATTGCATTAGTGAGATAGAACACTCTGGCAAAGCTTTGCTGGATGGCTTTATTTTACATGCAGCTTCCATAGAACTTTCTATGAATTTTCTCAAACTATTTCTTTTCTTAGGCCAGCTTTAAACCTATTTCAGTCTTTCAATGCATTTTATTACAAGTAACCCCCATTTTTTAAGTTGTCATAAAACAGAAGTTATAACCATTTTTACTTGCATAGTGTAACATACTGTGCAAGTGAAACGGCTTCTCGAACAAGAAAAAAAATTATACAGGAAAACTAGAAACAAAAACATGGGAAACAGAACAACCACTTCAACACTGACGAGATCAGACAAAGACTAACTGAAAATGAGGTCTATAAATGCACAGAAACACTAGGGACAAAATTAGATAATTAACTAGACAACAGAGGAGGGTGGGTGGGGGCGTAGGAGGAGGACTTAGAGCTGGCAGACGAGACAACCCAGGATTGGGGAGGATCCAGGGAGGAGATGACGGAGGGAGGAGCCCTCATCTCAAACCATGCTAGCAGGCTGAATGCCCACGGTGGAGCTGATGGAGGGAGGAGCCATGGTTGATCCTTGGTGGAGAGGCCAGGCGAAACCAGGGGGATGACGGACAGAGGTGTAGACTCAGGAAGAGCCGAAGAGACTGGGTGACACCGAAGGACCTAGCTGAAAGACTGAGGCGGAGGGGTCAAAGGGATGGAACAAGGTGGATCTGAAGGGACGAGGAAGCCCGGTGAACCGGGTAGGACGGTGGTCCCAGGTGGAGCCGAGGGAGCGAGGAGCCAAGGCGGAGCCGACTGGTCAACAGGCTGACGTGGAGGGATGGGCTCTGAGATTCTAGGTGGAGCTGGCGAACTGTACGCCCAAGGCCCAAGGATGAGTTGAATGGGTGAACGGAGCCAGCAGAGACAGGGCCGAAGAACTGGACAGCATGGGCAGAGGGTTATGAGACAGCCTCCATGGGCGTGACAGGACAGGCAGAGAGTTCAAAAACGGCTTTCTTGGCCAATACGGAACAGGCAGAGAGTTCAAAAACGGCTTCCTTGGCCAATACAGGATAGGCAGTGAGTTCAAAAACAGCTTCCTTGGCCAATACGGGATAGGCAGAGAGTTCAAAAACGACTTCCTTGGACAATACGGGACAGGCAGAGAGTTCAAAAACGGCTTCCTTGGCCAATACGGGATAGGCAGAGAGTTCAAAAATGGCTTCCTTGGACAATACGGGACAGGCAGAGAGTTCAAAAACGGCTTCCTTGGCCAATACGGAACAGGCAGAGAGTTCAAAAACAACTTCCTTGGCTGACATGGGACAGGCAGAGGAGGAAGGGTGGGAGCATCTTAAACCACACTGACATAATGCTGGGTGACAAAACAGGTATGGAGTTAATCCTTTCACTCTCCTCTATGATCACAATGAGGTTTGTGCTCAGCACACTCACGCCAGCTTTGGTACTTTGGGCCGGGCTCCACTCCATGCCCTCGTACTCTCTAAGAACTCCCACAGGTATGGACACAGAGACTGGCTCACACACTTGGTCAGACTTCTCTTCTGGCTCGGGCTATGGGACAAACTTGGCCTTGGGTTACGCTCCTTGATGAAAGTGATGGCCAACTAAAGCACCAGGTCAGACTGGGCTTCTTTTGACTCTGGGTCTGCGGTGGGCTCAGGCTTCACCTCCTCACAGGGCTTCGGCTCTTCTTTCGTGGTGGGCTTGCACTGTGAGGCTCTGTCATGAGGTGCCCCATTGGGGGCTGCTGATGCCATGTGTGCTGCGGGCACAAGCTGGGCTGGATCCTCCTCACTCTCTCCGATGGTGTTGGGAGATCCGCACTGCTGTAATACCCATTCAACGAGATTGTTGAGTGTCCCTTAAGGGCCATGTGCAGATGGGTACCAGATCTACCTCTGCGTGTGCACCTCAAGGAATAGATCCCCTTGGGAGAGGTGGAGGAAGTGCTAATAGACCCATTTTATTCTGGTCTGATCTTCTGTCACACCATGGTTGCAAACAAACAGAAATAAAAGAGCGTGTTCTATATTGCATGCAATTCTTTTTAATTAAATCAAACTGAAAATCACACTTCTACCAGAAAAAAACAAACAAAAAAACATGGGAAACAGAACAATCACTTGATGAGTGCAACAATGATGAGATCAGACAAAGACTGGCTGAAAATGAGAACTATGACCACACAAAGAAACACTAAAGACAAAACTTGATAATTAACTGGTGAGACACATGAGAGCAAATCAAAAACCATGGTAACAAATGAACACAGACCAAGGAAACTGATCTAGAGTCAGTGAAAACCAACCCGAAGAAAACTCAAACCTAGAAACAAAAGTAACATATAATGTACAAGGGTTTGATGATACTGCTAGTCAAGTCAAGTCTTCTTTAACATTCTTCCACAGTAAATATGACATGGAGAGGAGTAAAAAAAAAAAGTCTGAATACTTGTTTTGGGGTAAATTATTCTATTTTTATTTTATTTATTTTATTTTTTAATTTATTTAACTATTAATTTAATTCCTTTAATTTTCTTAAGCAACATCAAAAAATGAGCTCCACCACCACCAAACACACACACACACACACACACACAAAAAACTTTTAATGAAAATAGATAAAGTTCTCAATCAGCAAAAATAAATGAATTTTGAAATTAAAAAGAAAATGAGAATGAGAATGGAAATGCTACAATGCCTCTGTTCCACTGCACTAATTAACATCCATAATCCACAAGCAATACTGTATATTGTCTTACCATGTTTAGTTATACAGCATTTGTTGACTAAGCCTTAATAAATAATTGTAAAAAATCCAGGGTGATTCCAACTCATCTGTATTTCATAAGCAAAAAAAAAAAAAAAAAAAAGTCCGTCAAGAGAAATGCATAGCTGCATCGATCCATAGAAAATAGGTCCATAACACACAGCTGACTGGCAGCAGAGTCCTGCACCTGTGCTCTCTGTTTGCAATGAAAGAGGGAAAGAGACTGATATGAGGGCCTCTGGGCTGGTGGTATACACCAGGACCAGTCCCAAGATGCAAATCAGCCCCCAGACCGAGTTTTGGAGCATGTAAGTCAGAGTCAGGGGAGAGGTGTTGTGCGACGGGCTGGATCATGCCTCACCGAACCCATTTATTCTCTCTGATCTGACTGACTTTATGCAGTCTTTTCACTGTCCTGATTAAAAGACACACCTAATCATAGTAATCCATTTAATGATAATGATAAATGATAAAGTATTGTAGGCTACTTATAATGACGAAACAATTATAGATGTTTTCAGTTTGTTGGTGTATATTAAATGAGACATTTTGTCAATTTAGAATGAAGCTAAATAATGTCTGATTCACTTCTAGGCAGATGTCCTTGTTATGATTCAAGAATAAACAGTAAAAGCGAAATTTTAAATTGAAACACATTTTTACTTCGTACTCAATTACTTTTCAAATTGCCTTGTCTTATAAAAAAAATGCATTCAAGCCATTTAAAATCATTATTAAAAGCGCAAAATGATATTATACTCATTATGAGCATTCATCAAGAAAAAAAACATCCACCAAAACAGTTCTGATCCTGTGAGGACAGATGAATCTAGAAAACACAGTCTAATTCACCATCAGGGACCGAGTCCAGAAAGCACCTCAAAAAAGATCCTCCCTCCTCCCAACAATTGTAATTCCTCAAGGCCTTGTGATGTTTATAAAGGCGACTCCACAATCTGACCCGCATCTTTACAACTTAAATCATCTATCCGGTAAGAAGAATGCTTTTTCTTGTCTTTTCTGTGTCTTTAATTATAATTATTCAAAGCCCTAAATACTGTTGCATGCTTTTTATAAGGTCGGTATTTTGTAGGTGCCACTAAAATTTTACATGAAAATGGATGTTCTTGCCATCATATTGGTTGCTTTAAAACAGGAGTATCCAAACCCTGCTCCTGGAGGGCCACTGTCCTGCAGAGTTTAGCTCCAACTGGCCTCAACGCAGCTGCTTGAAAGTTTCTATGCCGTGATCAGCTGGTTCAGGTGTGTTTAATTGAGTCGGTGCTGAACTCTGCTGGATAGTGGCCCTCCCGGAGAAGGTTTGGACACTCATGGTTTAAAATATCTTCAAAACTTATAAACAAACTTTAAATTATTATTGTACATTTGTTGTTTTGGGTAAGTTCCAGATCAAGATTTAAGATTTTAGATTTAAAGAATTTTTTTAAGATTTAAAGTGTTAATTTGATAGAAACTATTTTAACTATTTTAAACTAAACTAAACTAAACTTGTCAAATACAAAATTTGCAGAGTTAAACCAAAAAAAAGGGTCACACTTTAGATTAAAGTCCAATTCTCACTATTACTGTAACTACGACTTTTGCCTCAGTAAACTCCCAATTACTGCTTATTAATAGTTGGGAAGGTAATTGTTAAGTTTAGGTATTGGGTAGGATTAAGGGATGTTGAATATACTCATGCAGAATAAGGCATTCATATGTGTTTTTTAAGTAGCTACTGATAAACATCCAATATAGTCAAGTCAAGTCACCTTCATTTATATAGTGCGTTTAACAACATAGATTGTTTCAAAGCAGCTTTACAGTGATAATAGGAAATTAAAGTAACAGAGATTGTTTTGGCTTTACAGCAGCTCTAGAATAAAGTTACTGTCCAGCTAAAGTTAGTTTTGATTGATTCACTTCTGTTGCAAAAATATTTAGTATTAACTTTGGGGCCGCTAACACGACACCGTTCTAACAGAAAACCCTTAACGCGCTCCGGCCCGCTCATCCGCACAACAACAGTGCCTGGTGGCTCGAGAAAACGCAAACATTGAAATAGGTTCCAAGGTGCAAGCGCTGAAAGTAAAAAAAAAAAAATTTATCATCTCCACATAAACTTAAACACGAATCTGTGAAAATCATTTGAGAGTAGGTCAGATTCATGAAAACTGACTTCTGATATAGATTTTCATATGTGCTCAATAAAGCAAAAACAAGCCTAACCACCTTTAATATATAAATGGACACACTTTATCAAATCAAGTGCCTATATTATTGCCCTGAGCTGAAGGAGAAAAAGTCAACTGGCACAAGCTGTTAGTAAATCTTGCCTAAAGTGTGCTGTTGCCACAACTTATCCACAGGAGTAAGTTGTAACATTAATAGAAAAAATATATTTAAATGTTTACTTTTGTCCCCTTTCAGTCGAGAACGTCGTCGACTACGTCCTCCGTTCCCTCCTTCAGGGAACGGTGGGTTGCATACGCAACCAGGACGTTCTTCAGATTAGTTTTTTACTCAGTTTCCTTTGATTCGGGAGGGTGGTAGTCATGTATGATAGTGCTTTCCCTCCTGTAACTGTTCTGTGTTTAGACTGATGCACTTATGGACATAAGTGCACTTATGGTCTCCCCTATTAATGCACCAAGTTCCTATGTTGTTTGTCAACCATTTATGTTCATTGAATGTGATTTGTTGTGCACAATATTTTAATTTAATTCATGCAACAGAAGCTATCAAATTAATTTTTAAGTTGGACATTGTGAATAGTGTTGCTACAATTGCAATAGCGTCATAGTGAAGTCTGTCCTTATATATCTATGCTGTGGAAACAGGGCGGGACTCATGTCTTGTACTGACCCTGATGGAAGTCCCTGTCGACAGGTGTTTCTGCACAGATGTGTTCCTGTACACTTGTGTTTGTGCAGTGACTGCACTCCTGTGGGGTTAGCTGATGTATTGTTAGATCACAAAATATGACATGATCCACAAACTGGCTTTAAGCTTGAGGCTACCAAAAATGTTATTGCTCAGATGTTGCTTGGGGTTGTCTCAGTATTTACTTCTCAAATGTTTCTCTAAAATCCCTTAGGAGAAATAAAAATGGACACAAATGAGAACATTGGTGACATCAAACAATGTTGGTAAAATTAGAAAAGGTCTATTGAAATCTCTGACTTTATATTGCAGACTTTGGTATTGTGGGATTACAAATTTAATAATCTCTTTTAAGATTTGCTGATCCTGTGTTCTGACATAACATCACATGAAAAAGTAAAGTGAACTACATTGGATTTGGCATTCAGATGGCATCAGTTTACTGGTTAGATTAAATAGTTTCCAGTGAGGGGGAACTATCTTCCTACTGAGAGTTTAACTAAAGGGGCTTTCGCACCAGAGGAATGTTTTCATGAGCTGTCTTCGAAATCGCCTCCTATAGCCTCATTCACTATTCCCTACATTACTCCACTTATATAGTATTGAAGGGGTGGATGAAAATGTGAGTGAATTCGGATACTGAGTGCGCCAAAAGGGCTGCCGCTTTGCATAGTTTGTGCTTTTTATTGCATTTTTAATTATTTGAAACTTAGTAAACTGGCAGCTCCAGTAGTAATGAAAAGACTGATCTTGAACTCTTTCATGGAAACTGCCATGTTTAAATCTTAATTAAACAATTTAATAAACTTAATAATATACCTGTATGATATTGCGCTGTAGCAACATTGGTCCAGCGATTTGGAAAATGGATGAATGGATGATTCATGCAGGCGACATCTTCTGGCAAGACGCAGGAATTCATTTGGCATGACTGCCACAGTGCATTATGGGTATCCTCTAGCCATTGAGTGCACATTGGTTGTACACTCGTCATTGCGGTGCATTATGGGATTGAGTAAGTGCACTCGATAATGTCCACTATTTCGGACACCACTACAAATGGGTGTACCCCCAAATAGTGCGCTATTTAAAGGTATAGGGGGCGATTTTGGACACAGCCATAGTTTCAATAACCCAGTGATTTTCAAAGTGTGGGGCACCCAAATATTTTTAAAGGTTTAAAGGGGGGCGCGACCGATAAAGTTTGAGAACCACTGCTATAACCATTGGTGGAAGTTCCCACTTTTTGGCGTGTTCGCATGGACGGAACTGGGAATGATTTTAGTTATAGGATTGCCTTTTGGGGTGACTAAATTAGCTCCTACTTCAGAGCAGGGTCTAACCCAGCACTATAGAGGATATGTGCATGACGTCACCGTCGGCCGGAGTGACTGTGGTAAAAAGACTGAGCAGATCATTGGTACAGCATTGATTTGTAACAGAATTGAATGCCGCGAAAGACACGCAAAACACATCTAAAACAGGAAAGAGCTTTGAGATTGACTGGATTTGAAAAGAAATCTGTGGTATATTTTATATTTCTATAGCCGAAAGCTATAGAAAAGAGAAGCAACTGGATCACCACAATTCACAGAAACAACTGAACCATTTTGAGTTATCATTTTGGGGTAAAATCATACACTATAAATTGTATTGGTCTATACTGTATTGACAACTCATCAATTAAATATTTGCCATCTTATATTTTGCATAATTTGATGTTTTTAAATAAACACTGATAAAAACTATACAAGTTTTAGGGCTGGACGATATGACAAAATATATATAACATTGATATAAGTTATCAGCTGGATTTAGACCTACCTATATTGTATTTATATAAAGCGTTCACAGGCAAATTTGCTTCCCCTGCGTCAAAATCAGACACATAAATGTGCTGCATGCCAATATCCATGGATCACTGGATCTTTGGTAAGTTGTAAGGAACACTATATCGAGTCCAACCTTTAGCTTAAACTGATAATCGTTTGTTTTATTCGCGTTTTCGCAGTTTCCCCTATTAAATCCAGTCATGCAGCCGCTCTTCTGCCACTCAGTCCGACTGAGGGGTGCGTGTTCCGGCGGGAAAGTGACATCAATGCATACCCTCTATAGGAACTATACCAGTGACGTAAGTGTACGTTGATTGGCCCAAATGCATGCCGTGCGAAACACCAGCACCCGCCATTGTTACACACAGTTTACATATACTTACTCCATGAACATGGGAAACAGCGATAAGGCATTAACATTCAGAAAGCTAATTTCAATGGCATTTAACTGTCGTCATTGTCTGCTGTGTTGTTTTTCTCAGCCTTTTTCTCAAGTAGTCACAAATTTCATCTCTCAGCCCTCCTTTTTGCTCTTTCAATCGCATGACTATACGTCTACATTCCATCTCTGTTATCACGAAAAACATGACACACAACAAAAACACAGCTCCGATCATGGCGTCCTCCATCCTCCAGCTGTTGAACTAGGCTAGTTCCTATAACCGAGTTCCTATAACTACCTGGTGCAAAGCCTCTCATGTGTGAATGTTTAGACATCTCTAGTTCTCTATATGCTTTGGTTAAGTGGTCACTTCTGAGGCTGTGTGTAAGATCAACAACTTTAAGGACTGCCCACTGATTGCCTTTAAAAACTATACTGCCTGATAAATGTAGAATTGCCTTAGTCGGTCTCGCTGACTACTGTACACCCCCAACCAGCACGTTCTCAATAAATAAAAATGCTATATCTTATCTTGTAAGAAAAATATTTTACCCAAGTTCTGGAGTTTGCACTGAACCCATGCAGCCAAAGGATCCTACTAATGCAGAAGTACCTAAAGGGTACTGGTTTAAAAAAAAAGTGTAAGTTTGGCCACAATTGTGGTGATTTAAACAAAATTGGGGAATCAAAAAATATGTATTTTTCCATTCAGCAAAGTCAGCTGTCTTTGACTTGTGTGTGACATGTTCACAAATTATTTACCTTTGCAATTGCAAAGAAAACTTCTGAAATTCTGTTGAAATTTTGAGTTCCAGGTAAAATAAAACTGAGAACGAATTGCTTGGATTTATGCAGTACACATGCTGTTTCATAGCACAAAATCAATCAAGAAACAGAAAGAAAATCACACTGTGAATTTGGATGCTTTTATATTCAGAACTGAATTTGTGAGCTTGCCATTTTAATGAGTTCAATTAACACAGTATTTTTTTACTGTTCGTTCTAGAACTTCATTACAGATCCTCAGAAGTCATGGAGGCTCAACTGCGTCACGACACAAGATTCCGCTCCATCCTCAGAAGCAACCTGCCCCCATCTAACCTGACGACCGATTCAGTCAATGCGACGCATGCCTTCAGTGTGTTTGATGGGTGTGAAGAAATGGTGGCTGGTGTCGTTTTTGACCTAGCTATACAGTCCTTCAATGTGATCATAGGAATACCTGCCAACATCCTGGTCATAGCACACCTAATAAACACCCGAAATGAGCCTTCAACTTCTGACATCTTCCTGGGATGCCTGGCTTTCATGGACGCCTACTTCGGATCCATGACTATCATACAGTTCCTCAATCTCTACCACTGGAGGAGTGCCATGGGTTGGAGGGCTATGAAATTCTCTTATGGCGTTAAGGACACCAGCGGGCCGCTCTTCCTCTCGTGTGTCTGTCTGGATCGATGTATAGCCGTTCTCTTCCCCATCGCATTCGGACAGTTGAAGGACATCAAATACAGGATTGGTCTGAGCATCGTGGTTCTGCTGCTCACTTTTGCTTATGCTTCAGCCAAAACCGTCGGTGGCCTGCCCAACTTTGAAAAGGTTTTCACTTTTGAGGTCTTGTTTGTTTTCACCTGGATGATGGTGTGTAACGTGGCCATCCTCTGGGCCCTGAAACGCTCACGAGGCTCTGGTAAAGATGAGATGCATCCTATGAAAAGAAAGGCGTTTAAGATAGTGCTGTCTATCTTGATCATCATCGTGAGCAACTATCTCCCTCCAGTTGCTCTGTTCCCCTTTGAAGACCACTATCCACATAAGATCTTCACTTGCTATGTGCAGCCAGTGGGTTATGCCTTTTTAAACATCAGCAGCACTATCCAGCCCTTAACTTATTTGTCCCGCCTGGAGAAAGTACCATTCTTGCCGGAATCTTGTGTAAAGAAGTTAAGCTGCAAGAAACAAGACAAGCCCTTAAAGGAATGATAACTTCCGCCAGGGTCTGAAATTAATGTTTAGTACTATACTACTGAAATACTGGCATTGATCATTAAAAGTAAATTAGTAGCTTTGTTTCCATAGTTCTTCAGTTTTCAAAATATCTTTGTAAATAAGTAAACTTGTTGGATATTTGTAACTACAAATAATTATTTTACTAGATGTTTCTAGACTCTTTATTTGTAATATGTACTTTGTTTGAAATGTTAAAGCATAAATGTATCTGTTGTAAATCCTGAGTCACACCTAAATAAAACATGCAAAGATTCATTTAAAGAGTTGTGGCGCCACCATGTGTTACAGACAAGAAAATAAGTCGTAATAGATCTCTGAAATAAATCTATTTATTAAATCTATTATCAAACATTTATTTGTTAACCTTAAGTTAAACTACTGTGATCCCATGAGGTAACTGTGACACTTGAACATCCAATGGCTATATTTTCTGTGTCTCAGTTGTGTGTCAGTTGAAGCGTTATCAGGCCTAATCTGCTGGGTGGAAAGTCAGTTTACAGTGGAAGAATGAAAGGTTGTGAACAGACAATACATCAGCTCTTTAAATTTAAAAATGCCACTAAGCTTTCCTTTAGTTCAGTTGTTCTTTTCCTTATGGAGATGCATCATAAATGCCATTTTTTGCAAGTAAGTGTTTGAATAATGAATAATACATTTTAATATAGTTTTATACAATTAATTCATGCTTTATTTTATGTCTTGTCTCTTAATCTTTAGACATGATCCGAGTTCAGTCAAAACGCTTCCACCCCACTGATCGGGGTGTTTTTGCTGGTTTACAAGCAAACTGGTCTTCCAGAGAGAACTGGTCTACACACGTCTACCAGAGGAAAGGAAAGCTGCTGGATGAATCGAGGTTTAATGGCTATCATTGACCAGGTTTGTGATCTACTATACGTGGTTTGTAATGACCCTTATGAAAAAGAAGTATACTTCAAGTTCATTTTATGAAGTATACTTAAGTAATAGACAAAGGGGAACTGGAGCGCTGCTGGTATCCCTTGTATCCTCTGGTGCTCTTGGAAGGGTTAAATGTTCAAAACAAATTTGGAAAAAATCCAAGTCCAGGCACTCAGTAGGTTACAAACAAGTAAAAAAGCCTTTATTGATTAGTAGAGGGCTAAAACATTGAAGATAAAAACACCAACGCGTATCGGCCCACTGGCCTTCATCAGGGTGTTGGTAACAAACAGACAAACACAAGCAGTACTTATAATTGCATTGGTTTCAGGTGTGCCACTCTGGCACTTGCAACACAATTTTTTGGCCACTAGAGGCATTACATGTTTGTGAATGTAATGCTCATTTCTTGTTAATTTTGTTTTGAACCATCTTGTCTATGAAATTAGAATTATGAGGGATAACATTAGCCTATTTATACTTATTGACTTCACATACTGTGTGGAGTACACTAGTTGTTTGAAGTGATGTTTTTCCACTTGGAGATCTCTTATTTTGCCTTGTACTTGTATGACGTAACCTCTGACATCAGGCATGACTTTAACTTTTGCCTCTAGTGGCCAAAAAAATTGTGTTGCAAGTGCCAGAGTGGCACACCTAAAACCAATGCAATTATAAGTACTGCTTGTGTTTGTCTGTTTGTTACCAACACCCTGATGAAGGCCATTGGGCCGATACGCGTTGGTGTTTTTATCTTCAATGTTTTAGCCCTTTACTAATCAATAAAGGCTTTTTTTACTTGTTTGTAACCTACTGAGTGCCTGGACTTGGATTTTTTCCAAATTTGTTTTATACTTAAGTAATGTTCAAGTATATGTTTAAGTATACTTTATGTAGTAAGTATACTAATATCAATGTGTACTTGTAGTAAACTTGTAAGTGTACTATTTCAATACTGCTTGGGACTAAATTGGCCCACCTTAGTATATAAAAGTATACATTTAAGTGTACTATAAGTGTAAGAGTAGTAAACTACTGTTTTTTTTTTGTTTGTTTCTGAAAGTCCACACTGAAGTGTACTTTATAGTTTAGTAGTTTATACTGCAAGTATACTTGTAAGTTTTCTTTAAGTGAACATAATATTATACTTATAGTTTACTATCTATATATTATTTTTGCACTTGCAGTATACTACTATGTTCAAATGTAGCCTAGATATAATTTTTTTTACACCTGAAAAATACCTTTAACTGTACTTTAATTTGAAAAACATTTTATTAGCTCCATGCATCCTTTTTTAATCAACACTTGAATGTCGGTAAGTTTCTTAAAGAAAGGCAACATTTTAAACAAAAAAGTTGAGAAAATCAAATAACCCCCTAACCCCCAAAGCTTCACAGTCGTTTTCTCTTCATGGGTTACGCTTCATTTCATTTGGTAACATCAAGCAGTTTTGATTTACACGCTGTTTAATGTTTGATGATCACGTTATTTGGCAATCTTCTATCGCTTGTTTCAGCTTCTTCTTCTCCTGTGTTTTGATCCGAAGAGTCAGTACTAGAAGATGTGTCATAGCGCCCCCTACAGTATAACAGTGTAAACATGGATAGCTGGAAAATTCATAGCCTAGAAATCTAGACGCACCCTAGTGGCAGCAAAATGTATTTTGCAGCCAGGGTAGTCTAGCAACTCTCCGTTGACTTTCGTGCTGTAAAAACTTAAATTGGGTCAGGCCAATCACATTGTGTATAGAGTAGAAGGGGCGGGCTTAACATAATGACGACAGAGTTGCGACGGTTCCCTGCTACTTGAAAACATAGAATGGCTGCTGCTTTTTTTTCTTTTTTCGAATCGGCTTTGGCCGCGACTCTGGAGGACTTGGAGTTAAGTTTTTCTTTGAGAAAAGAGCAAAGAACGGCACTTAAGTCATTCTTAAAAAAGGAAGATGTGTTCGTAGTTTTGCCGGCCAGATTCAAAAGTTGAATCTATCAACTAACGTTAGCTCCGCTTTTGGGAAAACGCTCTGGTTGGTTGAAGCGCTGTCCTATTGCATGCAGAGGGAATTTGAAAGACAGCCGTTTATCCCGCCCCTCGGATTGAGCCGTGTCTATGGAGAGTTGCCAGACCTAACATCTTGATGTAGGTCTGGCTTGCCTGGCTAGAAAATTCAGTCAATGGTGGGGAAAAGTAGAATTAGAGTAAATTCCTTTACACTACAAGTGGACTAGCCTACACAAAAATTCAGATACGCAGAATTAGAAACATATCTGTTTTATATCAATATTCTAATCAATATTTTCAAACAATGTAAGTTTCATAAGACTGTGTATGAAAATAAAAAGTATATTTAATAGGCTATTCGATCAAAAGAGTTAACACAACTACAAGCCTAGTATACTTTGAATACTTAATTATACTTTTAAGTATATATCGATCAAAAGATTGAGTACAACTACAGGCCAAATATACTTGGACTTAAGTCAAGAACACTTAAGTGTAATTTTAAGTATATTTCTGAGAAGTACATAAAGTATATTTTTGAGAAGTATATAAAATGTCGACTGAAAGTATACTTTCTTATTTTTAGTTTAAAAGAAGTATACTAATAGAACACTTGAATAAACTTCTTTTTCGTAAGGGGATCTTTCCTGAATTTCTTTTACAGAATGACTTAAAGGGTTAGTGTAGGTGCCAGGTACGGATTGATGTCTTTTATTTTGAAATTTTTCACTTCCAGTTTGTTTCATCACTTGGTATAGGTGCATTATGTGCATATAACCTGTTAGTTTGCATGTGGATATCATGGAGGACGGGGGTGAGTAGCTATGACGCAATTTTTTTGTTGACTGTTTCCGTTTGCGTTTTGTTTCGTTTCATTGCATTTTTTCTTATTTTACCTGTCATCATTCAATGTTCTCCTGTTCTTTTCAATATTACAAAAAAAAACAAATGGATTTGCGGTTGAAACGCGTCATCTTTTACTCCCTCTACTCAGCCTCTTAACGGATACTGGCTGCCGCTATAGTTAGTTCACACAAAATTTCAAATTATCAAATAATTTACTCACCCTCAAGCCATCCGAGGTGGCTCCATGGGGTTAATAAAGTCAATCTGAAGCAAAGCGATGCATTTTTGTAAGAAAAATATCCATATTTATAACTTTATAAACTCTAATCACTGGCTTCCGTTAACGGCCGTACGCAAGTCTAGTTCCGGCGGAAAAGTGACCTCTGACCCGACGCATGACGTATTGACGAACGTGGAAGCGCAAAAGATAGAGCAAAACAAAATACTGGTCATGAATTAGAAGCCTAAAACAAGAATTTTTAAAGAGACAAGTCGGAGGAGCTTGAGTTTGTTGCCCAGCCCTATTTGTTTAAACCACGAGAGGCGTTTACTCTCACCTAAGCTTACGCTACTCCTACATCCTACGTCATACGTCGGGTATATAGACCTAGGATGGCTTGAGGGAGAGTAAATTATGGGATCATTTTTATTTTTGGATGAACTAACCCTTTAAGGCCTGTTCACACCAAGAACGATGACTATAAAGACAACTATAATTATAACTATATTAGCGTCCACACCAACGCGCAATATTCTGTTTAAGTACATGCTGCAATTTTGTCGTCTGCCGCTTTAAATGCTTGAGTTCTTTAAAGCAGGGTGGATTATGATTGGTTGCCAAAGTGGCATAAATATACAGTAAGTTGTATCTACAGTTATGAGTGGGATAGTGACCCAACTCTCAAAACGTGAATTACACCTGTGGGGGGAGATGACTCGAAGGCTCTTAATAAATAGGCCTATAACCACCTCTGAGAGCACAGCTGAATGACTTAATTGAAATAAAATATGGGTCCATTGTCATGTGCACACTGATCAGGGCATCTAAAACTTTTAAACCATCCAGACTGCTCAGTACTCGTCCCCAACAGCTGCTGAAAGAGGTTTCTAAGTACCACGTTATGTTCTACAATGTGTACAAGAAAGACGTACTAGTGTAATGGACGTAGGCCAGTAAGAGCTGTTCATGTAAACCTCACTCCCCTGGACTCAAGAGGCGTGCTAGCGTCTGATGCTAGAGACCGTGGTCTTCAGCGTCCTTGTTAGAGTACCTGCCTCCCACGCCGGAGAATCCGGTTTGAATCCCGCTCAGAACAGGTCAAGTAGGACTGGCCATATTTGGTGCCGTGACCTGGATGGGAGTGAGGTTTAGGGGAGTGAGTGTAACGGACGTAGGCCAGTAAATGTAAACTTCACCCCCTGGCCTTAAGAGGCACACTAGAGGCTGCAGTCTTTAGCGTCCATGTTAACGCACCCACCTCCCACGCCGGATACCCCAGTTCAAATGCCGCTCTGAGCTGGTTGAGTAGGACTGGTTACATTAGTTCTGTTTGAAGTCAAAGTGCAAAACAAAGGTAAGCGCATTATTATCATTGTTGTTAATTTTCTGAACACAAATGAAACATTTTCAGATTTTAAGGTGTGTGCAAGGTTTAAAGTCTGTTATTTTCTTGACTGTCCTTTGCAAAAATTTGACATGCTTAGTTTCTATGACCTATGACCACACAAAGAAACACTTGAGACAAAACTAGATAATTAACTGGTGAGACACATGAGAGCAAATAAAAAAACCATGGTAACAAATGAACACAGACCAAGGAAACTGATCTAGAGTCAGTGAAAACCAACCCGAAGAAAACTCAAACCTAGAAACAAAAGTATCATATATAATGTACAAGGGTTTGATGATACTGCTAGTGAAGTCAAGTCTTCTTTAACATTCTTCCATAGTAAATATGACATGGAGGTGAGTAAAAAAAAAAAAATCTGAATACTTGTTTTGGGGTAAATTATTCAATTTTTTACATTTTTTTTTATTTTTTATTATTTAACTATTAATTTAATTCCTTTAATTTTCTTAAGCAACATCAAAAAACACCACCACCACACACACACACACACACACACACACACACAAAACGTTAATGAAAATAGACAAAGTTCCCGTTCAGCAAAAATAAAGGAATTTTGAAATTGAAAAGAAAATGAGAATGGATATGCTACAATGCCTCTGTTCCACTGCACTAATTAACATCCATAATCCACAAGCAATACTGTATATTGTCTTACCATGTTTAGTTATACAGCATTTGTTGACTAAGCCTTAATAAATAATTTAAAAAAATCCAGGGTGATTCCAACTCATCTGTATTTCATAAGCGAAAAAAACAACAACAAAAAACAGTCCGTCAAGAGAAATGCATAGTTGCATCGATCCACAGAAAATAGATCCATAAGACACAGCTGACTGGCAGCAGAGTCGTGCACCTGTGCTCTCTGTTTGCAATGAAAGAGGGAAAGAGACTGACATGAGGGCCTCTGGGCTGGTGGTATAAAACCAGGACCAGTCCCAAGATGCAAATCAGCCCCCAGACCGAGTTTTGGAGCATGTAAGTCAGAGTCAGGGGAGAGGTGTTGTGCGACGGGCTGGATCATGCCTCACCGAACCCATTTATTCTCTCGAATCTGACTGACTTTATGCAGTCTTTTCACTGTCCTGATTAAAAGACACAGCTAATCATAGTAATCCATTTAATGATTAATGTAAGATTAATGTAAATGATAAAGTATTGTAGGCTACTTATAATGACGAAACAATTATAGATGTTTTCAGTTTGTTTATGTATATTAAATGAGACATTTTGTCAATTTAGAATGAAGCTAAATAATGTCTGATTCACAGATGTCCTTGTTATGATTCAAGAATAAACAGTAAAAGCGAAATTTAAAATTGAAACACATTTTTACTTCGTACTCAATTACTTTTCAAATTGCCTTGTCTTATAAAAAAATGCATTCTAACCATTTAAAATCATTATTAAAAGCGCAAAATGATATTATACTCATTATGAGCATTCATCAAGAAAAAAAACACCCACCAAAACAGTTCTGATCCTGTGAGGACAGATGAATCTAGAAAACACAGTCTAATTCACCATCAGGGACCGAGTCCAGAAAGCACCTCAAAAAAGATCCTCCCTCCTCCCAACAATTGTAATTCCTCAAGGCCTCGTGATGTTTATAAAGGCGACTCCACAATCTGACCCGCATCTTTACAACTTAAATCATCTATCCGGTAAGAAGAATGCTTTTTCTTGTCTTTTCTGTGTCTTTAATTCTAATTATTCAAAGCCCTAAATACTGTTGCATGCTTTTTATAAGGTCGGTATTTTGTAGGTGCCACTAAAATTTTACAGGAAAATGGATGTTCTTGCCATCATATTGGTTGCTTTAAAACAGGAGTATCCAAAACCTGCTCCTGGAGGGCCACTGTCCTGCAGAGTTTAGCTCCAACTGGCCTCAACGCAGCTGCTTGAAAGTTTCTATGCCGTGATCAGCTGGTTCAGGTGTGTTTAATTGGATCGGTGCTGAACTCTGCTGGATAGTGGCGCTCCCGGAGAAGGTTTGGACACTCATGGTTTAAAATATCTTCAAAAATTATAAACAAACTTCAAATTATTATTGTACATTTGTTGTTTTGGGTAAGTTCCAGATCAAGATTTAAGATTTTAGATTTAAAGAATTTTTTTAAGATTTAAAGTGTTAATTTGATAGAAACTATTTTAACTATTTTAAACTAAACTAAACTAAACTTGTCAAATACAAAATTTGCAGAGTTAAACCAAAAAAAAGGGTCAAACTTTGGATTAAGGTCCAATTCTCACTATTACTGTAACTACGACTTTTGCCCCAGTAAACTCCCAATTACTGCTTATTAATAGTTGGGAAGGCAGTTGTTAAGTTTAGGTATTGGGTAGGATTAAGGGATGTTGAATATACTCATGCAGAATAAGGCATTCATATGTGTTTTTTAAGTAGCTACTGATAAACAGCCAATATAGTCAAGTCAAGTCACCTTCATTTATATAGTGCGTTTAACAACATAGATTGTTTCAAAGCAGCTTTACAGTGATAATAGGAAATTAAAGTAACAGAGATTGTTTTGGCTTTACAGCAGCTCTAGAATAAAGTTATTGTCCAGCTAAAATTAGTTTTGATTTATTCACTTCTGTTGCAAAGATATTTAGTTATTAACTTTGGGGCCGCTAACACGACACCGTTCTAACAGAAAACCCTTAACGCGCTCCGGCCCGCTCATCCGCACAACAACAGTGCCTGGTGGCTCGAGAACGCAAACCTTGAAATAGGTTCCAAGGTGCAAGCGCTGAAAGTTTTTAAAAAATGTTATCATCTCCGCATAAACTTAAACACAAATCTGTGAAAATTCGCGAATCTGTGAAATAGCAATATTCATGCTATACTATTTAATAGTGAGAATTAGACTCTAAACTATATTGTTTCCAAAAGAATTTATTGAAATTACACAGAATAATCAACTTGTCATAATTTGAGAGTAGGTCAGATTCATGGAAACTGACTTCTGATATAGATTTTCATATGTGCTCAATAAAGCAAAAACAAGCCTAACCACCTTTAATATATAAATGGACACCATATTAAATCAAGTGCCTATATTATTGCCCTGAGCTGAAGGAGAAAAAGTCAATTGATTAACAGTGTCAATTCAAGGAATCCTCCTAATCTTTCTTAGCATACGTGTTCCCACTGGAGAGAGTTTGGCCTGAAGGCAGAGAGAGAGAATAGGTCAGGGACATGCTCAGGGCCACAAGGGCCCTTCTGAGGTCCCAGTGAAGCAGTGGTACAGAGAAAAGCATGACAAGAACACATGAAGCTTACTGTCCCTTCAGACTTAGCAGGGAGGTGCTTCACATAAGCTGTGCTATAAAGGAGGCAGATGAACCACAAAAGTCCCTTAGTCCTTTGCATGTGATGTTAGACATGTCTTGTAGTAGCTAACAATAAAGAAAATGTATAGATAAATAGTTCTGACTCTAAGTTCTGATTAGACGAGTCACTGTGTATGTTTGATCATATGTGATTTCCATTCTTATCTTTTACAAAACAGTGAACACATCTACAGCTGATCCTAATCTGTGTAAATTTATGTTAAATACTAGGGGCCAGATTTACTAAACAGGGCAAATTAGCGTGAGAGCGCAATTCTAAAAAGGCGCTGATGGGAGTGGAAAGTTCAGTGCGTGATCTACTGAAGACGCGCAAATGAAAAAACACAGACAGAGCCGGATCATTTCCATAATGACCAAAGCAATCTACCAAGACCAGCGCAAATTAGCCTCTGGTTTAAGTCATGCTTTTTTTGGGCGGTAAATAATGACGCAAACACCAGTAAATTGACAAGCGCAAATCACTTTGCATGATTCATTTAAATACTCTCCTCCCATAAATTTTGCATCTGAAAGGGAAACTCCTACAAATGCATATGCAATAAGGTCTGCCACAAAAATAACAATGTCAATATGGGGCGCCGTTTGTAAAGCGGCTCACGCTGAAAATAACAGCAACATTTTGTCACATTTAGCTTCAAACAATGTTTAAAAAACTGGTATGAATTTTTGACGGTCACTTTTTACCACATTTACAACAATATTTGTCAACTTAGAGATATTTTAAATAGTTAAATCTAAATATTAAATGTTACACCTAAATGTTAAATCTAAATATTAAATCTAAATCTAAATGTTAAATCTAAATCTAAATCTAAATGTTAAATCTAAATATTAAATCTAAATCTAAATGTTAAATCTAAATGTTAAATCTAAATCTAAATGTTAAATCTAAATATTAAATCTAATTCTAAATGTTAAATCTAAATCTAAATGTTAAATCTAAATCTAAATCTAAATGTTGAATCTAAATGTTTCGGGTGAAACTAAATATTTAACTAATATGCAAATTCAAAATGCCCGTAACCGGAAGTGCCAAAATAAAAGCTCGAGGAGGTCAGTGTGTGTTTATAGCATGGTTTATAGTGTCAAATAACGAATAAAAACCATCTCATAATAATAACTATAATATAACGATGATTACTACCTAAAATAATAAACACGTTTGGAGAAACTGTATTTGAAGAGTAGGCTATAGTGTCACTTTTATGAAAAGTGAGGGACTTATGACCTGTAGCCATAATAGCCAGCCACGAGGGGGCTCACTTTGACTGAATGTCATGTCATCACTCTGTCATCACTCTCATCACGAAACTCTACAGTTTCTCCAAACGTGTTTATTATTTTAGGTAGTAATCATCGTTATATTATAGTTATTATTATGAGATTTTGTATTCGTTATTTGACACTATAAACCATGCTATAAACACACACTGACCTCCTTGAGCTTTTATTTTGGCACTTCCGGTTACGGGCATTTTGAATTTGCATGTTAGTTAAATATTTAGTTTCACCCATAGGGTTTCACCCGAAACATTTAGATTCAACACTTAGATTTAGATTTAGATTTAACATTTAGATTTAGATTTAATATTTAGATTTAACATTTAGATTTAGATTTAACATTTAGATTTAACATTTAGATTTAGATTTAATATTTAGATTTAGCATTTAGGTGTAACATTTAATATTTAGATTTAACTATTTAAAATATCTCTAAGTTGACAAATATTGTTGTAAATGTGGTAAAAAGTGACCGTCAAAAATTCATACCAGTTTTTTAAACATTGTTTGAAGCTAAATGTGACAAAATTTTGCTGTTATTTTCAGCGTGAGCCGCATTACAAACGGCACCCCTTATGTCAACACCTAATTTTACACTGCGTGTTTTTAGTAAATCATGTCAGTTGTTTTTAAACGCCAAAAGAGTTACGCTGACACAAGCTGTTAGTAAATCTTGCCTAAAGTGTGCTGTTGCCACAACCTATCCACAGGAGTGACTTGTAACATTAATAGAAAAAAAGATATTTAAATGTTTACTTTTGTACTTGTTTTTTACTCAGTTTCCTTTGATTCGGGAGGGTGATTTCCCTCGTGTAACTATTATGTGTTTAGACTGATATTACCACACTTATGGTCTCCCCTATTTATGCAGCAAGTTTCTATGTTGTTTGTCAACCATGCATGTTCATTGACTGTGATTTGCTGTGCAAAATATGTAAATTTAATTCTTGCAAAAGAAGCTATCAAATGAATTTTTAAGTTGCAATAGCCTCATAGTGAAGTCTGTCTTCAGATTTGTTTTTTACTCAGTTTCCTTTGATTCGGGAGGGTGGTAGTCATGTATGATAGTGATTTCCCTCCTGTAACAGTTCTGTGTTTAGACTGATGCACTTATGGACATAAGTGCACTTATGGTCTCCCCTATTAATGCACCAAGTTGCTATGTTGTTTGTCAACCATTTATGTTCATTGAATGTGATTTGGTGTGCACAATATTTTAATTTAATTCATGCAACAGAGAAGCTATCAAATTAATTCTTAAGTTGGACATTGTGAATAGTGTTGCTACAATTGCAATAGCCTCATAGTGAAGTCTGTCCTTATATATCTATGCTGTGGAAACAGGGCGGGACTCATGTCTTGTACTGACCCTGATGGAAGTCCCTGTCGACAGGTGTTTCTGCACAGATGTGTTCCTGTGCACTTGTGTTTGTGCAGTGACTGCACTCCTGTGGGGTTAGCTGATGTATTGTTAGATCACAAAATGTGACATGATCCACAAACTGGCTTTAAGATTGAGGCTACCAAAAATGTTGTTGCTCAGATGTTGCTTAGGGTTGTCTCATTTAAGTATTTACTTCTCAAATGTTTCTCTAAAATCCCTTAGGAGAAATAAAAATGGACACAAATGAGAACATTGGTGACATCAAACAATGTTGGTTAATTTAGAAAAGGTCTATTGAAATCTCTGACTTTATATTGCAGACTTTGGTATTGTGGAATTACAAATTTAATAATCTCTTTTAAGATTTGCTGATCCTGTGTTCTGACATAACATCACATGAAAAAGTAAAGTGAACTACATTGGATTTGGCATTCAGATGGCATCAGTTTACTGGTTAGATTAAATAGTTTCCAGTGAGGGGGAACTATCTTCCTACTGAGAGTTTAACTACAGGGGCTTTCACATCAGAGGAACGTTTTCATGAGCTGTCTTCGAAATCGCCTCCTATAGCCTCATTCACTATTCCCTACATTACTCCACTTATATAGTATTGAAGGGGTGGATGAAAATGTGAGTGAATTCGGATACTGAGTGCGCCAAAAGGGCTGCGGCTTTGCATAGTTTGTGCTTTTTATTGCATTTTTAATTATTTGAAACTTAGTAAACTGGCAGCTCCAGTAGTAATGAAAAGACTGATCTTGAACTCTTTCATGGAAACTGGCATGTTTAAACCTTAATTAAACAGTTTAATAATCTTAATAATATACCTGTATGATATTGCGCTGTAGCCACATTGGTCCAGCGATTTGGAAAATGGATGAATGGATGATTCATGCAGGCGACATCTTCTGGCAAGACGCAGGAATTCATTTGGCATGACTGCCACAGTGCATTATGGGCATCCTCTAGCCATTGAGTGCACATTGGTTGTACACTCGTCATTGCGGTGCATTATTGGATTGAGTAAGTGCACTCGATAATGTCCACTATGTAGACACCACTACAAATGGGTGTACCCCCAAATAGTGCGCTATTTAAAGGTATAGGGGGCGATTTTGGACACAGCCATATAGTTTCAATAACCCAGTGATTTTCAAAGTGTGGGGCGCCCAAATATTTTTAAAGGTTTAAAGGGGGGCGCGACCGATTAAGTTTGAGAACCACTGCTATAACCATTGGTGGAAGTTCCCACTTTTTGGCGTGTTCGCATGGACTGAACTGGGAATGATTTTAGTTATAGGATTGCCTTTTGGGGTGACTAGCTCCTACTTCAGAGTAGGGTCTAACCCAGCACTATAGAGAATATGTGCATGACGTCACCATCGGTCCGGAGTGACTGCGGTAACGCCTACTGAGTGGCAAAAAGACTGAGCAGATCATTGGTACAGCATTGATTTGTAACGTGAATGCCGCGAAAGACACACAAAATATCTAAAACAGGAAAGAGCTTTGAGATTGACTGGATTTGAAAAGAAATCTGTGGTATATTTTTATAGACTGCTGAAAGCTATAGAAAAGAGAAGCAACTGGATCACTACAATTCACAGAAACAACTGAACTCCAGGCAGCAAAAGGTGGATTTACAGTTATCATTTTGAGTCAATATGTTGAATTTTGGGGTAAAATCATACACTATAAATTGTATTGTTCTATATTGTATTGACAACTCATCAATTAAATATTTGCCATCTTATATTTTGCATAATTGGATGTTTTTAAATAAACACTGATAAAAATATACAAGTTTTAGGGCCAGACGATATGAAAATCTATATAACACTGATATCAACCAGATTTAGACCTACCTATCTTGTATTTATATAAAGCATTCACTGGCAAATTTGCTTTATGTATTTCCCCTGCGTTGAAATCAGACACATAAATGTGTTGCATGCCAAAATCTATGGATCACTGGATCTTTGGTAAGTTGTAAGGAACACTATATCGAGTCCAACCTTTAGTTTAAACTGATAATCGTTTGTTTTATTCACGTTTTCCCTATTAAATCCAGTCATGCAGCCGCTCTTCTGGCACTCAGTCCGACTGAGGGGGCGTGTTCCGGCAGGAAAGTGACATCAATGCATACCCTCTATAGGAACTATACCAGTGACATAAGTGTACATTGATTGGCCCAAACGTATGCCATACGAAACACCAGCACCCGCCATTTTTACACACAGTTTACATATACTTACTCCATGAACATGGGAAACAGCGATAAGGCATTAACATTCAGAAAGCTAATGTCAATGGCATTTAACTGTTGTCTTTGTCTGCTGTTTTGTTTTTTCTCAGCCTTTTTCTCAAGTAGTCACAGATTTCATCTCTCATCCCTCCTTTTTGCTCTTTCAATCGCATGACTATACCTCTACATTCCATCTCTGTTATCACGAAAAACATGACACACAACAAAAACACAGCTCCGATCATGGCATCCTCCATCCTCCAGCTGTTGAACTAGGCTAGTTCCTATAACCGAGTTCCTATAACTACCCTGGTGCAAAAGCCTCTCATGTGTGAATGTTTAGACGTCTCTAGTTCTCTATATGCTTTGGTTAAGTGGTCACTTCTGAGGCTGTGTGTAAGATCAACAACTTTAAGGACTGCCCACTGATTGCCTTTAAAAACTATACTGCCTGATAAATGTATAATTGCCTTAGTCGGTCTCGCTGACTACTGTACACCCCCAACCAGCACATTCTCAATAAATAAAAATGCTATATCTTATCTTTTAAGAATAAGATTTTACTCAAGTTCTGGAGTTTGCACTGAATCCATGCAGCCAAAGGATCCTACTAAGTACCTAAAGGGTACTGGTTTAAAAAAAAAAAAAAGTGTAATTTTGGCCACAATTGTGGGGTTTTCAACAAAATTGGAGAATCAAAAAATATGTATTTTGCCATCCAGCAAAGTCAGCTGTCTTTGACTTGTGTGTGACATGTTCACTGATTATTTACCTTTGCAATTGCAAAGAAAACTTCTCCTATGATGAAATTCTTTTGAAATGTTGAGTTCCAGGTAAAATAAAACTGAGTACGAATTGCTTGGATTTATGCAGTACACAGAATGCTGTTTCATAGCACAAAATCACTCAAGAAACAGAGAGAAAATCACACTGTGAACTTGGATTCAGCCAGTCTGATTTTATATTCAGAACTGAATTTGTGAGCTTGCCATTTTAATGAGTTCTAGTAACACAATATTTTTTACTGTTCGTTCTAGAACTTCATTACAGATCCTCAGAAGTCATGGAGGCTCAACTGCGTCACGACACAAGATTCAGCTCCATCCTCAGAAGCAACCTGCCCCCATCTAACCTGACGACCGATTCAGTCAATGCGACGCACGCCTTCAATGTGTTTGATGGGTGTGAAGAAATGATGGCTGGTTACATTTTTGACCTAGCTATACAGTCCTTCAATGTGATCATAGGAATACCTGCCAACATCCTGGTCATAGCACACCTAATAAACACCCGAAAAGAGCCTTCAACTTCTGACATCTTCCTGGGATGCCTGGCTTTCACGGACGCCTACTTCGGATTTATGACAATCATAGCGTTCCTCAATCTCTTCCACTGGAGGAGTGCTATGGGTTGGAGGGCTCTGAAATTCTCTTATGGCGTAAAGGACACCAGCGGACTACTCTTCCTCTCGTGTGTCTGTCTGGATCGATTTATAGCCGTTCTCTTCCCCATCGCATTCGGACAGTTGAAGGACATCAAATACAGGGTCGGTCTGAGCATCGTGGTTCTGCTGCTCACTTTTGCTTATGCTTCAGCCAAATCCGTTGGTGGCCTGCCCAACTTTGAAAAGGTTTTCACTTATGAGGTCTTGTTTGTTTTCACCTGGATGGTGGTGTGTAACGTGGCCATCCTCTGGGCCCTGAAACGCTCACGAGGCTCTGGTAAAGATGAGATGCATCCTATGAAAAGAAAGGCATTTAAGATGGTGCTGTCTATCTTGATCATCATCGTGAGCAACTATCTCCCTCTAGTTGCTCTGTTCCCCTTTGAAGACCACTATCCACATAAGATCTTCACTTGCTATGTGCAGCCAGTGGGTTATGCCTTTTTAAACATCAGCAGCACTATCCAGCCCTTAATTTTGTTGTCCCGCCTGGAGAAAGTACCATTCTTGCCTGAATCTTGTGTAAAGAAGTTAAGCTGCAAGGAACAAGACAAGCCCTTAAAGGAATGATAACTTCTGCCAGGGTCTGAAATCAATGTAGTACTATACTACTGAAATACTGGCATTGATCATTAAAAGTAAATTAGTAGCTTTGTTTCCATAGTTCTTCAGTTTTCAAAATATCTTTGTAAATAAGTAAAGTTGTTGGATATTTGTAACTACAAATAATTATTTCTTTGTTTGAAATGTTAAAGCATAAATGTATCCGTTGTAAATCCTGAGACACACCTAAATAAAACATGCAAAGATTAATTTAAAGAGTTGTGGCGCCACCGTGTGTTACAGACAAGAAAATAAGGCAAAACCAGAAGTTGTTTGTAATAGATCTCTGAAATAAATCTATTTATTAAATCTATTATCAAACATTTATTTGTTATCCTTAAATTAAACTACCGTGATCCCATGAGTTAACTGTGACACTTGAGACATCCAATGGCTATATTTTCTGTGTCTCAGTTGTGTGTCAGTTGAAGCGTTAGCAGACCTAAACTGCTGGGTGGAAAGTCATTTTACAGTGGAAGAATGAAAGGTTGTGAACAGACAAGGTTTCTTCCCACATTATCCAGCTGGAAGAAGACAATAGCAGTCAGAAGGAAGATAGAATGGCATTGCTGACTGAACCCCCCCCCCCCCCCCCCCCCCCCCCTTAGTAGAGGATCACTAAGCTCAAAAACAAACAATCAGCTCTTTAAATTTAAAAATGCCACTGAGCTTTCCTTTTGTTCAGTTGTTCTTTTCCTTATGGACATGCATCATAAATGCCATTTTTTGCAAATAAGTGCTTGAATAATGAATAATACCATTTTAATATAATTGTATAAAATTAATTCATGCTTAATTTTATGTCTTGTCTCTTAATCTTTAGACATGATCCGAGTTCAGTCAAAATGCTTCTACCCCACTGATCGAGGTATTTTTGCTGGTTTACAGGCAAACTGGTCTTCCAGAGAGAATTGGTCACACATGTCTACCAGAAGAAAGGAAAGCTGCTGGATGAATCGAGGTTTAATGGCTATCATTGACCAGGTTTGTGATCTTCTATACGTGGTTTGTGATGATCTTTCCTGAATTTCTTTTACAGAATGACTTAAAGGGTTAGTGTAGGTGCCAGATACGGATTGATGTCTTTTATTTTGACATTTTTCACTTCCAGTTTGTTACACCACTTGGTATTGGTGCATATAACCTGTTAGTTTTCGTGTGGTCTGGACAGCATGGAGGAAGTGGGTGAGTAGCTATGACGCTCACTTTTTTGTTGACTGTTTCCGTTTCCGTTTTGTTTCGTTTCATTGCATTTTTTCTTATTATACCTGTCATCATTCAACATTCTGCTGTTCTGTTCAATATTTAAAAAAAACAACAAAAAAACATGGATTTGCGGTTGAAACGCGTCATCTGTATAAATATACAGTTAGTTGTATCTACAGTTACAAGTGAGATAGTGACCCAATTCTCAAAACGTGGATTACACCCGTGGTGGGAGATGACTCAAAGGCTCTTAATAAATAGGCCTATAACTACCTCTGAGAGCACAGTTGAATGACTTAATTGAAATCAAATATGGGACCATTGTCATGTGCACACTGATCAGGACATCTACAACTTTTAAACCATCCAGACTGCTCAGTACTCGTCCCCAACAGCTGCTGAAAGAGGTTTCTAAGTACCACGTTATGTTCTACAATGTGTACAAGAAAGACGTACTAGTGTAATGGACGTAGGCCAGTAAGAGCTGTTCATGTAAACCGCACTCCCCTGGATTTAAGAGGCGTGCTAGCGTCTGACGCTAGAGACCGTTGTCTTCAGCGTCCTTGTTAGAGTACCTGCCTCCCACGCCGGAGACTCCGGTTTGAATCTCGCTAAGAGCAGATCGAGTAGGACTGGCTACATTTGATGCCATGACCTGGATGGGAGTGAGGTTTAGGGGAGTGAGTGTAACGGACGTAGGCCAGTAAGAACTGTGCGTGTAAACTTCACCCCCTGGCCTTAAGAGGCACACTAGAGGTTGCAGTCTTTAGCGTCCATGTTAGCGCACCCACCTCCCACGCCGGATACCCCAGTTCAAATGCCGCTCTGAGCTGGTTGAGTAGGACTGGTTACACTAGCTCTGTTTGAAGTTAAAGTGCAACACAAAGGTAAGCCCATTATTATCATTGTTGTTAATTTTCTGAACACGAATGACACATTTTCAGATTTTAAGGTGTGTGCAAGGTTTAAAGTCTGATATTTTCTTGACTGTCGTTTGCAAATATTTGGCATGCTTAGTTTCTACCTGTTTGGGTAGAAACATTTTTGTAATCTGCTAATTTTCTTTAACTGTATTTGCCATGTTTCGTTTGTTTTCCTGTAGTATTGTCAATCAGCCAACCTCTCTCCTAAGTCTACTCCAGTCCCCAAGATGGATGACAGGCAGAGCAAAGCCCACAGTGCCCAGAATTCGCCTCGCTCGACGCCACCATCTTCCTCCCACGCAAGATCTGGCTCGCTTTGAGTGTTGGGCCACAGCAGCAGGCCTTCGGCGATCCTGGGCCACGCCCCAGATTCCACCAAAGTAAGACTTCTCTCTTAATCGTTTCCTCCCGCTGTTTCAAACCCTTTTATTTTTCAGTGGCCTACAGCTCCTATTGCAGATGCTAGCATGCAGCCTCTGCTAAGCCCCTTTCACACAGCGCTTTGAACCCGGCAAATTGCCGGCAAATTGCCAGAGCGCCTTCTGTGTGAACGCAAACTCGACCCGGGATTTATGCCGGGATCGATGCCGGGTCGGGACCTAGTAACATTTCCGTGTTCAGTCCCGGAACGCGCGCTGTGTGAACAAAAGCCGTAATAATGCCGTGTCGTAGTGATGACGCTGAAGCGCGGGATCGTTCGCCAGCTGTGAAACGGTACGTAAAGCGCAATTTTATGATCGAATCGGAGAAAAAATGCACAAGCGTGGTTTCTCGAGAGAGAGATCGCAGCTCATAAGCAAACTTAAGACACTGCTGAGATTACAAGTCACATCGATGTCACGTGTCTTTACGGCATTTTTACGGGTTGTGTGTGAACGCACTCTCTGATTCCGGAAAATCACTGGCAGTGTGAATGAACCAAAATCAAACGAACCCGGGTCAGATCCCGGGTCACTTTATCCGTGTATTTTCCGGAATCTCTGTGTGAAAGGGGCTCTAGTGGCGCAGACCTAAACATTTCAACACTTTCCTTTGACTGTCACTAACCCCTCCCCCTTTCTGTGGCCTGCAGCTCCAGCAGCTCAAGCAAGCTTGAGGCTGCCTCTGCTTGCAGCACAAGGCCCACATGTCTTATCCTCAACCTAGCTTTTCTTCTCATGCTTCTCTCAATTTCTCTCCCCAGACTCAAGCGTTGAGACTGCCTCAACTAACTATCGCAGCCCCGGCTCCTATCCCTTTCAGCTCTCTCCTCCAAACAGAAACACATTATTCTATCTTCACAGCAACACTGATGCCAATCCCAGTGGCTCACAACATCCGAGCACAGTTCTACCAGAAAGACTCGGGAGGTAAAATGACGTAACCAAAGCATTAATTTATTAACAGCCCAGCAAGATTGTGTTATAAAGTTATTTGGCGTAGACCCCGTCCGTAGCTCGCAATCCGAGAGTAACAGAATCTACATTTCCTGCCTGAAGACGAATGCAGGGGCGCAGCCGACCCCCTGGGAGGTATATGGGCAGGGACCATACTGGTGGTGGTGGGGAGGATGGAGGTGAATGTTGGCGTCAGCATCTGCAAACTCAGACATGTGTAATTACCGATCTTTTATGCTACAAGTATTAGAACACGATTGGTTAGATGTGAAGGTAATAAGTGACTTGAGTCTTCCTGGCAGAACTTACGCTAAAGCTTTAATATCCTGGCAGGTGCGGACGTAGATCTCTCATCTCTACTTTCTCTCCTTCCCGTATCCGAATCAAACTGCCAAATAGAAAAATGCAAGTATTTTTCAGTCACGATTATTTGGAGCTTATAGCTGAGCTTGCGTTGTCCTATGGAGGAAGAAACTTCTATACTTACAATAAGCTTTTCTCAGCAAAGTGCGCTGTACAGGTCGCTCAGTGGAACCAATGCCCCTACTGGGGCGCACTTTACCCCGATCTACACAGCAGGGTGTTCCTAGGCTGCAGAAACATTTCATGCACAATCTGCAGGTCAGTGACACATTCCACCATGACATGCTCACAGATGAACCCCTCCATTCCTCCCTGCCTGGACACAACCCCAGTTAAATCCACCAGCTACATGCCAAGACCTGCAACCACCAACACAAATCCCAAATTTAAAAGAGGAGCTCCCCCCTTTGCAAACAGCCCTGCAACAGTTTTAACATTGGGAATTGCACCAGACAGCGTTGCCGGTATTTACACATCTGCAACTTCTCAGCCAACCTGAAACTTACACTCATGCCCATCATGTTGTGTTTAAAGCAGTCAATAAAAAATCAAAAAATTACTTATCGAGATCGACTCCTGTGAATATTTATTGCCTATCTATCAAACTATCTCACTATGTTGGCACGGAAAATTTGATTTCGCTGTACGCTTAACTGTCATGTTTGCCCAGTGTTTAAAGCAGTCAATGAAAAATCTAAAAATTACTTATCGAGATCGACTCCTGTGAATATTTATTGCCTATCTATCAAACTATCTCACTATGTTGGCACGGGAAATTTGATTTCGCTGTACGCTTAACTGTCGGATGCAAAAGCAACGATATGTTATCAGAAGCCGTCACCAAACACCGCCGTCTGTTTGCTTTTATCAAAAAATTACGCAATTCCTCACCTCATTCGCCTGCTAGATGATTTTCTAATAATTTCGCCTCCCAACGCCATCCGGCTGGCGCATATCCTCACAGATAAAAAAGTTTTCTCCAAGCTCGGATTCCCCATCACCCAGGAAAAAAAACATAAGTCCCACCACTTCCATCGAGTTCCTCAAACTCCTATACTTGCTCGGCCACTTAAACTTCGCAGTGTGCATTATTCCACAAGGCATCTCCTTTCGTATTTCGCATCTACTCTCACTCGCGTCTTTGGTTGCTAGAGGACCTAATTTCCATAACTCAGGCGTGCTGCGATTAAACTTATGGATACGTTTAAGTTATGGATAACATTCCTAAAACAGTGGAACGTTCTATCTTTTTTCTATAACAATCTTGTCTCTTCCCCCGTCGATATCCAACTATTCACAGACACAGCCCCTTCAGTCGGCTTCTGGGGATTTTGCGAAGGATGCTGGTTTGTGTCTCCATGGCCCCCCAAGCTTCAGGACACACCACAGTCCTCAGCACTATTTTGTTGTAGCAGGCCCTCTTGTTGTAGCAGCCTTCCTGTGGGGGGAAGAATGGGCTGCAAGCAATATTTTAGTGCATTGGGACAATAAAGCAACAGTTCAGTGCATTAATAAAGGTGGTTCCCATTCACCCGCTCTGATGCCACTTCTAAGATGTCTCATCTGGATCTCAGCGTGCGATCAATTTATCATAATTGATAAACACGTCCCCAGGTCAGAAATCAAATCGTTGACTCACTATATTGCTTTCTATCTCGTCTAGGAGAAAGCAGTTTCTCCTAGAACCCTCCAGTCCTACGTAACAGCATGGAGATGTTTCAAAGTATTCCACTTTTCGGATAACACGCCGTTCCCCGATTTTTCTCTCCATTCAATCACCTCTTTTATCTCCTACCTTAACAACGTTAAGGGCTTCCAAGTCGGGTCCATCAAAGGTTACCTGAGCTGCGTAAAAATGTTCCACAAATTGATTTATGGCGCTCCCTGCCCCGGGATAAATAATTAACAATCCTCCTCCTGATCAAAGGGATTCAACGATCCCAACCCACCCACCCTAACACCTTTTTTGGTTTTCTTAGATGCTCTGAACTCGCAATCATTTACAAATTCAATCCAACAATCCACCCCCCCATCTTAGACTTATCAGTAATTGATAGCAAAACAATCAAGACTATAAAGCAAGACTATATTTTCATCTATATTTTCAACCTCTTGTCACCAATCCAACCATAGCAATCCATTCTTGCGTACCTTCATTAAGCTCTCAGGCTAAAAACCCTTTTGAACCTCCATTCTTAGATGACTCCAACAAACCCGTTACACACTTTTGGTTCCAAAAACACCTAAAATCCGCTCTTCGACAATCCCAGCAAAAAAAAATTCTCTAGTCACTCTTTCCGCATCGGGACAGGAACCTCAGCAGCCCAAAAAGGTCTCTCACAGTAGCAGATCCAAGCTCTCGGAAGACCTTCCAAAGCTACATCAGGACAAACCGTTTCCACATAAAAAAAAACACCAAACCTTCATCAGTAAAAAAGAAAGAAAAAAAAGCCTCTTGCATTTTCCGTCCGTCTGCCGGCGAGGCTAACCCATCCGATGCCGTGAGTATTGAACCCCTTTTCGGACGCTGCGAGAGCTCTCCCAGCCGGGCGTTTCAAATGTCTTTCATTTACATTTTACACTGATACATTTAGCAGACGCTTTTATCCAGAGCAACTTACATTGCATTTCAAGGTACACATTTGCATTATTATCAATTCTTGCTTTCCCTGGGAATCAAACCCATGACCTTGGCGTTGCAAGTGCCAACGCTCTACTGTTTCGAGCTACAGGAAAGCTTTCCCCCTGCCGTCAGCCAGTAGGGCTGCTCCCGTCGGTGGTGGTGACGTCCCTCCCGATCACACATTCCAAATTACGCTGCTCCTCGTTTGTCGGCCAGTAGGGATCTCCAATCTGACGCTAATCTGCTCCCCGACCGGGGTCCCAAATTATGCGGCTCTGCATTGGAGGTTGCACGGGCCTTCCCGGTCAAACAACCAGGCTTCTTCTCGAAACGCCAGCCCGCCAAATCTTGGTGCTCATTTTGGGGGGGTCTTTAGTCTGGTGGCTGTCCTTTGCTCATTTGCTTTTTGGGGGAGTACTCTTGAGTATAATATTATACAATGCGATATTACAATATTATATCGAACTGAAATTTTCTATTTAATTTTGTAACAGTTCAGCTAGTCTCTCCAATTTATTAGTTTTGCCTGTCTGTGCATGTGTGATCAACTGCAGTGACAAGTTAGGTCACACACATATGCAAATTAAGGGGCATGTCTTGGACTTTCAGACATACTAATTTATTTACTTCTAAACAATGTGAGATACTGTTGTTTTATCTGTGACTCCATGTCATTTGTGATTTGCAAGTTTGCATTTTCAAGATTTGCCATGTACAGGTCTTTTGTAAAGTGATCCGCATACCCATGGCTGATTTTTTTGTACTAGTGACTTTGTATTGCAGTTCAACTCTCTCAAAACAGAACTGCAAATCAAGCAAAGTCTGGGCTTTTTTTCTCCATATTTGCCATACACAGTAGTCATAATTTAATTGTCTATCAATGCCAAAGTCACAATCCTTGGCTGAGTCACAAATAGATGCCATGGTTTCCCTAATGCAGGGGTGTCCAATTCTACTTCTATAGAGGGCCACCTTTTTGGCAGTTTTTGGCATTGGCACAGCAATTATCAGAATAATGACATAATGACACAGGTCAATCATTGCTCTGGCAAAACTTAGGCTGGAATATATACATTGTGATTCAAAATGAATATATACATGTGATTCATACATATGAATATTTTGTTTGACACATGCTTCTCAATAATCCTTCTGATACCTCTTTTATCAATTAAAGAGTTGTCTGTGCAGAAAGAGGATGGATATCTTTCCCAGATTCTCCCTGAACTGGCACTTCACCTAGACCTATCACATCAGAGCCATCAACATGGACAATCAATCTGACCTATGTGTGGCAACAGTTCTTTTAGTTTGTGAAAGTCTTCTTCGCATTCAGTTAAATATGTCTTAGAGGAGCCGTGTTTTTTCTTGTCCAGTTCGTGGGCTGCCAATGTAGCAAAATGGAGAATGTTTTTCCTGTCAAAAAACAAACACACTCTAGAGGTTGAGCTCCAAAGAGAATTAGAGAAAGTTCCAAAACATGCAAATCAAACATGGGTAAGAACTTGCACACTTACTAAATACTCCCAAACAAATTTTTAATAACAAACCATGTGGTTTACGTTTCAACGCATGCAAGTTCTGATGAAGACTCGCATGAGTCAAAATATTAACCACAGGGTTTGTTATTAAAATAGTTTTAAGCATTTAGTAAGTGAGAGAGGTAATTCCCTTGTATAACGAATCTCCTGTACCTGCTGATTTGTCCAAAAAAGCTCATGCTTTACTTTTTTTTCTGTGATATTCATTTGGCTTCCAGCTTTTCCATGTGTGGTCTATTTTTGCCATGACCAATAACGTAACCTCCCTACTACCTTCAGCCCGAGATATGCTATAGGATCCAGCACTCCTCCGTGACCCTACAGAGGATAAAACAGTATGGAAGGTGGATGAACGGATAAATAAGGTAACCTACAGTTTGTGTCCATGAGTATTTCTTCTGGTTAATGGTCAGTTATGCCATTTAAAGCCTTTAAAACATATTTTAGATGGTAGAGAATGTCTTTCCAGGACCTACTGTAGATCACCACATCCTCCTGGTAACATCCATTAATCTTTAAAAAGTAGTGCCCCATTGACACAAAATGGCATTATGATATACTGGTTAAGCCCATGGGAAAGCTGTACAACAGGGGAACTCAATCCTGATCTACCTTCCAGCAGAGTTTATATCTGACATTATTTAAACACACTTGAACTAGGTAATCAAGGTTTTGCAGTTATAAAATGCAGTTGTGTTAGAGTATAGGGATGGAACTAAACTCTGCAAGAGTGTAGATCTCTAAGAGCAGGACTGATCCCCCATGTGTATAGGAACTACAGTAAGTAAGTGTATGAGTAATTGGAACTTGCTAGTATCCTTTACAAATACATGATATATAAAATAACCTTTGTCACTTATTTCATTAGACTTTCTAGAGTCTTGATACATAATCATACAAATCTGTTTCTCCAACTTGTGAAACCCTCCATCAAGAGCAGCCACATACAGTAACACACAGCAGTCATGCTAGTGCACACAAACTGGCAGCAGAATCGTGCACCTGTGCTCTCTGTTTGCAATGAAAGAGGGAAAGAGACTGTCATGAGGGCCTATGGGTCGGTGGTATAAAACCAGGACCAGTCCCAAGATGCAAATCAGCCCCCAGACCGAGTTTTGGAGCATGTAAGTCGGAGTCAGGGGAGAGGTGTTGTGCGACGGGCTGGATCATGCCTCACCGAACCCATTTATTCTCTCTGATCTGACTGAATTTATGCAGTCTTTTCACTGTCCTGATAAATATAGTAATCTTTATAATAATGGTACACTGTGCTTTTGTAGGAAGTATTACAGATTCAAGTTCTTAAATGTTTTGTCAATTTGGAATGAGTAACATTTTGGCTAAATTACTTTAAGACAAAATTATTTTTTTTATTATTCCAAAATGGACATGTGGGAACATTGTAGGCAGAAAATGTAAAAATTGAAAGATCTCTCACTTTTTCTTAGAAAAGCTGCTCTTTCCCATTACTAAATTGGATCCATATGATTCAAAATAATCCAAAGTGATCCTAATGAGTAAGTTCTAAAACAACACACTATGAGCTTTTACCAAGAAAACACCCACCAAAACAGTTCTGATCCTGTGAGGACAGATGAATCTAGAAAACACAGTCTAATTCACCATCAGGGACCGAGTCCAGAAAGCACCTCAAAAAAGGCCGTGCCTCCTATCAACAATTGCAATTCCTCCTGCGCTCGTGATGTTTATAAAGGCGACTCCACAATCTGACCCGCATCTTTACGACTAAAATCATCTATCTGGTAAGAAGCACACTTTTTCTTGTCTTGTCTTTTCTATCTTCATGTTATGCATATTGATAGCCCTAAATACTTGCCTTAATAATGTCATTATTTGTGCCATAGGTTTTTTTCATTAAATGAATGGTTGTTTATCTTGCAGTTGTTTAGGTTGTGCTGAGAGTATGTTCAACTATTCTAACTATAAAGAGTTGTTAATATTACAATGTAAAATGACACTGATGGTAATGGGAGATCTTTGGTAAATTTTTTAAACTTTGAAGTTTTCATATAATAGGATTGTTTTTCATCATTTTTATAACGGTAAATATTAAAATATGTTGATTTAAAATTTTACTTGCTAGATTTAGCTAAAT
This sequence comes from Leuciscus idus, assembly GCA_021554675.1. Lineage (NCBI taxonomy): Eukaryota > Metazoa > Chordata > Actinopteri > Cypriniformes > Leuciscidae > Leuciscus > Leuciscus idus. Next base: position 15,514,889 of record CM038621.1, read on the forward strand.
TAGCTAGCTACATTTTTTACCATTCAAATACAAGTACAAGACTTGTTGGTGGAAGGTGAAAAAAAGGTATTTTGGAGAAAGGAAACTGATCATTTACTCATTCAAAGTTTTAATATTTGTCCCAATTGTCCCAAAACATCTTAACAGTACTGATGCAGTACATTTTTGGCAAAATTAGAAGATAAATCAGTATGTGAATTCAGTAACTGGTCATACCAGCAAAGTGATTTAGAAATTTTGCAGAGTTTAGCAGCATCATGTTGACTAGCATGTGGGAAAACAGTGTTTGTTTCCATAACTGATTAACATTCCTCTGCTATTATTTTGGTGAGAGGACACTCACTAATAATAATATAATATGTTTTTACTCATGAGTCCTCTTCAAAAGAACACAACCAGGAGACAATTTTTTTCTCTCTCTCTCTCTTTGCATTAATACTGCTGTGCCTTTGCAATTTATGCCTTTTCTGGTCTACTTTAGTCATGATGGAGTCAACACTCGAACCAAGTGAATATAATGTATTTATCATAACATTAATATTACCAACATTATTATCAGTATTATAATTATAAACAGTCAAGCCTTCGTTGGGGGTGTCTGGCTCACTTGGTGTAAGATCAGTCACAAGTTGGATTTCAAAGATGCATTAGAAGAGCACACAATCAATTTTTAAAAGAGAGTTTGTTTGCCATAACTCTTGCATGGAAAATAAGAGATTATGTGACCGAATCCCTGGCAAACATATTTATTCTTTTTCATTAATTATGAGAATTGATTAGCTTTACCTCTGTTGTACAGCACTATTAACAAAGATTCACCCCACTACATTTTTGGCTTCAGCAGAAGTGAAAGGGGTGGTAGGGAGGAAAGTAGCACAGGGAGCTCAAAAAAGTGACCAATAGGTCAATTCATTCATTTATTTTCAATTTAAGGATACAACCCTTTAAAATTGCCTCAAACTGCTTTCACCAGTTGATGAAATTATCAATCAAAAACACACCTTCTTGCAATCTATACTTTCGCTAAGTTGGTGTTGTGCCTGTAACAGAGAAGAGGGTGGAGGGTTGTGGTTGAAACTTGTTTGGCTATTTCCCTGCCATAGTGTAATGATTATGTAAATTAAAGTTGTTTCAGATATAGCATACGTGGTTACATTTTTTTCTTCTTCTCTGAAGCATGCATAAGACCATGAATATACATTAAGGGAGTAAAAGGTCAATTCTGTTTTTATGTTGACTTTATCTTGATTTAAAGCAGTGTTTCCCAACCCTGGTCCTTCAGTATCGCAACAGTAGACATTTTAGATGTCTTTCTTATCTAACACACCCATTTCAGGTGTTGGAGTCTCTACTTAACGAGCAAGTTGAATTAGGTCTGATGGAGACATACAAAAAGTTGTGTAGTGTTGGGCGTACATTGGGACACTGTTAAGAACCACTGATTGAGAGTGTGTAATTAGTTCACAACAGACTTCTCAAATAACTTTAACACTTGTCAAAATCAAGTTTACAATTTCCCCCTCTAGCTGGTTGAAGTCCCCAGAGCTGAAGGAGAAAAACACAATTGTTTAAGATCAATCCCTGGGAGCCTCCTTATCCTTTAGCAGACGTACCACTGGAGAGAGTTTAGCCTGAAGGCAAAGAGAGTAGGGCCACAAGGGTCCTTCTGAGACCCTGGTGGAGCAGTGGTACAGAGAATGACATGACAAGAATACATGAAGCTTGCTGTCCCTACAGACCTGACTTAGGGTGGTGCTTCACATAAGCTCTACTATAAAGGAGACAGATGAACCACATAATGTGTGGTTTGACATGTTTTATGTTTCCGAACTTTTGTTCTGGAGGACCCCCAGCAGTGCATCTTTTGCATGTCTCCTTATCTAACTGTAACACATCTATTATATCAGGTTTTGAAGTCTATGGTAATGAGGTGTTTGATTAGAGCAGGGATGTCCAGTCCTGATCCTGGAAGGCAAACTTCCTGCATGTTTTATTTCCTACCCTAATTAAATGTGTCTAAACCAGCTTAAAATCTTCAAGATGACTAGAAACTTCCAGGTTGGTGTGTTGGGCCAAGTTCTGCAGGACATTCACTCTCCAGGAGCAGGATTGGACAACCTTGGATTAGGGAGACATATCACATGTGCAGTGTTGGGGGTCACTCCAGAACCAGGGTTGGAGAAAAACAGTGTTAATCATGAATTTAAATCATGCAACAGATGACATTCCTGGCCAATCAATTTTCATGTTAAATCAATTCTATTCACAATCTACAAGTTCAGCTCCCTTGCATAGTCAAGTAGGCCCTTATATATCCAAGCTGAGGATATGGGGCTGGTCTCATGTCTGTCTATTATGGACCCTGAATTCCCTCTTGACAGATGTGTTTTTGTGTACTCTGTACTTGTGTTTGTGCAGTGGCTCCCCTCCTGTGGGTATAAGTAGCGGGATAACAGGAGAATATCCCCGGGGGAGACACTGTTTGTCATAGCTGATGTATTGTCAGATCTCAAAATTTGAGATGATCCATGAATTGCCATTAAGATTGAATCTTCTCAGATGCCCTGTACCAAAAATAACTCATTACCACTCATGAAAGTGTACAACTCTGCTCCTAAAGGACTACTTTCCTGTGCACTTCAGTTGCAACCCTGCACCAAAACATGAAGTTATCCTGTCATTCTCAAGTAACCTGAACACCTTGATTAGCTGGTTCAGGTTTATTTGATTGGAGTTGAAGCTAAACTCTGTAAGACAGTAGCACTCCAGGAACATAATTGGCTACCCCTGGGGAAGACCTTAATGGACTTTCCAAGTCTATGAAGCTTACAGTATAATTCCACGTGTACAAATGCCATGTTGGCCTTACCTATTACGGCCTACGTCAGGGTTACCAATCCTGAATAGCTAGTTTCCTGCATGTTTAAAGGCCCATGCATGCAATGGAGCTAAACTCTGCAGGATTTTCCTGTCCAGGAGCAGGATTGGCTACCCCTGCCTCACTCAGAGGACATAAGCCAGGGATGTCCAATCCTGCTCCTGAAGAGCCAATGTCCTACAGAGTTTAGCCTACCCCTAAACACCTGTGTGGTTTCTAGTCAAGGCATTGATTAGCTGGTTCAAGGATGCATTATTGATATGCAGGACAGTGGCCCTCCAGGAGCAGGTTTGGTCAGCCCTAAAATAAACACTTCACCATTCAAGGCTCAATTTAGTATAAAACAATCTAAATCTGATATCCATTTCTAAAACATATATCATTAATGTTAACAGGAACACCTAATTATATTGCCATGTCAGATATGTTCAATTATCTTTATAATGTCATTTTCTCCTCCTCCAGAATTTCATTCATTGGTTTCAGTTCCTTAGAAGTCATGGAGGGTCAACTATGTCACAACACAAGAGCAAGATACATCCTCAAAAGCAACCTGAATTCCTCTAACCTGACGACCGATTCAGTCAATGCGACGCACACCTTCAGTGTGTTTGAAGGGTGCGAACAAATGGTGAGTGGTATCCTTTTTGACCTAACTATGCAGTCCTTCAATGTGATCATTGGAATACCTGCCAACATCCTGGTCATTGCAAACCTAATAAACACCCGAAATGAGCCTTTAACTTCTGACATCTTCCTGGGCTGCCTGGCTTTCATGGACGCCTACTTCGGATTTATGACAATCATAGCATTCCTCAATCTCTACCACTGGAGGAGTGCCATGGGTTGGATGGCTCTGAAGTTCTCCTTTGGCGTTAAGGACACCAGCGGGCCGCTCTTCCTCTCGTGTGTCTGTCTGGATCGATTTATAGCCGTTCTCTTCCCCATCGCATTCGGACAGTTGAAGGACATCAAATACAGGATCGGTCTGAGCATCGTGGTTCTGCTGCTCACTTTTGCTTATGCTTCGGCCAAAACTGTTGGTGGCCTGCCCAACTTTGAAAAGGTTTTCACTGGTGAGGTCCTGTTTGCTTTCACCTGGATGGTGGTGTGTAACATGGCCATCCTCTGGGCCCTGAAACGCTCACGAGGCTCTGGTAAAGATGAGATGCATCCTATGAAAAGAAAGGCATTTAAGATGGTGCTGTCTATCTTGATCATCATCGTGAGCAACTATCTCCCTCCAGTTGCTCTGTTCCCCTTTGAAGACCACTATCCACATAAGATCTTCACTTGCTATGTGCAGCCAGTGGGTTATGCCTTTTTAAACATCAGCAGCACTATCCAGCCCTTAACTTATTTGTCCCGCCTGGAGAAAGTACCACTTTTGCCTGAATCTTGTGTAAAGAAGTTAAGCTGCAAGAAACAAGACAAGCCCTTAAAGGAATGATAACTTCCGCCTGGAATAATGTCTGAAATATTGCTTGAAATATTTAACATCCTACTGTAGCTTAATAGTACTGCATTTTCATAGCTCTTCGGTTTGCAATATTCCTTCTATGTAATCATATAATCTATTATAAATTGAACTTGGATCTTTGTAGCAAAAATAATTATTGTTCTGGAGGTTTTAGACTCTATCTCTGTTATGTCTTTGAATTGTAACATTGAATTCTGAATATCAAATCATTCATTATGCAAATATACAATGTTTGTAACTTTATATTTTATGAATTCTAAAGAAAACATTCAAAGGTTCATTTAAAGAGTTCTGGCGCCCCCATGTGTAACAAAGCAAAACTTATTTTTATCTGTTTTTAATGGAACCCAGAAATAAATTTGTTCAAACATTTTGTTATTTGTCATCCTTGACCTTTTCCTTAAATTGATGAATGTACGTTAAAATGTGATCCCATGAGGTTTTGTTGTTTTGACTCATCATCCGTGCATCTAGTGGCTTTATCTTTTCTGAGTCTCAGGTTTGTGTTGTTTCAAGAGCTTTCACTGCAGTCAAACAAAGCTTATTGGGCCCAGTCCTCCGCCAGGGTATCCAAGTCCTCTGCTAGGAAAGCTAGGTTACAGGTGAGTTAAGATCTGGATAACATTCATAACTGCAATACATGCACCCAATAAGGGTGATAAGATCTTACATGCAGGGATGTCATGCACCTCGTTTTTTTTTTTGGAGGGGACACCAGTTACAGTTCTGGCACATTTTCCTGAGGCTGTGAGTCATGATAGTCAAGTGGTGTACTTTATAGTATGCATGCATGGGTCTGTGTTCAAATCCTGATATAGTATAAATTCTTATAATAAACCAAGCAAAATTGCAACTGAACTCAACTGCCAGCGATCGTCCTGCAACAGCGGAAATTTACTTTTTGATAACACCATTTGTGTTTCTTGGGGGGGAAAACCCTACCACAATAAAAAATGTAAAAAATCATTAGGGCTATTTACTATTTAAAATTATGAATTGAAGCAAGAACAAACAATCTCTGCATTTGGAAAAGCATTTTGTGAATCAGAGACGTTTGTCTGCAGCTCTTAACATAGATTCTCTAGCACGTTTTCACAAAAGGGTTGACATTTAAATGAATATATTCTATATATTGTGTCAGATTTTGGCCAACAACCAGTATACAAAAAATCCATTCTTTCTGCTCAAATCATGCAGGCTAAATCAAATATTTAGCCTTAAAACAGAGAAATTCAACAAAAGGTGACAGTTTTGGGGCACTATTAATTTTGCATCTACAATAACTGTTGAACTTAAAGGGATAGTTCACCCAAAATTTTTAATTAGCCCATAATTTACTCAACCCGAAGCCATCCTAGATGTATATGACATTCTTCTTTCAGATGAATACAATCGGAGTTATATAAAAAAAAATGTCCTGGCTTTTCCAAGCTTTATAATGGCAGTGAATGGGCACCATTTTTTTTAAGTCCATACAAGTGCATCTATCCATCATAAAAGTGTCCCAAAGCGTTGCATTCTTGTAAGAAAAATGTCCATATTTAAAACGTTATCAACTAAAATAATTAGCTTCCGCCAGACGGCCGTACGCAAGTCGACTTGCGCCAAAAGAGTAACACTTCATGATGTATGACGTAGGATGTAGGAGTAGCGTAAGCTTTGACGCCTCTCGCGGCAAACAAACAGGGCTGGTCAACCGCGTTCGTCATTAAGTTGGAAGTTGCATTTAAAATCCATTTGGATAAAAAATCTGAGAGGACACGTGCCTCCTCAATCTCTGAGATAATCACTGACAGATTCAGAAAACAATGTGCATTTGTTTGAATGTTTTTTAATAGCAATAAAGATAAGCTTGCATATTAATGTGTAGAAATCAAAATTGTAAGACAAGCAGGCACATTAAGGGCATGTTTACATGACATTGATGTACTTAAAAACTGAGAAGTTTTTCTTCTATTTTCAAAATTATCATTTCTCTATTTTAAATGATACTTTCATGAAGACACCAACACAGGCTTGGATAGAATTCGCAAAGGATGCTTGCTTTGCGTGTAAAAGTATGGCAATAACTTTTCTGTAAAGACCTGTTTGAAAGCGTATATAATTTCCTGACATGAAGGCTTTGAAAAAATCACCTCCCCTCTGTCCCAGTTCAGCTGAACAAGGACCCTCTGCAGTTTGTCCTCCACTTTCAGAGATGTTGGGGGTGATGCCATAGCCCTGTATTGCCCATCACGAAGACAGATGGTCCAGAAGCCATTCTCTGGTCTCGCAGGTACTTCCTGATTTCTCTTCACACGCTCGCTGGCCAAGCCCAGGATCCAGTCCTCGTTGTCACCAACCTCGACCTCCCAGCTGTAGCTTGCTGAGTTAAAGGCAGTGCAGCCCAGCACCTCTGCGCTGATGTGGAAACGCTCAGGGTTACTGGGAAGCCCTTGGTTTGGGGTGCTATAGTGGAGACTGGTGAGGTCATCGGAGAGCGTCAAGCAAGGGTGGGCTGTGTTTGGGTCCAGAATTATTGGGCCTGACAAAAGAAGACAGATGTTGAAAACATACAGTGAGCATGTTATATACACTGATATGCTGATAACTCCCAAAAATCAACTTGATTTAATTAACCAATTGTCCTAGCAATGCAAGTAAAGTGCGTTTACAAAACTTTATTTAAAAATAAGGTTATTGCCTGGTAGTGACATGAAAACCCAATCGTTCGTATCTTACTCTGAGTATTCCAGTTGTTATGTGAGAATTGATGTTAAATAAGCCAAATTTTCACCGTACGCTTCACGCACAAACATTTGATTTGGCATAGGTTTTATGCCGGATGTCCTTCTTGACACAACCCAGACACAAACTCATTTACACTTACACACACTTTTACGACAGGCAGTTTGGCATATCCATCTGACTTGCATGTCTTTGACCTGTGGAGGAAACTGGAGCAGCCGGAAGACATATAGTACCTTTTGAAAACCCAGTCATCTTTGTAGTGTTGGTATTTTCAAAACCTTGATTTGGATTTGTTAAAATTGGCATTGTGAAACTTGACTGGATTTTATTTGGCAAAATAGTTTACCCTTCTAATGCTCAACATTTGGCTTTTTTTTTTTTGTCATTATATACTTTTCAATTTTGAACCGATGCTGGAACACACATCATCTCTGCATTTGATTCTGTTCAAATCATATAGGCTAAATATCATATTTTGGCTTTAAAACAGAAATTCAATAAGAGGTGACATCTTTGGGACACTATAAATTTTGTGCACCTTTACTAGTTTGGAATTTAATACTTTGAATTAAAGTTTTGAGTCCAAGTTTGTTATTATTTCAATATTGTTTGATCATGATTCAAACCATTCTTTCTTTGAATAATTCTATTGTAGTTTGATTGAATTATAGCTAATATGACATCACAAAATCCCAATATGCAGTATGTGGTCCTATCCTCCATTATTAACCCAGCTTTAAATACTTAGAACTATGCAGTAAAATAAATGTACTACATTAACCCAGCACAGGGTTTCAAAATAAACCAACATGTGTCCTTTACTTTAAAGAGGTACTTACTGTAAGGTGCAACTGCCTGCATGCTCTCCCAGACCTTGTACTTTAGATTCCCAAGATACTTAGATTCATCCAACAAAGATCCAGACATGCATTCTGGATCCTGCAATGTGCTCCATGTTCTGCAAATAATAATAATAATAATAATAATAATAAAATTATATATATATATATATATATATACATACACATACACACACACACACACACACACACACAATACATACTGTCACAATGTCAGTTTGTTCTGTTCTGTTCTGTTTAGTTTATCTGTAAATTAGTTCAGTTCTTTCTTCATCCGCCCCTGTCTGTTTGTCTCTATAGTATTTGATTGATTGTTAGTTCAGTTCAGGTGTGTCTTAATTTGCTCTTCAGTTCTGTCTAATTAAACCCTGTGTTCTGTCTTGTTCTTTGTCAGTTCTTAATGTTGTGTTTAGTTGGTTGTTCTATTCTTGTTCTGAGATCATTTTGTGAAGTTTGAGTTTGTTTTTAATAAAGCTGCTAAAGCTGTAGATCCTGCTTCCTTCATTTCTGCAACCAATTGTAACACATACAAGATCTTGACCAAAAATGGAGGCACCTCTTGATGGAAATAACATCACAAAATTTATTTCCATCAGGAGGCGTATACATTTTTGGTCAAGATCTTGTATTGTCAATGCAAGAGTCCAGCACTCTGTAAAGTCTCCTCCAGCACATCCCAAAGACTTTCAATGAATTTAAGGCCTGGACTCAGAGGTGCCAATTCATGTGTGGAAATGATTCTTCATGCTTTCTTCAAACATTTCACAGTTTGAGCCTGATGAATCTGGACATTGTCATCCTGTAATAAGCTCATGATGTGTCTTCCTACATTGTTTAAGAAATGAAAAGCTACACACTCCATCAATTAGTGTTAGAAGAAATGTTGCCAAACATAAAACATGGTAGAAACATAATAATCACTGCAATAATGATCAAATCATAGACTCTTAAGCATTTGCCTATTTAAATCCAAACAGCATTTTTTTTGTATACAGTCTTCTAGGACACAGACATAAAAGAATGACACAGAGAACATATTTTTGTACTGTATATAGTTCCCCCTCTGCGAATCCAACCATTTTTAGGTTGCGACTCTTAATTTTCACAGAACCACTGAATTAGAAGCAATAGCAAAAACAAAAAAGGAGAAAGCAAAGGAAAAAAGTAACAGGTAACACTTTACAATAAGGTTCATTAGTTGATGTATTAACTAACATGAACTAACAAAGAGCAATACATTTGTTACAGTATTTATTAATCTTTGTTAATGTTAGTTAATAAAAAATCCAGCTGTTCATTGTTTGTTCATGTTAGTTCACAGTGCATTAACTAATGCTAAAAAAATACAACATTTGATTTTAATAATGTATTAGTAAATGTTGAAATGAATATGAACTAAGATTAATAAATGTTGTAGAAGTATTGTTTTATTCTCAGTTCATGTTAACTAAGGTAGTTAACTAATGTTAACTAATGAACCTTATTGTAAAGTGTTACCAAGTAACGAAAAGAAAGTCAGAAATATTCTTACCCCTCTATTGTAGCTTTGAAGTTCTGTAAAAGATAAAGGTGAATGAATGAGGGAACGAAAGAATGAGAACATGTTATTCAAATATATTTTAAAATTCTCACCTGCAGCAATGTTAAATCTTCAGCGTTCATGGTTTGCTCCATTTTCCTGATCATGTCTGAAAGAGATGATATCCTCCGTCCATTATCATCATCTCTGTTCTTCACGGCCGCGACCCGCCGCTCTTCCTCCTCCTTCAGTCCTGATAACCTGCGCTCTTCCTCCTCATACAGAAACTGATGAAGCTTGAGGAACTCATCCTTCATCTGTCTCTCAACCCGCTGAGCCTGATTCTAAGACAAATAACTGACATTGAAGAAATCTACTGACTGACCTTCTGACAAAAGTCACTTATCCGATCAAATAAAATATTTATACCTTAATGTGCTCCAAAGTAAAGGCTGAAGATTGTCTTGCTTTATTGTATAATTCCAGCTTATGTTGCAGTATCTTCATGGCAGCACACATTTCATCCTGCAAATGAAATATCTTTCTTTAAAGTAAAACTAAGGATATATTTCTCAATGCCATGTGGGTAACACTTTACTTGAAGAGGTGTGCATAAGACTGACATGACACCTTCATAATCATGACATGTGAAGGAGGTTTTATGCATGTTTATGATAACTGTCATTAAGTGTCATTCGCTCAATTATGATTTTTTTTTAATGCAAATATGGCATTGTTTGAGATGTCTTTGTCATGACAACTTGACATTACCAAGACAACATAACCTGTCATAAATATGTCATAAACATGACATAGCAGATTAATCATCAGACTTAAGAAACTACTTAGCTTTATGGGTTAACATTATATTTCTGACCACTTTTTTTTTCCAGTGGTGCAAATTGAATTTGTCATTAAAATCTCATTAAGTGTTAATACTCTGTCAAATTATTTTATAACAGTGTCATGAATATTTTTCTTGACCTCAACTACAGTGATATGAATTTAATTTGTCATTAAAATGTCATTAAGTGTTAATACTGTCAAATTATTTTATAACTAATACTGGAATACTGGAGAAAAAAAAAAAGTGGTCAGAAATATATTCATGACACAGTTATAATGGCCTCATGACAGCCAATGTCAAAACCAACCACATGCCAGTTTAATGTAATGTTAACCCATAAAGCTAAGTAGTTTCTTAAGTTTGATGATTAATCTGCTATGTCATGTTTATTGTTTATGACACATTTATGACAGGTTATGATGAATTGGTTTATGTCAAGTTGTCATGACAAAGACACTGACATGTTATGATGTATTGGTTTATGTCAAGTTGTCATGACAAAGACACTGACAGGTTATGATGTATTGGTTTATGTCAAGTTGTCACAACAAAGACATCTCAAACAATGTCATATTTGCACAAAAAAAAAAAAAATCATAATTGAGCGAATGACACTTAATGACAATTTTCATAAACATGCATAAACCCTCCTTCATATTCATGACATGTGTCATGTCATGATTATGAAGGTGTCATGTCAATCTTATGCACACCTCTTCAAGTAAAGTGTTACCGTAATGTGCTCAAAACAGTGCTTCAGGAACGAGATTTTGCTTTGGGTATCAAAATTAAAAGTTAATATGTTTATTTATTTCGCTGTCCTAACAATGCCTTATTATTGCCCAGTTTCACAGACAAGGCTTAAAGGGTTAGTTCACCCAAAAATGAAAATTATCCCATAATTTACTCACCCTCAAAACTTTCTTCTTTCAGCCAAACACATTCAGAGTTATATTAACATGCGTCAGGTCAGAGGTCACTCAGAAGTCACTCTTCCGCCGGAACTAGACCCGTATACGGCTGTTACCGGAAGTCGGTGATTATAGTTAATAAAGTTATAAATATGGATATTTTTCTTACACAAATGCATCACTTCGCTTAGAAGGCCTTTATTAACCCCCTGGATCAGTATAGATTACTTATATGATGGATGGATGCACTTTTTAGGTCAAAATCTCAGGCTCTATTCGCTTACATTATAAAGCTTGGAAGAGCAGGATTTTTTTTAATATACCCGTAACTCTGATTGTGTTTGGCTGAAAGAAGAAAGTCATATACACATAAGAGTGAGTAAATAAAGGGGATAATTAAAATTTTTGGGTGAACTAATCCTTTAAGTCTAGTCCCAGATTAAAATGCATGTTGGAGCTAAAAGTTAAAGTCGCCATGAACCGGAAGTTACAAACGACTTTTCTCCAGTGTTGTGACGTATTTCCAAGTGAAACGGAATATTGAATAGAGGGCAGGGTTTTACTTTAGCGCTCCTCCTCTCCATCTCTCGCTCATAGCAGACTAACGGTTTGAGGGGAGTTGCCACGCCCTAGCGCCATAGCACATGACAGGAAGAGAAGAGAAGTCGTTTCGAGGGGGGAGGGAAGGATAACATATTTGATTAAAGAATATAAGGGCACATGAATTTGTAAAAATGAATGAAGTGCACAGATAAATCATTTGTAATAAACACTACAATATTACATATAAAAATACGAATGGTAAAATTTGATTTCATGGCGACTTTAACAGTTAACTGAAAGTGAATTGCACTGGAATATTTTTACATGTCAGTGCCATTGCTCTGTCTCAAGATGCACACCAGTAATGTTTTTGTCTAAAGCAAGTTGATAAAAGCTACTTAAATGTCATCATTTTTAAATGTCAAAATATATAAAGACATAAATGTCAAAAAAGGCCTAATTCGGACTTATTCTAAGTCCTGTATGTGAAACTAGGCCAACATGGTTTGTTGCATTTGCATTTAGCATTGTGTCTTTTTTCAGAACAGACCTACAACCCACTATGAGAACAACCAGTGCAGAAAAACTATATGAACAACTGAAGCCCTTTTTCAATACAAACTCCTCTTTCCAGCACTACCCTAATCCAACGGTGCAAGTACACTTTGAAAGATTTATGTCACATTTTGGATGGAGTTGATCACATTTTCCCAGAATTCAATAGGACGCATATGCCACAATGGGAGCTCGAACAAGGGGAATGAAGAAGGTGTTGTTTGAAAGCCTGCCATTATCTTTTTGGCCGAACACTGTGATAATGTCAAAGCAAACTTGATAAACAGCATTCTTATGCCCTGCTGCTGTAAATCTTGAGAACAGCAACACAGTGTTACACAGTGTGTCGAAACAATGTGGCTCTGTCAAACTCTACCTTGCAGTCCAGAGCCGCCTCTTCCGTGGGAGAGCAGTCGTGACCTTTGTGCATTTTTGAGGCTTGGCACACCACGCAGATGGGCTCCTGGTCCACCAGACAGAAGAGTTTGAGCTTCTCCCCATGTCTCCAGCACAGGGTGTTTGATCCAGGCGCACTGCCCTGGCCTTTCCCCAGCTGAAAAGCTTCACACAGGTTTTTGAGGGCCCGGTTTGAAAGTGGGCTTTTCTTGGAAGCTTTTCTCCTGCAGACGGGGCAGCTGCGAAAGACTGCGCTCTCCCAGAAGTGCTCCAGACAGCTCCTGCAGAAACTGTGGCTACATGGCAAAAGCACCGGATCCTGGAAGATGTCACAGCACACGGGACAGGAGAGGTCCTCTTCGGGAAGGTTTGCAGACATGTCCTTTAGCAGGTACCGCTTTTTTTCCGGGTTTTAAGAGGAGGGCTTGTTGTCTGCGTTAGACATCTCAGCTAAAGCTTTACAGGTGTTCTGGTTTCATGGAGCTCAGCGCTGATAATGTGTCTGTCTTGACATGCAACAGTAGAGAGGGAGGGGTCTGAGCACTCTGAACTAGTAAAACTAGAAGTGATTGTTGAATAATGTAGAGAGTGGATGGTAGTTGATCCACTTCCTATAGCCCATATAGGCTAATTCAAATAGTAGGTGTGGTTTCACTATTTAAGTTCTGCTGCCTATACATCGCAATAAATCCATTATTAATATAGCGGTATACACAATAAGGTTCCAAAAGGGGGTTTTTACAGCGATGCCATAGAAGAATGGTAAAAGATTTGCTGGACAAAATAGCACTCAAACCAATCAATTAATCTTAACTTGGGTTTTCTTAGTAAGCAAGGGATAGTATGTGAATAATAGCCTACAGATTATTAGATTTTTATAATTAAGTTAAGACTAAGTGGAAAAGTAATAGAAGACAATTTGTTTGTTTGTTTTAAGAGTTGCTATTCTAGCAAAGCAAGATTAATCTGTGGGGTTCCTCAGGGGTCCATTCTTTGAAATGTTTCAAATATTCTTACTCCAATAATGTTTGCAGATGACACAACCTTAGTACTCTCTCACTCAAATTTTTATTTATTGATTAAAAATGTAAATTATGGTCTAATCACATATGCTAATTGGTTTAATTTAAATAAATGATCTTTAAATATAGTAATATATATATTTTTTTTTTTTTTTTTTGGTGGTAAAAATGTATACCCTGGATTTATCAAAAATTACAATTGAGTGTGTTGAGATGCCTCAAGTGTCAACTATAAAATTCCTGGGAGTTTTTGTTGATGAGAGCTTGAGTTCACAAGTTCACTACCAGTATAATAAGGAGGGGTAGGCACCTTGTTACATGGGTGTCTTCTTACTCTTAACTACAGTTTAATGTATCCGTATCTCTCATATTGTAATATATAAAGTTTGGGCGAGCACTTTTAACATAATTTTTTTTTTTTTTTTATTCATTCATAAACATTTTGTTGGGATTGCAACCCGATCAATTGCATTTACTTCACCTGCTTTGTTATTTCAGAAACTTCAGGTTCTGATATTAATATTTCTCAAATGTGTTTTCACTTATAATATATATTCAAGTAAAGGTAACATTCCATACCAATTTAAGATGTATTTTAAAGTAAATGTACAGGTTCACTGTAACTTAAGACGCGCCATTCTCTTTCTCTTTTCCTATATTTTTCAGATGTGTCTTTAATAGCCAGTGGTCCTTATAGAGAGTCGCCTATCCTCTAAGCATCCTACCCGGAGTCTCCACGAGCTTCTCATTCCATCCAAGCTTCTGGAGCCTTCTATCCTCCAGCCTCGGTTGCCATAGCGATGACGTTATCTTGCACCACACGTTCAGCCCAGTAACGGATCTCAGAGGCGGGCGTTATTAGAGAGACAAGCAGGAAAAAAGCAGCTCAATCTGTGAGTGTGCAGAAGACAGCCAGCCAGCCCTCGGTTCGATTCCCGCGTCCCCGCCAGTGTCCCTCCTGCTGCACCATGCGCGAGATTGTGCACCTGCAAGCCGGCCAGTGCGGCAACCAGATCGGAGCCAAGGTAAAATGCACAAATAAATAGCTTTGTTTGAGAACGGACGGCTCAGATTGGAAAAATGCACGCGATGCCCTCCGAGCCGACAAACCGGCCTTTAAAGAATCTTTTAGATTCATTCTGCCGATTTCATCAGCTGCATGCAGGATTTAAAGATGCATTTGCCCAATCTGAACACATTGCGAAGAGACAGACTGGGAGTGGAAACAACTCATTCATTGTACGATGGGGAATCAAACATTCCTTCTGTTTCCCCCTTTTGTAATAGCGATAATCGTGCCATCATGGCACATTTATTACAGTTAGACCTTGTATACACGCTTCAGGGTAATTGATTGCAATGAGATTGAATTGTTGGATTGGTTCCTCCTATCGACGATCATGACCTACTTAACGCTTTATTAGCATATGGGTATAATATATTCTACTTTGGTATTTAATATTTTGCAAATAGATTCCATATTCATATAATATAGTGACATATGCATTCGAGACCTACATCGCTGAATGAAAATAACATCACATTGTTATAGATAACTTATTCCTCGGATTAATTTTTGGAACCCGTGAAATTGACGTAATCCTTAAGATTCCAAATGTTCCAAACATAAATTGGAGATACGCTTTTAAAACACACAATTTATACATTGTGGGATGCATTTAATTTGCTCATCAGCGTTAATATTTTTTATTTTTTTATCCTACATAAAAGTGTAACTACATATTTGCTGCATTCTTGGTTTTTACATTTCTAACCAGATAATAAATATGATTCTTTACTCGTTCTCTTACGAGAGGTACTCTCGTACTGCGTAAATCTTACGCTAGGGGAAAATCTCTTTTCCGCGAGATACTGAAGCCAAAAAATTATCCTTAATTTTGAAATAATGTAAAACGCGTTGCGGCAGCATGCAGACACAGGCGAGACGGCTTGTGCGCCTATTGGCTGCCCTGCGGCAACTGCAGCAGCCTATCGATAAGGCCCACTCGTGACGTCAGCTCCAATGGGGGCGCTTCGCGCCCAATACGTCACGTCCCGCCAGAATGGGCGTGGTCTAGGGCTATAAACATAGCTTCGAGAGGCTAGCTCACTGATTTTTCATCTCTTCAGCGAAGCTCTCGCATCGCTGGATCCGGAGAGAAGCCGCGCCGTCTGAAAAAGCCTTTCAGCGGGACGAGTCGACACTCTGAAGCCGCTGGCCGCGCCGCCTTCAGTCGCCTTCCTGCTGCGCTATCCGGCGTTATATCCTTTCTCTGCTACTGTGTTTTGTGTATGTGTGTGTGCTCGCCGCCGCGACACACACTCTCATTGCACTAAAAGAGCCGGGCGTCTTTTTCAAGACGCCCCTTTCCTGAGGATCACGCAGCTCTCGCGCTCGCGCTCGCGCTCGCGCTCGCTGACGGCGACCGCCCTCACTGCGAGCCAGTTACTGCCTGGTGACTCTGAGGACTCACCTGGCATCCTTCTCCGAGACTGCTCCTCCGCCCCCCCCAACCCGCAAAGCTCGCCGGTGCGCCCGCTTGCCTTGCCTGCTTGGGGGATGATACCTGCTCTCCCTCTGTTCGAGCCGCGCAAACCGCGCCGTTCACAGGGGATGTCAGGAGCGGACGGTCACGGGGCTAGCTTTCTCTCTCCCTCTGTTCGAGCCGCGCAAACTGCGCCGTTCACAAGGGAGGCTGGAAGCGGACGATCGGGGTTAGTTTTTCTTTACGTTACAAGAAAGCTACCCTGCCCTTGCGCCCCATTCACGCGTCACTCACCGGCGAAAAGACAACTCAGTTCCCTGATTAGGCGACTGGAAATATCAATATTGCAGCAAACGAGCCTGTTGTAACACGCACGCTTGCAAGCAAACGCCGAAGAAAACATGTTGACGCTCTGTTATATGCTCATGCATCTATACACCTTTGTGTTTCCCCCCTGTGGCTCAGTGGCGGAATCTTAGGTTTTTCGCACGAGAGAACGGGGTTCGAATCCCGGTCTAACGGCAGATATATTATGCCGCCAATGCTTCGCTCTGTCAGTTCCCTGAAAGGCGACTGCAGATGTGCATTTTGCAGCCAACGAGCGCGCTGTACAACCCGCTCGCCTGCACCCAAACACCGTTTCTATGGTTCCCGTGCGTCACTGGCGAAAGGAGAAAAGGGTGTTTTAGCCCCGCTGCGGCCGGGCCGACCTCCACTCCTGACACATTTCTCATTCCCCTCTTAAGTTCAGGTGACTGGAAATGTCAATATTGCAGTGAGCGAGCCTGTTGTTTTGCACGCACGCCTGCAAACAAACGCCAGCATATGTTGACGCTCTTTGATAATACTCGCGCTACTGAATGTCTATGTGTCTTCCTCTGTGGTCCAGTGGTAGATCGTCAGATTTTCACGCGAGAGACCCGCGATCGAATCCCGGGTCTACCGGCAAAACACACTTTTTGCCGTCAATTCTCGCTCTGGCAGTTCCCTGAAAAGGCGACTGCAGATGTGTATTTTGCAGCCAACGAGCGCGTGGTACAACCCGTTCGCCTGCACCCAAACTCTGTTTCTATGGTTTCCGCCTCTGAAGTTCAGACGACTGGAAATGTCAATATTGCAGTGAACAAGCCTGCTGTAATACACGCACGCCTGCAAACAAACGCCAGCATGTTGACGCTTTCTGTTTCTATGGCAACTTCTCGCTCGTTCAGTTCCAGTAAATGCGACTGTTCCAGTGTATTCTGCAGTAAACAAGTCGGCGAAACAGCCCGCTTGCCTGCACACAAACGCCGCTTTTACGGCTACCCAGATAAATCCCATAAGAGTGTATTTTCTGGTGTCCCGGCCACGGCCGATGGTGTTACGAATGTAGACGAAATTCCTACACACAAACACAGCCCGTCACACAGGGCTCGCGCACATGAAATCGACCCAGGTCGATTGCGCATTAAACGTGGTAAATGTGCCCAGTGCCCACAAACACTACGTTCCGCATATCTCAAGGTTTCTGTAAAAACAAAACCAACGTGCATTCGCTCTGCTCAGGCGGACAATGCTCTCAGTGTTGTAAATGTGCCCGCTATCCCGCGCCCACATTCACACATAGACATGACAGGTCCTACGGGACTCGCCCAGCCCTCCCCTCTCGGTTGACCACCGCAAAGGAGTCGAGCGCGGGCAATCTGCCCGCTGTTATCAGCGCGCCCCCTGCCTCGAAGCGCGACGCTTATGTTACAGCACACCGAAGCCCCTCTGTCGCTGAGCGACCAGAGCGCGCTCCGCATTCAGCCCCTAGCCATTCGTGCAGATGCATGGGCAAGGCTACCCGGGGGTTTTGAAGTGGGTGCTAGACATTATAGAAAGAGGCTATTCGCTACAGTTTCGCCGACGCCCTCGCCGCTATGTGACGCGCGTCGAAGCTACGGTAAAAACAGAAGTAGCACCACCTACTTCGAGCCGAAATTTTGAAACTGTTGAGCAAAGGGGCCATAGAGCCTTTATCTCAAGCTCAGAGTGAAGGAGGGCTATACAGCAGATACTTCCTGGTACTGAAAAAAGACGGGGGTCTCAGACCCATACTAGATCTAAGGCAACTGAACAGAGTGCTTGCGAAGCAACAGTTCGGAATGCTCACGACCAGAAAAACCCTCACGCACATTCGCCGAGGAGATTGGTTTGTGTCAATAGATCTGAAAGACGCATATTTTCAAATACAAATAGCGTCACGTCACAGGCGACGTTTGAGATTCGCCTTCGAGGGCCAGGCATATCAGTGCTCAGTCCTACCGTTCGGCTTGTCTCTAGCCGCTCGCACCCCTCAGACTACAGGGCATGCGAGTATTGAACTACTTGGACGATTGGCTGATTCTAGCTCAATCTCACTCGGTGCTCATAGAGCACAGGACCATTTTGCTCGATCACCTCGAGAATCTGGGTCAATTGGGCGAAGAGTTCTCTGTCTCCCAGACAGATAATATCTTTCTGGGCACAGAACTGGACTCGCTGTCTATGATAGCGCGACTGTCACCAGAGCGCGCACTAGACATTCAGCGCGCAGCGAGCTCTTTCCGCTGCGGCGCATCTGTCCCGCTCAAGAAATTTCAGAGGATGCTAGGTCTCATGGCCTCAGCATCATCAGTACTTCAGTTGGGCTTGCTTCGCATGCGCCCGCTACAGTTCTGGCTGAAAGCGCGAGTACCGTGCCGAGCGTGGGCTTCCGGTCTGCTTCGTCTCAAGGTCAATCAGAAATGCATCGCAGCTCTGAAACCTGGGAAAGCAAACGACTTGTACCAATCAGGTGTTAGCCTGGGGACTTCCTCGAGTGTGAAGGTAGTGTCTACGGACGCCTCCACCTTGGGATGGGGAGCACTGCTCAAGGGCAGACCGTTCTTCGGCCAATGGTCAGAACGGGAGAAGCTTCTACACATAAACTGCCTCGAAATGTTGGCAGTAGACAACGCACTGACGCGTTTTTGTCCCTAAATACGAGGACACCACGTCCTGGTCCGCTCGGACAACATGTCAGTGGTGTCCTACATAAATCGCCAGGGCGGCCTCAGGTCCCGAAACCTGCACAGGCTGACAGAACGCCTCCTGGTGTGGGCTCAGCGCAACCTGCTCTCGCCGAGAGCAGCGCATGTGCCAGGGCTCCTGAACGTAGGACCGGACAGACTGTCCAGAAACAATGTTCCGACAGGCGAATGGCCTCTACACCCACAGACAGTCCAGCTGCTGTGGAAGAAATTCGGCAGAGCGGAAGTAGACCTGTTCGCGTCTCAAGAAAACGCTCACTGTCTGGAATTTTTCTCCAAGAGCAGGGACGCGCTGGCTCACGTATGGCCCCGCCGCCCGCTCTATGCCTTTCCTCCCGTCTTTCTCCTGCCTCAGGTGATAGAACGGATCAGAGAAGGATGCTCAGTGCTACTCGTAGCGCCGTTCTGGAAAAACCAACCCTGGTTCCCAGTTCTGATGCAGCTAGCAAGCACTGCCCCATGGCCAGTGCCAGTGAGGAGGGACCTCCTCTCTCAGGCCAAGGGCTCGTTTTGGCATCCGCGCCCAGAGCTGTGGTCCCTTCATGTTTGGGCCATCAACGGGTACCCGCTGACCTCCCCAAGCGGAGTGTTAAACACGATCACGCAGGCTAGAGCTCCGTCTATGCGACGTCTCTATTCCTCGAAATGGTCAGTGTTCTCCAGCTGGTGCACAGCTCGTGGCGTGTCGCCCCTAGACTGTGGGGTGACGGAGGTTCTCTCCTTCCTACAAGAGCTGTTGGACAAGGGCAGGACCCCTTCCACGCTCAAAGTGTATGTGGCGGCCATAGCAGCGTTCTCAAAAACAACGCTGGGTCAGTCAGTAGGAAGGAACGATTTAGTCATCGTCTTCCTTAGAGGAGCTAAGAGACTGAATCCTCCCAGACCTCCCTCAGTCCCTGTATGGAACCTTTCTACAGTGCTGGAAGCCATGAAAGGTGACCCATTCGAGCCTTTACAGACGATTGATCTTAAACACCTGTCTTCAAGACAGTGTTTCTTCTGGCTCTCGCTTCAGTGAAGCGCACAGGAGACTTACACGCGCTCTCAGTAAGCGCGACGTGTATGGAGTTTGGGCCTAATGACTCAAGAGTTATACTCAAACCTAAGCACGGTTATGTTCCAAAATCCCTCAACACACCGTTTAGGGCGCAGGTCATTCCCTGTCAGCCTTACCGGTCTCTGACGAGGAAGGAGACGCAAGCTTCCTTTGCCCAGTCAGAGCATTAAGAGCTTATGTGTCTCGCACGTCTGTTTTCAGACAGACAGAGCAGCTCTTTGTTTTCACTCTACGGACGTTCTAAGGGACTTGCCGTGTCGAAACAGAGCCTATCCAGTTGGATAGTTGATGCTATAGCGCTGGCTTATACCTCTAAGGGCTTACAGTGCCCATTTGGAGTCAGAGCACACTCCACGAGAGGCGTGGCCTCGTCGTGGGCTTGGTCTAGTGGGATTGCCTTGCAAGATATCTGTATGGCGGCAGGCTGGGCCTCCCCGTCTACATTTATAAGGTTTTATAACCTAGAGGTTCCCGCCTTGCAGGCTAAGCTGCTTTCGGTCTAAAATCGGTACTGTCTGCCCTGATGTGTTCGGGCCAGAATACTGAAACTGCTTGAGCAAATGCTCGCTGTTGGATCGCGCAGCTCTATGGGCAGTGTGTAAGACCCACTATATTCGTCAGTCCAGGCCGGGGGTCGCCCTGACTGTACGACACATCATCAGTATAACTGCTCCTTATAAGATGTTATATTATTACAGGAATGATGCTATTCTAGCCACTCTTTCCTGGGCTCTCTGTGAGTCCCTTATGATCATGTACTATATGAGCCCGGGCACTTGCCCTTGGGACTTTGGTACTGGATCTTAGCATGCACGGCGTTTTACACTGTTTCCCCTAGCGTAAGATTTACGCAGTACGAGAGTACCTCTCGTAAGAGAACGTACTCGGTTACTAACGTAACCTCGGTTCTCTCTAGAGAGGAAACGAGTACTGCGTATCTTGCCGTGCCTGCACACGCTCTGGTTCGCTTCGGCGATGAAAAACCAGTGAGCTAGCCTCTCGAAGCTATGTTTATAGCCCTAGACCACGCCCATTCTGGCGGGACGTGACGTATTGGGCGCGAAGCGCCCCCATTGGAGCTGACGTCACGAGTGGGCCTTATCGATAGGCTGCTGCAGTTGCCGCAGGGCAGCCAATAGGCGCACAAGCCGTCTCGCCTGTGTCTGCATGCTGCCGCAACGCGTTTTACATTATTTCAAAATTAAGGATAATTTTTTGGCTTCAGTATCTCGCGGAAAAGAGATTTTCCCCTAGCGTAAGATTTACGCAGTACTCGTTTCCTCTCTAGAGAGAACCGAGGTTACGTTAGTAACCGAGTACGGTTTCTCTGTCTCCCTTTCTGGCCTCCGCCCTGTTCGTTCTCTCTCTCTCTCTCTCTCTCTCTCAGTTCTGGGAGGTTATCAGCGATGAGCACGGCATTGATCCTACTGGAACATATCATGGAGACAGTGACCTGCAGCTAGACAGGATCAGTGTTTACTACAATGAGGCCTCAGGTATTTAAAAAAATATATATCTTAAAGGTTACAGTCTGCATATTTATTAAATATTTAAATAAATATTATATTTGGTGACAGCATACATATAGTGGGATCCAAAAGCCTGAGACAGCATTGGAAATCTGGAATGTAAACGTAGCATTGTTATCGTTAACTATAACTATTAAAACCAAACTGTCAAATGAAACGCTGAAGTAAAATAAAATATAAATATCTGATAAAAAAAATAAAGTGTTTAGATTTAAATTATGAAATTAAATAAATAAGAGCAATTTTTTTTCTATTTTTAACTCATTTGCACTAAAGAATGACGAAAACCAAGTTGATGCGCTTCGGATTGTTCTTAAATCACGTTGTGTAACATGAGGGGCTTTTCCATAGTTCCAATAACTATTGTTGTCGTTAACCATAACTAAGTAACCGCTTTTTGCCGTGTTTGCACCGCAAGAACTGGGAACGATTTTAGTTATAAGAACACCTTTTGTGGCGACTAAATACCTATTTCAGATAGGGTCTAACCAGCACAATAGGAACTACCAGTGACGCAAGTGTATGCTGATTGGCCGAACGCATGCCATACGAAACACCAGCCAGTTTTATACACAGTTTACACTTACTCCATGAACATAAAAAAGAGCGATAAGGCCTACCTGTCGTCTTTGTCTGCGGTGTTGTGTTCTTTTCTCAACCTCAATGATATGTAGGACCGCAAGTTGATGCAGGAGATTTCGTCTCCTCAGCCCTCTTTTTTAATATTTCAATCGCATAACTATATGTCTGCTCCATCTTAGTTATCACAAAACCCATGACACACAACTAAAGCACAGCTCTGATCACGGCGTCCTCTATTCTCCAGTCGTTGACGCCATTTTTCGGCCGACTTACGTCACTTCAGAGTTCATACTGGCGCTGTGAATGCAACAAGGAAAAATGTCCTAGGTGAAACTTTAGTTCTCAGGGAACCACCCTGGTGGCTAGTTCCTTAACCCAGTGCAAAAAGCCTCTATGATCATCAGGCTTTACACAAACAGCTAGAGTGCTGCAATCAGTACAGCAAAAGGAAGACAGAAAGACCAGTTGAAATTCATTCAAGGTTTCAGTTGAATTTTTCACTTAAATTGTTATGCTGATTTGAATAAAATGTTGTTTTTTGTAATGCAAAATGTAAGCACTGTGTTTAAACCTCGTTGTATGTACAGAAATTAGTCTGACCTACTGTATCTGTCTCTTTGTTTAGGTGGGAAGTATGTTCCCCGTGCTATCTTGGTGGACCTGGAGCCTGGCACGATGGATTCAGTTCGTTCAGGACCCTTTGGACAGATATTTAGACCTGACAACTTTGTGTTTGGTAAGTGTTTAGATGCTTTAAATTAGATGCTAGTAGTTCAGATTTGACTTGGTGAATGCCTGCAAATTCGTGTCAGAATGAACACCCCAAAGACTATAGATGTACCAGGACGGTGTACTTGTAATGCGAAATATATGGCGGAATAAGCTCCGCCTTCTAAATAAAAGAACCAAAAGAGAGCCATAGAAGCTCCAGTTCCCTTAGAAACCTGACGCAAGCTTAGGTCTGCACATGAACAACAACCTGATATACATCGTTTAAACTTTATTTTAGCATTAGAAACTACATTTATGAGTCATGACAGATTTTATTGCCGATTTGAAATGTTTAAATGCGAGTTTGGACAGCAGGTTAAGGGATTTCAGGATTCCCCCATTCAAGTGGATAGGACATGGTCTTGGATGCCCAAAATAAGCCGCGTTTCCACCGCAGGAACTTTCCCCAGGAACTTTGGGGTGGTACTCGGTGTTTTTCCACCGCAGGAACCAGGATCTAAATTACGTTCCGGGTAAATATTTCTCCCTCAGAGGTACTTTTTCACTTTTGGGGGTTGGATTTGGGCACTGAACACATTGATTGGTTGAGTTAATGCCGCATTTTTATTGGTTGCATTTTATTTCATCCACCATTTTTATAAATCTGTTGCATTACATGCAGTAAGAGTTGTTTGCTATTCGAATCTACAATGAAGTTAAAAAATACGACCAATGGAACGACGACGAGGTTCAGGCTTTATTCATCTTAAATTCAGAAGATGAAATCCAGCGGGAACGGTAAAGTAGCGTGCAGTCCTACATCACCGGATTAATGCCTAATCTTCACGGTACTTTAGACCTCGATGGAAACGCAGAGAGCAACAGGTCTGGGGGGAAAAAAGTTCCTGGGACAAATTGTTCCAGGTAATTTCGGTGGAAACACGGCTATAGCTGCCAGGAGTCCTGCTTTTGCAGAGTTAGGCGCGATCCTGAGTCAAGATATTTTGTTGATCCTGGAACAACATTCAGTCCAAAAATTTAATCCTGACCATATCCCTATCTCTAAGCCTAACCCTACCCATAAGTTATCCCTGAAATCAGAGGGAAATGATGGTGAATAACTGATGTAGAAGCACCTAACCCTAGTTGTAAGCCTAAACTTGACATAAACTGTAAACTTGTCACTCAAACCTGGTTGGTTGATTGGAATGTTGTTCCAGGATCAACAAAGATGTTGATCCAGGGACATGTTGCACTAGTTGCAGTTCTGCCCAGAACGCGTTGCAAATATGGCCGTAGAGTAAACTGACTTTTCCCCGAAAGGAACCATCAATGCTCAACTCATATTGTAATGTATGCAGGTCAGAGTGGTGCTGGAAACAACTGGGCCAAAGGTCACTACACAGAAGGAGCAGAGCTGGTGGACTCAGTACTGGATGTTGTTCGTAAGGAAGCAGAAAGCTGCGACTGCCTGCAAGGCTTCCAGCTCACTCACTCTCTCGGCGGAGGCACCGGCTCCGGCATGGGAACCCTCCTCATCAGCAAGATCCGTGAGGAGTATCCCGACCGCATCATGAACACATTCAGCGTGGTGCCCTCGCCCAAGGTGTCTGACACCGTGGTAGAGCCCTACAATGCCACGCTGTCCGTCCACCAGCTGGTGGAGAACACTGACGAGACCTACTGCATCGACAACGAGGCGCTTTATGACATCTGCTTCCGCACTCTCAAGCTCACCACACCGACCTACGGCGACCTCAACCATCTCGTCTCCGCCACCATGAGCGGCGTGACAACCTGCCTCCGCTTCCCCGGCCAGCTCAACGCCGACCTTCGCAAACTGGCCGTCAACATGGTGCCCTTCCCACGTCTCCACTTCTTCATGCCCGGCTTCGCTCCACTCACCAGCCGAGGCAGCCAGCAGTACCGCGCGCTCTCCGTTCCCGAGCTCACCCAGCAGATGTTCGACGCCAAGAACATGATGGCCGCCTGCGACCCGCGTCACGGCCGCTACCTGACCGTGGCCGCCGTCTTCCGCGGACGCATGTCCATGAAGGAGGTGGACGAGCAGATGCTGAACGTCCAAAACAAGAACAGCAGCTACTTCGTCGAGTGGATTCCCAACAATGTCAAGACCGCCGTTTGCGACATCCCACCACGCGGGCTCAAAATGGCAGCCACTTTCATCGGCAACAGCACGGCCATCCAGGAGCTCTTCAAGCGCATTTCCGAGCAGTTCACCGCTATGTTCCGCCGCAAAGCTTTCTTGCACTGGTACACCGGTGAGGGCATGGACGAGATGGAGTTCACCGAGGCAGAGAGCAACATGAATGACCTGGTGTCCGAGTACCAGCAGTACCAGGACGCCACCGCCGAAGAGGGCGAGTTCGAAGAGGAGGGCGAGGAGGAGGTTGCCTAAATCGCAACCATCAGCCGAAGCTGTTCTACTCCATCACCATCATTTCATCTTTCTCACCACAAACCGATGCTCTCCTGTGGTTCGGTTTTGTGTTTTGTAAGTGTTGTGAATGCAACAACGCAAGTTATTTTAACTGTGATGCCTTCAGATTCCATAACGATGAAACTATTGTCCATGTCAATCTGAATAAAGGCAAATTCTGAATCTGAAGTGCTTTTGTTGTTGTTGGGTTTTTTTTCTAACGTCACAGAGGTTTACATGAATGTCTAATTTACATCAGTGGTCCTCAACTAGGGGGCCAGGATGACTTAAAACGATTAAAAATAAAACAAAATAATTTTTTTTAATCAGCTTAAAACAGCTAAAGATCAAGATAGAAATCATGTTTTTTGTTTTTATTCATTCCCTCAACAACTGTCATTTTTATGGTTCCCATGGTCTAGGAAAACTTGGATATGAGGGAATTTTAAAAGTGTGATTTGTAGACCTGAAAAAGTCATGGAAATCTAAAATCTTAAATTGGTTAATTAATTGGTAGTAAAATGCATAAACTCTGAATAACATTTCAGTAGTTATTGAAACTATGGAATTTAATTATTCATTTATATATTTTTAAATATATTGCCACTCCCCATTTTTGTGAAAAAAAAGTAGTAGTTTAATTGACATCAACGGTTTCAAGGAAAACATTTAACATTCATGGAATCTTTCCATTCAACAAAAAGTTAATTATAGTGGAAACAAGTTCTTTAGATTATTAAAGTTCCTTCACACTAAGAAAAGAAAAAAAAAGAGGTTATTTTAAAAGGTTATTTGGGGAACCAAAAAAGGTTCTTCTATGCCATGGCATAACTGTGATAAACCCCTTTTGTAACCTTTATTTTAAAAAGTGTACAACCTTGAAGTTAAAAAGGTTGAGAAATACTGATTTACATGAACAGAGTTTCTTGATATTATCATTCAAATGTATATATATTTTTTTTTTTTGCCATTTTACTAAAGCAAATGAAATCAAAAGCAAAAGACTGAAAATCTTAGCAACCACTAGAGAGCAGTGTTCCTGAAAACAACCTACTGAACAGGTCTTTCTTAGATCTAGTCCACATAATAAATCTTGCTTTGTTCTTGGCAAGCAAATCTGAGACCCAGCCTTAAGCAATGCGGTCTAGGCTAATTCCAATACGCTTCCTAGAAAGACACTCCTCCATGCACACCCAAGATATTATTGTATTATTGTGTAAGTGTCAGCAATCATATGACATTTATGTAACGTTATAAAACCTCAAAGTAGCCTACACCTTTCCAGCTACAAATTCAGAGACCTTTACTAGATATCTTTAACAGGCCTTGTAATCCACCTTATTTATTTTTTTGGAATTAGGAATTAAGAGGAATTCTGATATATCTGGAAATAACTTAATTCCTCTTAATTCCTAATTCCCCAAAAATAAGGTATCCAGAAGAATCTGATACTTATGAGTTATTAGCCACTATAGGTAATTATCAAGAGGAATAACACTATATGCACTACCAACTAAGGTGTTTATGATGACGATAATGCATTAAAATACTATGATGATCGCAAACACTAGTTTGCAGTGTAATGGACTGTGTGTGTACAGCTCAAACAGGCTGACACCGGAAACCTTGCACATTCAAGTTAAAATTGGATGTTGATAAAACATATAATTCCGGTTCTGACTTCCGATGCGTTAATACAGCGTTCAGCCGTAACAGCAACATCATATCGCAGCACAACTCCTATAGAGAATCAGGATTATATATTCAGCAGAAGAATAACACTTAAATGAATTAGCTCAATCAACATGTTTTATTGAAAATGTGTGTTAGTGTCCTCAATATTTTTAATATGGAGTAACAGCAAAGCCACCCAAGGACATTCTGAATTGTAAATATAGTAACTCTGCTGAGCATTGTGCCTCACAACACACTTCAGCAATGATTATATTTGCAATATAGTCCAACCTCTCATGCCTTTTTGCTTAAATATAAACTGCACAGCTTAGCAAATTCTATAAAGCTGAAATTTGAATTGAAGTTAAATAGAACGCATGACATATTTGAGTGTAAACATTCACGCCATCATAAAAAGAATCAAAAACGATTCTAAGTAGAATTCATTGTTGCACTGATCAAATTTCTGGACAATTAATATTAGTTACAAATATATAGATATAGAAATGTAACCGAGGTAAAACAAGACAAATTAAATAATTTCTGAAATGATCAAAGTGGTTTCAACCAACCAGATTATGAAAGTAAAAACATCCAATATTGTGAGCAAATGGGTCTCAATAAATATTTAAAGGTGTAGTGTGCTAAATCTAGTGTCAGGAAACAGACCCTCCAGCTTCTATTACTCAGTCAAACAGATAGTCCCGCCTCCAAACTCACACCATTGGTTGAGCTGATGCTGTTAAGTTAACCAAAGACTTTGGATATATAAAGATGGGCCAGTCATATAACTATGAATAGGAGAGAGTGAAACACACAATATGGCGGAATAAGTCCCGCCTTCTAAATAAATGAGCCAATTGCAAGAGGCGTGCTTATGACTGCATATGTGCATTGGCTGGTCCAGCCAGAAAAACACCGTTTTTTTTTTTTTTTTTCATGATTTGAGTGTTTAGAAACAATTTATAAGATCATATTTCATTGGTAATTTGAAATATGAAGCTTGGTGAACAGCTTTTGGAGAATTTGATGTCTCCCCATTCAACGAGATTGCATGGAATAGTTGCCCAAGAGGCGTTTCAAAGATGGCCGCCGAGTGAAATGACTTGCCTTAAAGGGAATTTGGTCTGGCCCTTTTCTGGATGCAAAAACAAACAGATTGCACTTTTGTTTTGCGCCACTAGGAGTGGAGAAATTACAAACTTCACCTTTAAACATATCTTAACATTACATACAAAAATCTGCATTTGTATTTGTAAAGGAACAATTAAAACACAACGCAAAATGAAATTTTCAGAGAAAAGCTACCAGTCTAAAATAAGAATATCAATGCTAGAGAACAGCACATGCAGATCTATCCTGTGAAATGCGTTTCCTTTTGGAGAGAGTAGTTTTCCTTCAAGTTTCTTCCAAGTAGTCAGACTCGCTTTGTTTAGCCAAAACATATGGCCAGTGCTCAGAAACAGTGCTTAGTCAATGTTTATCCATTTAACCATTTTGGAATTGATTCACCATCATCATGTGCTGCTGGTTAGTTATAAACCAGTGTGTCAAATCAGTCTCTCCTCCTTGGGTAGTTTGAGGGCGTCTGGCGTCTCTACACCACGGGTTCCTGTTTGCTCCTCTGAGCTGGGGCGATACGTCCCCTCCGTCTGTCTCTTCTTCTTTACCACGCAGAACAGGAACACCAGAATCGCCGTCAAAATAGCCAACACTCCCAGGACCACAGTTGGTACGACAATGGCCACGATATTAGGGCCCTGGACAAAGAAAAGTAGGAATGTTAATCATCCAAACGGAAGAAGTACTACAGGACGCTGCACTGCATTAAACACTGACTTGTGGCATTAACTACATTTACATAATGCAATATGACGACCAGATTTTAATTTTCAAAAAAACGTTCATGTGCGTAAGCAATGTTTCTATTGCTTTTTCCTGCTTCTTCTCCTTTGTTTTGATCAGGAGATTCTGTACTCTTTCAGAAGATGTGTAATAGCGCTCCCTACCATTTTACAGTGAAAACATGGATTGCCGGGAAATTCCGTCAATGGCGGGGAAGTGTTGTGTCATAAATGATGGAAAACTCCATCAATGGCAGGAAAAGAGTTAAGCTCATAATCATAGTAACCATAATAGTAGTAAAATATGGCATATGCCTAATTTAAATTTCCTGCCAGTTTTCTGCTCTGACCAAAGTGCGCAAGTGCTTGTGATGTATACGAATGGCAATTTGTAAACATAGCGGTAAAGGAGTCACATTTTTGGGGTGCTGAAGAAGCAGAGTTCATGTTGACATTCAATGTTGTGCGATGAATATAACGGAGTATATTGATGGTCAAAAACAGACATTTTATGCGCGTCACCGGAAAAAAAATCCAATACGTCCGTAGAAATGTGTTTTGTATTTGATTCAAGTAGATTAAAACAGTAACACACTTACAGTGCTGTGCTAATAATAATCAGAATAATCACATTATTGGTGCACATGTAAACGTAGTCCTTCTCACTGCAAGGCATGCAATGACGGTCTGGCCCAATTTTTGCATTTCAAATGAGTGATCAAGAACAGATCGCTTGGTTTCTGTAAAATTCTGAATTTAAATGAGAATCCCTTTTACATTCAATGCCTGAATTTAAGCCGAGCTTATATTGAGGTAGAAAACAGGATTTGAGGACGTTGTCAAATGGAACGAAATTCATTTAACTGCTGTTGTTGAATTAGTATGAATTACCCATAAACATAAACGTAATTAATATTTGTATTTTTTTTTATTTTGAAAGAAAGTAATACTTTTATTCAACAAGGATGCATTCAATTCAATTCATCATGTTTAAAAGTAACAGTAAAGATGTAACAGCAGCACAACTGTTTTCAACATTGATAATGATAATAAATGTTTCTTGATCATCAAATCATCATATTAGAATGATTTCTGAAGGATCATGTGACACTGAAGACTGGAGTAATGATGCATCACAGGAATAAATTACATTTTAAAACATAAACATTTAAATTATAACAATATTTATTAATGTTTTTGATTAAATAAATGTAGCCTTGGTGAACATAAGATACTTCTTTCAAAATTCATTAAAACAATTCTTACTGACCCTTAACTACTGGCCATGGTTGCAGAACAATTAAGAATTTGTTTCTTCGTTTTACTAAATTGTGCGCATTATATAATAATTTGCTCCTCCGATTTAGTAAATCATAGCCACGTTGTACTTATTTTCTCCCTCGTTTTGATTGAACTACAACTTAAAAGGGAACAAATGATAATATCGTACGCACAATTTATTTAAAACAAGGGAACGAAATGTGCTGACATATTCGTAAATCGTGGGAACAATTTGTTCATTTGTGGCCACGATATACATATTTTTTCCTGCATGTCACATGGTATTCAAAGGGAGCCAATTCTGAATTTTGGGCAATTCTGATTCTCATTGAGCAAATGAAGAGAACATTCTCCAACAGTTAATCAGATATTTATAAGAGAAATAATTTTGACAGTTGATGCCCTTCAGGCTAATATAGAGAGAGGAAGGAAACACACCGCAACACCTCAAGGAATCTCTACTTACTGGGCTGGGAGTTGTACTGGGCATTGTGGTGTTGTCATCTGCAAATAGAAAACATTACAATGAGATGACAATTAATTGTACAGATTATGAATGACGGTCTACAGACTCTAATATGACTTTTGTACTCATCCTAGCTAGGGGTGGCTCACAAATCACAAAATGGTTTCTCAGTGACAGTGTTGCAGCTCAAAGTAGCATGTGTTTTCTCTGCGGTTCTGTAATATTTGATCTGAGGTGTGTTTCAGGATCATTTCAAGTCACATCACTATGACATGCACCACTGTCACAGAGCTCGCCACCAACACTATACTTTGTTAACAATGAGAAAAAAGAAGCAAAGATATGAGGATGAGAACTAAACATTAATAAAAGAGGAACTTGAGAGTGTTGTTGTTTTTTTTTCATGTCAAATGGTGTGAACTGTGATATGTGCGCTCTGTGATGGTGTAATCTCACAATTTAAGTTGATTTACAGCAACATAATGAAACCCAGCACAAGCTAGACATCTGGACCTTAACACAAAATTTGATATAAAAAAATATAGCTAAAGTTGAGAGGCGCTGATTTAGAGCTTATTGTGTGATTCTATATTAATACACATATGAGGAGTAGCGGCCTTTGCTATGTTTCACTTGAAACGGGCCTCGCAACAGAAAGGGGCCCATGCTTGCGCTCGAAAAAGAGCCTAATCCCCCGCCATTACGCAGAGCACACACGCAACAGGGTTAGAAATTAACGAGGGCTTGGGGCAAAAATGTCACCAGACTTAATAATGCAATCAAAAAACAAGATATGGTGCAAAAAAATATATAAACATCTACATCCTAGCACACTCCTAAAAGTTGACAAAATACACGTTTAGCATACACACGTTTAAAATGTACAGTTTCTTCTGGGAAAACTGACAAAAAAAATATTTAAATGACTCATCTTGCACATACACAATTTGACTAGAGTGACAATGTCCCCCCCCAATGCCACAGAATAAGCTAGAAGCTATGAATGGTTACTATAAACTAAAGGATATTGGCTATTTTAAAACATAGGGATGAGCCTTTCGACACATCCCCCTTCCTGTTTCAATACGTCTACACGGGAAAGAAAACGGCACGTGTCAAGTGATCACATGGTCTTTGAATATTTTGTGTGGTACTGTATGACGTCATATTCAGTGTATATGCATTGATAATTTTGCTGTTGAACATAACATTTAGAATTTTCAACATGAATATCTGTTATTTGGCCATTAGATTTTCTAAGTACTGTGTCTAATGTGGCGATCAATACAAAGGTAGCAAATTAATTTCTGTGAATTATAATTCAAATTCAGTTGTTCTTTTTTCCATCATCAACTGCGTAATGTTTAGAAAAGTTAGCATTGTCTCATTTTTCATTGGTAAACGTAAAACGTTAAACCAAACATTGCTGTTTATAACTATGCACTGTTGTATTGTTGTATATAAGATGCTTTTTTTGTGCTGTACCACCATTCCCTATATTGGTAAGCTCTATCACAGCCTCAGAATTTTTATAAATTACCTTATACTTTATCATAGTTGTCTTCTTGTTCAAAATTAAAGAAGGACAAGTAAAGTATAAAATGGTGCCCCATGATTTACCTCAATTCTCTAAGCAAAAACAAATCCCTCAAATAACAAAAACCTCAAATAATCTCAAAGTTTGGCAACTTTGTAAAATCTCACATTTGTGATTGTTGCACTTTGACAAACCATAGTGTGCTTTTGAAGGTCAGAGAACAAGTAATGGTACAAAAACTATTTACTTAGTTGATTTGAAATAAATGTTACACTTGCAAAGTGGTGATTTAGGGCACGTTTACACAACAACAATGCTAAAAATGAAAAAGTTCTTCCTTTACGTTTTTCGCGTACAGATGCGACGTAGTCAAAACGATCCCCGTTCACACAGATCCGCAAAAACGACTAAAGCCGATGTATTATTCATGCCAGGCCTGTAGATGGCGATGCCACTTTGTAAAATAAACATTACGACGTAATATGCATGCATTGCAGGGCTCCAGACTAACTTTTTTCACCTCCGTCCTGGAACCGTCCTGAAAAACGATTTGAACCGTCCTAAAGTGAATGTCAACCGTCCCAAAATAAACATGTCGTTTCTGTACTTTGTTATTATCATCTATAGTTGTTAGTTACATAATAAAAACACCATTAAAATGTTTATGATATATATTATTATATTTATTTAGCTCCATTCAAAGTAGTTATCTGTAAACAGGTAAAAAACAGATTTAAAGGGGTGGTTCGGGATTTTTGACATCGGACCTCATTTTTAAGTCAGCCTGGTTGTTATTCATCAGTGGAGACATTTTAAAAAAAAAATTATCCAGTCCTTATATTTGGATAGTTAGCCGATGCTAGGCTAGCGCGAGTCAATGGTATATGTTAGCCAGCCATTAAAAACCGTTTTACCCACTCCACAGTGCACCAAACGCAAATCAATTATAACACTAGACTATCGATGTATATGTCCGTTGAGAGAATAATGTTAGAAATCAAACTTACCTTTCATCACATTGCATTAGTTATAATTTGTTCCCTGTAATCATAAGCCTTGTCTACAGCAGCAGCGGAGTGATATTGATTACCTAGGCAACCGAGTGAGCCGGTACACACAACGCAAGTGTATTTACCTGCCGCTGGTACACTGATTACAGTGCGCTTCTGTTCTGTTTACTTTTTGCCGCATTACTAACCGGAGCAAAGTAAAATTCCGCAGCTGCTGAGAAACTAGTTCCTTTGGGATCATTGAGATGAAAGGTAAGTTTGATTTCTAACATTATTCTCTCAACGGACATTTGCATCGATAGTCTAGTGTTATAATTGATTTGCGTTTGGTGCACTGTGGAGTGGGTAAAACGGTTTTTAATGGCTGGCTAACATATACCATTGACTCGCGCTAGCCTAGCATCGGCTAACTATCCAAATATAAGGACTGGATAATTTTTTTTTTTTAAATGTCTCCACTGATGAATAACAACCAGGCTGACTTAAAAATGAGGTCCGATGTCAAAAATCCCGAACCACCCCTTTAATAAAAAATAACAGGAGTTAATTGCTGTTTTGTATTCATGCAGAATTTTTTTTTTTTTTTTTACATATACGAAAAATAAGAAAAATACATACAGCTGAAAACGTTTTTGAGTTGGTTGGATTAAAAAATAACAAATAAATACTGGTGACTACATATCTAAAAAATATCATCATTCTTTATTCTTTCAAGCAGCAGACATATTTATTTGTATGAATTAAATATAATGAATCATTATTAAAGCTATTAACGAGCAGTGAATGCTTTTCTCTTTTTCTTTTGTTGCTTGATCATAAAAGGACACAGACCGCATTAGGTTTATTACCCACTGTCACTTTAAGACATCGAATCATGTCCAATGACATGCGGATCCAATGCACTGATGCACATACACTCAAAACTGTTTAAGACATAACCAACATAGTTTACGTGAATACTCTCCAAAACGGACATTTCGACATAATGTTGTGTGTATTTGTTCACTCAGACACGAAAGAGAGCTCAATTCAGTACTCGCACGCTGTATGTCTATGGCTGCACGCTTCGGGTGTGTGCGCACAGAAAACCGTACCGAATAGAGCTCTTTTCTTGCGTCGTCTCCCTTATTCAGATCTATATGTCTGCTCTACTCATTCTCCCAGACGTTTAAGTTTTTTAACGTTTTATGAGACATGCAGGATTCAGCGCATGCCAACCCGTGTGCCGCTGGGTAACGTTAGATCAGCACGTTACAGTACAAATGTGCGCATCTACCACAAACCCAGGACATCAGTTCTGACTGGATCGCTTCCCAAATCGTCACTATCTAACATTTTTGTCTAGGTTTTATTCGTTGACGAAAATGTCAATAGATTTTCGTCAGGGTTTTTGTCATTCAAAACTAGTTTTATTTAGTTATCGTCTCGTTTTTGTCTGTGAAAATAAGCCTGATAGATGTACCGCGAAACAAGTCTCCGGGTGAGTAGCCGGCCAGTGATAGTAACAGCATGAGAAGACGCGCTCAGTTGTAGTCAGCGCTTGGTCGGTTAATTTTGGCATTTTCTAAGTAAGTTACCCTAATAGTCTAGAAATAAATGAACACGCATACAAAAATGTCTTTCGTCCTGTAGGCGTCCTGGAGAATATTTCTGTTCGTCCTAAACACATTTTCTATCGTCCCCAGGACGATAGGACGCCGTTAGTCTCGAGCCCTGATGCATTGACATCACCATTTTCACAAATCTGCGTTTTTGTAGTTTACACTGAGACGATAACAGTGTCGTTTTCAAAAACTTGCACTTTGAAACCTGTTTTCAAAAGTTCGCATTTTCAAGCCCACAAAACGTTGTTGTCGTGTAAATGAACAACCAAAATGAAGACAAAGTTTTCAGTTTTTAGCTGAAAATGGTGTTGTGTAAACGGTCCCTAAAAATAATGTTTAAATGCTATTAAGGCACAAAAACACAAATACATAGAAGAGAGAAGAAGGGAAAGAGAGAGAGTGGGAGAACACATATGAAAAAGCTAAAATGTTAATCATTTACGAGAGTAAATAATCCCTCAAGGACAAAGATAACTTTAAAGAAGGAAAGGAACTTGTTGCAGGACTAATCATGAAGCACGTGAATGCAGTTTAAGTATGTAGTGGGACATTTCTTTATTAAATGTTTTCTTTAAAAGAGGGGCAAAGCAAGTGTTTTAGGAAGATGGAAACTTTTGGTAATTCTTTAATTAGTTTAACTTGGTGGAGTTCGTTCCAGTGTTTGTTTTGAAAGAATGTGCTTATGTTGCAATAAAGAAATGATGCAATGACTCGTACGTGTTCAAGAAAGCAAGGAAACTGAGATGAGCAGAAAACGTACATCCCCACACCTAGCTCAAGCACACCTGGTGTAACTAATGAAGCCCTTGATTAGTTGCATCACGTGTGCTTGAGACAACACCTGTTTTTGCAGATTTCTGCTTGTTGTGAGGGATTTTGTTCAGGGGGTTGAATAGTTTTGAGACTGCATTTGTTGTGTTGACCTATTTTAATTACTTTTGTTTGATTTGTTCATTGCAAACAGCAAAAAGTCTGTCAATTTTGCCAATTAACCTGATTTGCAAAGGGGGTTGAATAATTTTGATAACAACTGTATGCATGAATCTCAAAAAAAAAAATGTCATCCCCGAAATGAGAAGAAAAAGAAAATTACATGTAGCCTATTTTGAAGCATTGTGACAGTATTTTTTGACAATTAAGCACAATTCTGTACCAAATTCTCAATTTTTAAATCAGCATCAATGTACAACAAATACTACAACAATGCATTTAAATAATATTTAACATTTTCACTATGAAGTAATGAGAACTAGATATGTTGTATTACAGTGAATAAGTACAGTTTGTGTGGGGATATGCACCTACATGTCATGAAAATAATGTCACAATACAGACAATAGTAATGACCCTAAAAATGATTCCATTTTCTATATGGAAAATATAATTTATTGTGATTTTGGGGGTAAAATGTGATCTTTGGTGGATTTTATGATTACACAGTTCTCATACCTTTTTTTTTATTTTTATTTTTTATCTTAATGGCGAGTACAATTTTATGACCTCCCAACAATACCTTAGATGTTTTTGCAGAAAACAGACATGCTTGAGCTTGTTTCTGGGGCACTTCAGGCAATCTAGTACTAAATTAGTACAAATTAGAGGAGTGTTACTCGGCTCATGTTCAGATTAATCTGACGCAACTCAATTGAGCTGTTTAAACGCCGTGAGCTTTAACAGTGATTAATAATCCGGATACTCTCAAAGTTCAGTTTCGGACATGACTGCAGAGGTGGAGCGAGTGACTCACCCTGGGCCGAAACATTCCTGAGAAGCAGCAGCATAAAACTCCCTGCCAAAAGTCCAACCTGCCGAATCATCTCCGGGATGGAGTCAATCTGCACCCCTACCC
Organism: Leuciscus idus; assembly: GCA_021554675.1. Taxonomy (NCBI): domain Eukaryota; kingdom Metazoa; phylum Chordata; class Actinopteri; order Cypriniformes; family Leuciscidae; genus Leuciscus; species Leuciscus idus. The sequence goes on from CM038621.1 coordinate 15,551,732, forward strand.
CCGACCAGAAGGGGCTGACGCTCCGGCTAGGGTGGAGCGGAGGTGATCAATAAATCATGTCCGAGATCAAAGAATAAAAAAATCTAACGAGCTGCAAAAGAAGAGTAGAAACGTCTGTTAGGATCTGAAGTTGGTTTGCAGATTTGATCATTCCTATAGTTTAAAACAATGAGTTTCTTCATAGAACCACAGATGCAAATAAAGAACCTTAATTTGTAAGATTGTAGAAAAGAACTATTTGTTTTTATAAGTGACTTGGAATAATTTAGCGCACTAATCTAGTTGGCTATGATTTCCTAAATTAAACAAAAAATATCCAAATGCACTGATTCATTCCAGTATGCCTTATTTTTCTTATCGGTGCAAACTTGTGCCATGTGTAAATTCTGTTCAAATATATCAACATTTACTAATACACTATTAAAATCAAATGTTATAGTTGTTAACATTAGCTAATGCACTGCGAAGAAACATGAGCAAACACTGAACAGCTGTATTTTTATTAACTAACCTTAACAAAGATTAACAAATACAGTAACAGATTTAACTTATTGATAATAATGGCTATGTTGGTTAATACATCAACTAATGTTAACAAATGAGGTCTTATTGTAAAGTGTTAACGTTACCAGATATTTAAGAGTGTCCAGATGTACTGAATGTGTTTAATACTTAACAGCTGACTCCTGGCAGGTACTTATTTTTCATTTCTGTTCATGTAACCTTTATCCAGTTCACGACATGAACATTCCTTCCAACTTATTTGTGTTGCTAAGGAAACATTCATCCATCCATTCGACTTGACACGACACATAAACAGAAACAAACTCATACCTGTGTGTCCACCTTCATAATCCACGATGTTTCCTGACGAGTTTTTCTGAATGTATGTGGACTATATATCCGCAGGTCGCTTCCGCCTCTCACCTTACCGGTCAAATTAAGGATTTAAACCGAAACTAGCTCGTCAACTCCGGCGTCCTGCTCATAATAAAACATTGTCCTTCGGGATCCTGCCCTGCTTTCAATGGTGGTCTTGTATTTACTAGAGTGTTGAGTGAATGCTCGAGTTGGAGTTTGTCTTCTTCCTAAATTCTCATCGCTGATCACATGGTTCAGTGTCGTGTTACAGCACCTGAATCCAGCAGCTACTACCTGTGGCGCGAGACAGGCGCGCTATTGTGCGCCGAGATCCACCTGCGCACTGGAGCGATGCGCGCGCTCGCGTCCTCTCTCAGTACTGGCTTTACTGACGCACGTCATCATCACTGTTTCGATCTTTGCGCCCTTTACTAATTTGAATGTTAAACGGTTTCCATCTGTAATGTACCCGACTGATTATTATTTATTTTTTCAATGGAAGCTATTTTTAGCTTTTAATTTTAGATTTAATTTATTACCTAACCTAACCTAAATAACAAATAATAGAAAATAAATTAAATAACATAAACTAGCCCTCTCTCTCTCTCTCTCTCTCTCTCTCTCTCTCTCTCTCTCACACACACACACACGTTATCAATAATACATTCGGTTTGAAATGTTCTCTCAGTGTTGCGACCTCCAGTGGTAGCGAATGAACTTTTAATCTCATAAGAAAGAAATTCTTGACATACCAAACTTCTGTTAATCCTTTCCTCCTTTTAGAAAACGTATTAACCACTTAGTGTCTGTTGTTTCGTTGATGGTACACACACAGAAAATCACAGAAAAAAAAGGGAAATTAGCATAAAACTCACTCACAGTAAAACGTACGACAACAACAACGAAAATAATAATATTATAATACACAAATATAGCCTACAGTAGTGGTAGCAGAAATAATAATCATAATACATCTACAGGCATAACGTGCAGAAAGTGTTTCACAAGTTACTTTTTTTTTTTATATATAAAAACACAATACATCAACATCCAATAATCATTCTGATATGCTGAGTTAATATCAATGTTGGAAACAGAACTTGTGCTGCTTAATATTTTTTTTATAATCTGTGATACGTTTTTTCAGGATTCATTAAAATAGAAATCTTTTGTAATAATATACACTACTGTTCAAAAGTTTGTGGTCAAGCTATTCTTTCATGGGTTTTCTTTAAAAAAAAAAAAAAGAAATTAATACTTTTATTCAGCAAGGATGTTTTAATTTGATAAAATGTGATAGTACATTTTTATAATGTAGAAATTTTTCTATTTTGAATAAATGCTGTTCTTTTTAACTTTTTATTCATCAGTGAATCCTGAAAAAAAGTATCACATGTCCCCCCACATTATCCACAGATACCACAGTATCTTCTGCTCACCAAGGCTGCATTTATTTGATTAAAAATACAAACAAAAACAGTAATATTGTGAAATATTATTCCAATTTAAAACAGCTGTTTTCAATGTGAATATACAGTAAAGTGTAATTTATTCCTGTGATCAAAGCTGAATATTCAGCATCATTACTCCAGTCTTCAGTGTCACATGATCCTTCAGAAATCCTTATAATATGATGATTTGATGCTCAAGAAACATTTATGATTATTATCAATGTTGAAAACAGTTATTTACATTTTTATTTCATGATGCTATGATGAATAGAAAGTTCAAAAGAACAGCATTTATCTTAAATCTAAAGCTTTTGTAACATTAAAATTGTAATTTTATTTTTGGGGGAAATAAATAAAATAAATCAATACTTTCATTCATCAAGGACTTTGGTTAAACTGATCAAAAGTTACAGTAAAGACATTTGTTAGAAAATATTCTATTTTAAATAAATGCTGTTCTTTTGAACTTTCTATGCATCAAAGAATTTAGAAAAAAAAATGTACACAACTGTTTTCAACATTGATAATAATAATGAATGTTTCTTGAATGATTATGAAGCCAGTCGGAGGACTCGTCTTATTTAACAGCTGTCACTGTCGTCCAATCAGCGTCCGCAAAATCCGGAACCTTTGGTGTACTGACCAATCAGCGCGCAAACCAATCCGCTTCCCCTGACGCGTCACTAGAGCTGTCTGAACAGTCTGGCGGGAGAGCGCGCGGCTCGTGTTGTCAGTCATTTTATGAACGGTGTTCGCGAAATAATATTTGTTTTACATCTACACGTTACTCTAGATCATATCTTGCGTTCTTTTTTCTTTTAATTTGGGAGGAGAGACAACATAGACTTCTCTATTCTCCTGCTTTAACAGTTTACAGTCTACGGTATTGGACTTTCACAACATAAAATAGCTCGCAAGCTAACAAGTGAAGTCAAGGATTCGAGCGTTTACTTTAAAACGTCTGTTGAATATTTAAATTGGTTTTCGGTCTATTGAGTTGTTTTGGGGGTAAATTGTGACTATTTCCGTGTTACTGTAACGTTAGTAGAGCAATGGCAAAAGTACAAGTGCTAAATGTAGCTGTCCTGGACAACCCAAGTCCATTTGGAAACCCGTTTCAATTCGAAATAACGTTTGAGTGTATGGAGGATCTTCCTGAGGGTGAGTGTTTGAGTTTAATTTAATTTTGATGCATTTTCTCGATGTCCTTTATTGGCTAGCTAGCTAACGCGCTAACTCCCCCAGATGACGTCAGTCAGAATGGCGGGTGATTGAAGCGTGTTAACTTATCCTTTATTCTACTCATCTCAGTTAACGACAAGCTCACTCTTCATCCGACCCTGTGTCTTGCCATATAGATAGATAGACGATAGCTGTGTGTACTTCTAAGAAAAACATCGTGTTAGTATGCGTGGATATAATTATGTTATTAACTAACTGCAATAATACATATTGATGGTATTTCATTATTAAAACCTCCCAAATTAGCAAATGCATAACTGTAATTGTACATGTTTTCTTGGAAACGTAAAGGTGATCTCAACAGTATCGGTTTTCCTTACAAAATATGCAAGAATAATCCAAATTAAATCCAGTCCAAATGTCAGTAGTTTGAAAATAGCATGTTTTTAATGAAACATACAGAAAAGTATTAGTATTGTGAAAAACTCTTGCAATTTAAAAATAACTATTTCATATTTTAAAATATAATTTAACCATGTGATCAAACCTGAATTTTCAGCATCATTACTCCAGTCTTCAGTGTCACATGATCCTTTAGAAATCATTATATGATTTGATGCCCAATAAATACTTATGATTATTATCAATGTCGAAAACAGTTATGTTGCTTAATATTTGTGTGATTTTTATTTTTTAAGATTCTTTTTAAAGAACAGCATTTGTTTAAAATAGAAATCTTTTGTAACATTATATTTTTCTTTACTGCCACTTCTGAATGGTAGTGTATCATGGTTTCCACAAAAATGTAAAGCAGCAGAACTGATTTCTGAAGGATCATGTGACGCTAAAGACTGGAGGAATGGCTGCTAAAAATTCAGCTTTATAATCACAAAATATATTAAGATAGTAAACTATTAGCTTATTGTTTTTAATTGTATTTAATTAAATTAACGCAGCCTCAAACACATAAACCAAACATTTGAACGGTACTGTTATAGTTCTTTTTCTTTCTGAATAGTGAATTAATTGAGCATTAACATGCAATTAATTGTGTTTCTGTGTTCTAGATCTCGAATGGAAGATTATTTACGTCGGCTCAGCAGAAAGTGAGGAGTATGATCAGACTCTTGACTCTGTCCTGGTTGGTCCAGTTCCTGCAGGCCGACACATGTTTGTTTTTCAGGTGAGTTCATAACATTGTCAGTATGAGCCACAAATAATCTTTTAGAAGTTTAACAGCCATTTTTTCTAAAACTCAAGTTCATTTATTCGATTGCTTTCCATTAGATTTAAATGTATTCTAGCAAAATTATTTAAAAAAATGAGTTCCGCTTTCATTACGTTTGGCATTTGCTGTTGGGTAACGTTGCGGTGGTCGCGCCACCGGTAGGAAAAATGGTCAAACGAATCGTTCGGTTTGTAGTGCGTACCAAACCGAAAGCCTTGTACCGAACGGGTCAGTACGAATATGTGTATCGTTACACCCCTAGAAGCAATGTGTCGCATGGGCTGAAACTGATGCTTCACTTCATATAGATCAATGGCAGATATAATGCTTTTACCAGTGCTGATGCCATTCATATTTTTTTTATGAATGTATGACTTGACCTGAAGGACAAACGCGGGTGATCGCACAGGCTAAGTTACTCTCTGTCATAATGATAAACAGTTTTGTTATCATTATTAACTTATTTAACATTTACACGTGCAGAACAGGCTTGTGCAAAATTTCGAATTTCAGAATTGGCCTCCATTCAATTCATGAATTGGAATTTGAATTGAATTTACTCCGCCCCACAGGACGTTGAATTGAATTGGAATTGGAATGACAGGAAGTGGAATTAAATTCATGGCAATTCAAAGAAATTCCACACAGTCACACAACAGAAAGAATGTGTTGAGTCTCGCATGCATTCAGAATAATCCGTGTATCATTCGTTCAGTCGTTTTTTGAATTAATATTGAATATAGAAAAATGAGAAAACGGTTCCTTTTTCGCTTTTTCATTTTTACAAAAAAAACGAAAAACAAGAATTCAGCTGGATTTCTCGTTTTTCGTTCTCAGTTAGAAAAAGGAATAAACAGCTTGAATATTCGATTTCTACACGTGGGCGGGAATTAAACGCCCCTTTCCTCTGATTTGTCAGCCGAAGATCAAACTGTTCCGTCATCAGTTCTGCACAGCAGAATAAGAGTTCCTCCGTTGTGCGGATTCTTAACGCATTTATTGCAACTACATTTAATCTTTTTCTCATCAAACCACCAGACTAACGAATGTCTCGACACAACCCGTATCGGGGAATAGACTAGATAGGGCTTTCTTCTGTGTATATAAATTCACCTACGCTTTGCATCAGCTGGCTATATGGGCAGGATAAATGACGGCTTTTAGCCTATCATTGTCGCCCTCGCCCAGTAATTTTTTTTTGTTTTTTTGTAAAGATATAAATCAATATAATTAGTTGTAAATTAAATATTTTTAACACTAATACAAAAAGAAAAGAATAATGCATTGACTATATAATTGGCCTATATTAACGTTAACGTATAAACTGTCATTCAGACTGACTAGCCTATCTAACAACTCGTCCCCTTGGAATTATAAGGTTCTATCTGACATTTTTGTCAAAATTGAGTTATTCACATATTCTTATTCTGTGACAACTTATTTACATTATGTGATGGTTTTTTTTAAGTTGTGTACATTTTGGGACTTTTTATTGAAAAAACAAAAAGGTTCTATCTACAAAGTCGAACTCTAACTTGGCTCTATAAGGTTCTATCTGCGTGAGCCAATCAGCACTTCGAATGCACAGAAGAGGACCAATCAAAAAATGAGTCATAGAGAGTATAAATCTGTGTTTTAAAAAATGAGTCACAGAGAGTATTATAGTTCTGTGTTTTAAAGGGATAGTTCACCCAAAAATGAAAATTCTGTCATAATTTACTCACCCTCAAGTTGTTTTAAACCTGTATGAATTTCTTTCTTCTGCTGAACACAAAATAAGATATTTTGAAAAATGTTGGTAACCAAACAGTTGATGGACCCCAATGACTTCCATAGTAGGAAAAAGAAAATACTATGGAAGTCAATGGACAAACATCAACTGTTTGGTTACAGACATTTTTCAAAATATCTTATTTTGTGTTCAGCAGAAGAAAGAAATTCATACAGGTTTGAAACAACTTGAGGGTGAGTAAATTATGACAGAATTTTAATTTTTGGGTGAACTATCCCTTTAAAAAATGAGTCTGACATTTTTAGTGATTATATAGTCAGTGAATCATTTTTCAATGATTATTAACTATGAATTAATTTGCTGAAGCATGTCTGTTTTCTTGCAGTTTTTAAAGTCTTAAAATGTCTTAATTTTTACAATATTAAGCCTTAAAGGTCAAATAGTCAACAATTTAATTGATGGGGTCTTAATTACAACAATAAACGTTAGCATGTTATTTCAGCCATACTGATGTCTAGAGAGAAAGCCATTTTACCTGGCCCACTTTAGGTGGAATAAAGTCCTGCTCAGATGTATTACAGTAGCTGCTTTCGGTCTAAACAAAAGAAAGATTAAAGTAACAATTTCTGCAATAATGTGTTTAATTACCCACCAAATTGGTATCAAAAATGAACATCTGCACTGGACAAAATATTTAGACCTACCTTGCTTAATTTGAAATGTCCTAAATACATGGAAGTGCTAAAAATATGAAATAAATGTCATAGAAAGGATACAATTTTACTTTCTAACACATGTTGAGACATTGTTACAACATTAATAATTTTATATTTAGTGTTCAAATAATGTTTTGGCAGATAGAACCTTATAATTCTAAGCGAAAAGTGTTTTTTTAGAATTAGAAGGTTCTATCTGCATTTGACCCATTCCAAAAATCCCCATTTACAAATTTGAGAGGATTTTGATATTGTATATTTAGAATACATTTAGGGTCCCTGTTATTTTCATGTTTGAAAGAAACTTGTTCCCCATATAAATTTTCCTATATGTAATGCAAAAACTTTGAAGCTCAATATCTCAAAACTGCTCAGAACGCAGATAGAACCTTATAATTCCAAGGGGACGAACTGGAGAAGTTTATGTAGGCTTTGTGTTTTATTAAAATGTATTATAATTTATATCTCTAGGATGCGCGCTTGTGCGTGGCGCGCCGGGTCATGTTGAGAGGGAAACGCACGCGTCACATCGTTGTAAAAAAAGCATATTCATAAATAGTGTAAAAGACCGGTAAATAAAATACAACATTAACATTATAAACACTATTAATAACATAATATGCGTATTTTAACGAGAAACTGAAACTGTACAGAGCAGACGTTGGTTTCGGGCATCTCTCATTCGTCCAAGCCTATCCATATTTGCAATGTAACATTTGGATGATAATTAATAATGTAAAGAAGGCTTCGTACTTCATTCGAGTCCCAATATAGGCCTACACGTAAATCAGCATCTCCACAGCAAGGGAAATTAGTCTGGAATGTCAACAGACCAATTAAGCAGAGTAACGTTTTATATGTTTGGTTGACTGTGTTTTATTTTAATAACGAACAGGCTGCGACACCCGACATCACTTGGATGTGTTGCTCAACAGGGGATTTAATAGCTACTGTCGTTTAATACTCTCATTCGAAACAGTAACATGTATATGCCTATTTGTGTACTTTCAAAATGACTACAACATATCATGCCTTTGAAATTATTATATCAGAATAATTATTATTATAAATGATTATTATATTCTTTCTGGCGCACACCAAAAATCAACCAAAATAGCCTACAGCCAATAGCCTTCTTGGCGCTCCTATATATTTTTGAAGGTCAACATTAAGATTAATCACAGCGTGCTTCATGTTAAAAAAAAAAACCTGTGACTTGACTTTACAATCCGGAAAATAGCAAATTATTTCACGGACCCCCTGGCACTTGAGAACTCCTGGTCTACACAGAAGAAAGCCCTATCTAGTCTATTCCCCGGTACGGGTTGTGTCGAGACATTCGTTAGTCTGGTTGTTTGATGAGAAAAAGATTAAATGTAGTTGCAATAAATGCGTTAAGAATCCGCACAACGGAGGAACTCTTATTCTGCTGTGCAGAACTGATGACGGAACAGTTTGATCTTCGGCTGACAAATCAGAGGAAATGGGTGTTTAATTCCCGCCCACGTGTAGAAATCGAATATTCAAGCTGTTTATTCATTTTTCTAACTGAGAACGAAAAACGAAAAATCCAGCTGAATTCTTGTTTTTCGGTTTTTGGAAAAAACGAAAAAACGAAAAAGGAACCGTTTTCTCATTTTTCTATATTCAATATTAATTCAAAAAACGACTGAACGAATGATACACGGATTATTCAGTGTTAGGAAGGTTACTTTGGAAATGTTATTGCTTACTGTTATTAGTTACCCATTATAAATGTGGTTTGGATTACTTTATTTGGATAACTTTATCAATGCAAAGCAATTTCGTTTTAAGTTGATTAGTAACTAATTGAATTAAACATTTTACCTCAGTAATACAACTAAATACAATTACATTAATTTTGTAATTTAATAACAGAAATTTCATTTCACGTAACTATTTACTCCTCAACCCTGCATACATTTTGTTCTAAAATAGATATTGATCAAATTCTTGAAATAAATTACCCCCTCAATGTTGTTTAATTAGTTTTGTTCCAATGTAATTTTCATTTCAAAGTAATCACACAAACACAAAGTTGTTGTAAATGCAGTTATCATTTATTCCAATGCAAAAAATTACTGAGCAACACTGTTGCATCTAATTCTCAATAGCTCCTCAAATGTTTTTACATTGAGTCTGCACCGTTCTGGTCTGAATATATTTCCTGCAACACTAAAGATTCTCTCAACAGGTGCAGAGTGAAGTTGTAAGGGACTTCTGAAACTTAAAGGAGAACTCCGGTCAATTTTAACATTGAGCTCATTGTTTTGTAAATTTGGAGTGCTGTCAGTACAGAGACCAACGACAAAAATCGGATAACACGGTGTAGGCAACACCGATTTTTGTCGTTGGTCTCTGTACTGACAGCACTCCAAATTTACAAAACAATGAGCTCAATGTTAAAATTGACCGGAGTTCTCCTTTAAAAAGTCCAGTGTTGCCCATCAAATTGTGCTTTCAAACAAATGTCTACCTCAAATTGTTTAGCAACCATTTTAAATACTTGGTTAAAGTAAAGTATTCTGGGAAATGGAAAATCCACAAAATCACAATTACAATAAATCAAACTTAATTATTTGTTCTGTGACTAGAGCTTTTAACATTCATTGCTGGTTGAAAACATATCATTTTAATGTAATCTGTACAAGTAGTTCAAACTAATATAATTTATAATGCAATCATATCTGACATATACTGTAAAGCTTCATTGTTAAACACTTCACTTAAAATATGTATATGAATTTTTATTGAATTGCAATTCTGCTTCCTTTAATTCAAATTCGAATTGTAATTCTAGATCCTGTTTTTGACATCAATTCAAATTCAATTCAAATTCAAGAATTGAATTGGAATTAAGGAGTCATTCTCAATTCAATTCTGAATTGTGCACAAGCCTGGTGCACAACGTGTAAAACAAGAAGGGCGTAACCTTAAGAAAAAGAAAACCCCACAAAGTTTAGAGACTTTTTTTAAAAGATGAACTACTTTTAACTTTACATGGCTTTCATACGGCTCTCTTGTGTGAGACGCAAGTGCAATGGTCGAAGATGTTTTTGTTTGGTTTTGACGTAGCCAAGTTTTTCTCCCCCTCATGCTTCTCTAATATTATAATGTTTTGAATGACCAACACAGCAGCGAAGCATCTAGTAGATTCAACTGGATAGGCAAACAAAAACATTAAAGAGGTCATATGTTGGTTCTAAAAAAAACATTGTGTATTTGGTTTAATGCAATGTTTACATGGTTTAGGTTAAAAAAAAGTAATTATTTTACACATACTGTACATTATCGTTGCTCCTCTATACCCCGCCTTTCTGAAACGCGACGATTTTTACAAAGCTCATCGTTCTGAAAAGCGCGGCGTGCTCTGATTGGCCAGCGATCTAGTGCATTGTGATTGGAAATTTCACTCACCTTACCATATTTGAAACATCAGCTCCCAAAGCAATACTGACAGGTGATAACGTCGGTCAATTCAATACTACCTTATCAATAACTACCTTATCAATTTGAGGCCGAATCTGATCCGGAAAATGCAGGTGTCCAAGCTGATCGATCAACTTTGCCAGCGCGACTGGACCAGACACATATCAGATTGGTAATAGGGATGCAAATTATCGATTAATTCATTAATCATTAGTTGATTGACCTTATCGATCGATTAACGATTAACTGATAAGCGGCTATTTTCCTGAGAATGTAAATTTCTCATGGTATCAATAGTGTCTTTAACATAAAAAGCAAAATATTGCTTATATACTGAATAAAAATGCATGTTATATTGCTCAATTGATGTTTTATTGTAACAGTTGGGATACGGTACAGATAATGGCATTTATGTAGTTTAACAAAATTTTGCACAGAAAATTAAAAAACATAAAAAATGATTGTGCACTGGCTCTCCTGTTGCATGTGAAACATTAAACAACATAAAATACATTTTAAATAAAAATCTATATGGGTAGGCTTAGCTTACACTATATTAAGCCTACATATAATAATCTATCTGGTTAACTCCCGAAATCCCTCACCATCAGCGGTGCTAACTGGCATCATATCTTTTTCGATCATGCCGCAAATCCTCTGAGTAATGCCCTCCGCTTTCCTGTGGTCACATACTCGCCTTCCCACCACAGCAGCGATTGTAGGTTGTGAAGGCGACAGACTTCCTCCCTGCAACACGGCTGCATGCAAGTTATGAAGGTGGTATCTTAGCGAACTCGTAGAGCTGTTGTACTTAATCGTAGTACCGCAGAGTTTACATTGGGCGTCTTTGTCATCATTCATTAATTTGAGATGCTCCCACACTTCACTCCGTTTTGAACGCCTTATGTTTTGTTTATTTTTTGCCGCCTCAAGTTTGTGTCGGGTCTCTCGCCGCCCGCGAGAATCTCGTGTCACGTTCGCAATGTTCAATTAGCCGACAATTAATTTAATTTAATCGAGTACATTTTTGTCGACAATTAATCGATAATCGATTAACCGTTTACATCCCTAATTGGTAAGGTTTTATTTCATTGGGGACATAATTACTGATTATAATGACTTATACCGTCTTTTTACGCGTCGCGCCGCATTACGGGTGTGAGAGCACTATGTAAACATAAAACTATGCATTTGTGATCGTAGAAACGACAAGCAAGCGCTACTCTATACTGCTCAAAACTCGTGTTTGAATAGTCGGTAGCAAATTCTTAAAATATAAAAACATACTCAAAGGCTGTGTGAATCAGAAGCGCCAGAATGTACTTGCAAAGATGGAATTACCCCACTGTTTTCTAATTGTATCCTCTTTTGGAAGGCCAAACAAAGTAGTTTGGCTTTCGCAACAAATAACACAGCGTCTCCACGACATGGCGGCAACAATAACACAGCAAGAATAAAAATTCCGCCTTCTTTCTTTGCGGATACATTTGGGCGGTGTTATGAAACACTGCCCCCACACACCGACGTAGATTTGTGGGGGTCGTGTCTAAATGAAGCGTTTTAGGAAGGCGTGGCTTAGCCTTAACTGTTATAAAGAATATCTCTTTAGGTTTGACACTTTGAGCTTTGTATATCTGCAGATCTTATACTTGCACTAACAGCTACATAACACACTAAAGAATAAGGAAAACAAGAAATCGCATCATATGACCCCTTTAATAATGCAACAATGACTCTTACATCATCACATCTTGTGCACCACTGCTTGACGCACACCTAACCACGTACGTCGAGGTCAAAAGTGAAAAGCGAAAGTGATGAAAGCGTACAACGAAGTCAAGACGGCACAGGCAGAAGGCTGTACTCAGTTTTACGTCATCTTACCTGAGCATTCCAATACGTGATTTTTTTTTCATAACATCTGCCGTCTGAAACTAGCGACCAGCATTCAAAATGCTAAACAAGCGCTGCTTTGTTTATGGTTTGTATATGGTTTGTATATCTGCAGTCCTAGTTTCGGTTTCCCTTTATGAATGATGAAATAGACTTGATATTTCCTTATGCTCAGGCGCTGAATGCACATGCTAGTTGACAGTCGCCTTTAGTCCTTTTGGTGTGTTCAAGCGCAGCTTTTGTCTGAGATGCAGCCGACGCAAGGCAACAACACAGTCAGCTTTCGTCGTCGCAAGTTCCTTTACATCAAATACGGTTCCTTTACGTCAAACTCCTTTACGGTGGTTGAGGAGAGATACTCTGATTAGGGATGTCCCGATACCACTTTTTCACTTCCGATACGATACCGATGTCGCAGCTTTGGCTATTTGCCGATACCGATATCAATCCGATATTTTTATTTTATTCTTGAACTAATACTAATAATAATAAAATATATGGAAGCACTTTGCTCATTTAGCCACATAAGAACATCTCACTCAAATGGAGAACAAATACTTCTCCAGTATATAGTCCACAACATCAGTTGATAATGAAAGACTGCCACCCTTTATTCAAAAGACCTTGAGATATGTTTGGTAATTGTACCTGAATGAGTTTTAATTAACTTTAACTTTATTCTCATCTGAATTATAAATCATTTATTTCTGTATAAAATAATACTACCATTAAAAACACATTTGATTTTCTTTTTTAATCAATGTAGAATGTAACTTAAAAATAAACAGATTAGTGCCCGGTTTTAGGATAAGAAATGAAAACCAATGCAATATGATGAATGTCCAAAAGATGAGATCATTTTTGCTCTTAAACAGCGTGCGTGTGTCTGTGTGTGATTTTGGTTGGGTGACAGTTGTAGGTTACAGTTTGATAAGAGTTTACAGTTTGACAAAAGCACAATGTTGTGTTTTACACAAATATAAGTAGGCTAAACACTTTGCAGTTTAAATGATGTCCTGTATGAACAAAATTACGGAGTATGTTTTTGTTTCCACTGTTCGATCGCGCCCGTGCCTCGCTCTCACTGACACACACACATTCCAGCATTGCAATCTTGACATCGCAGCCTGTTCATTATGCTGCATTCACACCAAACGCGAATAGAGTGTCAAATTCATGTCTATCGCGTCTAGTTCGACGCTTGAACATTTTGAATCCATTCGCTCGTCCAAAGCGAATAGGACGCGCGTATAAAGCGAGCGTTCGAAGCGAAATAGACACGCGTTCAGAGCTAAGTCGGGGCTACAGATTAGGTGTCCCTAAAGAACCAGCATATGTCTATGCGCGTATCTAACAGTAGTTCCGCATTACATTAATGTGCACGCGAGTTTTATTTATTTTTATACCGTGTATTCTCCGTGTAAATCCATGCACCGAACCGTGACGCACGTACCGCTTCGGTTCAATACGAATATATGTACCGTTCCACCCCTAATAGGTATCGGATCATATTTTTTTTTCTCCCCTCCGATATCCGATCTAGCGTTCTGGGCCAGTATCGGCACGATACCGATGACGTGGATCAGATCAGGACATCCCTAACTCTGATATACATAGTAAAGCGCTATTTAAATATGCCTCATTTCATTTAATTTTAAATGGAAATTCACTTTTTTACTCACTCTCATATCGTAACTCTCTTCAATGGACCACAGAGGTTTAGCAGAGCATGAGTGAATTTTGTGTTGTGTGTATTCAAAACTTACATGAGTTTTTTTTTAATGGGTGAACTGTTCATGTAATGTTGTTCTGTATTATAAAATGTACACATGAAAAGACAATTACTGCACTTATCCTGTAGTTACACCCAGTTTGAGTCATGCAAGTGTTCTAAGTAATATTTGTCTTTTTTTGCAACAGGCAGAAGCTCCAAACCCTGCCCTCATACCTGAGAGTGATGCTGTGGGTGTTACTGTTGCTCTGATCACATGCACATACAGAGGACAGGAGTTCATACGCATCGGCTACTATGTTAACAATGAGTATACGGACACGGAGCTTCGTGAGAACCCGCCCATTAAACCCAACTATGGACAGGTGAGAGATTCATTTCTTACATACTATGTGAAATTAAAACTGCAGTCTCGCAGCTTTCAGTCCATGTGTGTTCTATATCTGTGTTCTATATCTGTCTATAGGAAATGTACAGTTTTCTCTTTTGGAGAAACAAATTGAGAAAAATATTGTTGACTCATCTTGAACTCACATGTTTAATACAAGTTGTTGTCCAATGAAATGCTCTCTAGAATAACAATGTCCTCCCCTTAAAGTCACCATAAAAAAAATGGACAGATATTTGTTTATGGTGTATGTATTTTAAATGATTCCTCTGTGCACATCCTTACTTAAATTACAAGGGCACATGAATGAAAATAAATAAGGTTCAATCCCTTTTCTCCAGCAACCTGTCACTGCATTCAGATCTGCCTCTGTTTAGTTTACAATGCCCAGTTTTTTACGATCCAATCAATTCCTAATGTACAAAATGAAGTCCCATCCTTCTTTTTTTATTTAGTTTGTTTAGCAGTTTCGCTTGGATATGCGTGACGCATAAGGGAAGAAGAGTCTGTCTTGGACTAGCAATATCCAAGTAGCAAACCGTAATATATGGCTGTCACTTTATTTCACTGTTTTAAAATTGATGAGCCCTTCAGTATGTCCTGCCCCATCTTTTCTGATTCTTAGGAAGTACGTCGCCACAAGAATGAACACCTGTACTAGTAAAGTTTCATTAGGGCTTTAATAGTTTTGTTAACAGCCACCTTTAGTGTTAATTGAATTTGTCATATACAACATACAACGATCAGACTTTAGTAATAATTCAGGTGCTAATAAAGTAAGAAGCAAAAAAGTATTTCTAATATGAGGGTCACCATAGCTAGCAGTGATTTGGAATTTCAATCAAATAAAATTGTCAAATAATAATAAAAATAATAATAAAAATTATTATTATTATTATTGCTAAATACTAATTTTTCAAAAGAAATGCCTGAGCAATAGAGAGAGTGATAGATTTCCCTATTTGTGTATGTGGGTTTTTGAGGTTGAATTTAAATCAAATGTTAACATTACTGTTTCTGAATAGAATGTCTAATTCATAATAAGTGTGTGTGTGTGTGTGTGAAAATATATGGTTCGAACCATAAATGGGTGTGTCAGTGGAGTCTGGATGTCATCTAGTGGAAAAGTTTGGTAGTGCGCACACATTTTTACTGAACATTCATTTTTTAGATATCAATCTAAAATTGGGCACAGAACTGTTCAGATGTTTGGCTCTTTTTTAAAAAAATTTTTTTATTTTGTTTTAGTTGAACATCTTTTGTAAAATATAAAATATTTTCATAAACTTAAACTTAAAATGAAATGTTATATAATGTATATATATATACTTCTACAATAATCTGCCATGTGTCCCCTTTAAAAAGACACCAAACGTATCTGTGCTCCGAAACATTCAAGATTTATAACAAACTATATTTGGAAAATGTTCAGGTCTGTGCTCAAAAAGCGGGACAGATAGTTAACGGGTTAAACTACTTTTTATTTTCACAAACTTTGAAAATAAAGAATAGTTAAACTCAGCAAGAGACTGGCGCTTCAGGACTAGAGTTGAAGAGCTCTGACATACAACAAAGAAATGTTTTGTATTTTGGGTCTGTACAGTTGCTTTTCAACAGCTCAAGATCATATAAAAATCCAAATGCAGATTTCACAACACATCAAACTTCGCATGCATGTTCAGGACCCAAAATGAGAAAGTCACAACATTTCAAGAAAAACAACATACCGGTAGGTTTAATAGTATTTCAGACAGCTTGAAAAAAAAAAATTAAAGCTCATTTTTATCTGTGGCTGACACAATATTTTTCAGTATTGAAATAAGTTAGTAAAAAACCAACATAACAAAATATAACCTGAAAAGTTATTATATTTGGGGCTGTGCATTAACCCAAAAACATAATAGAAACATAATAAAAATGTGTATATATGTCAAAACACATCAGCGTCGGTGTGTTGAGAGTCACAATGTCAAGAAAAAAAAAAAACCAACAGGCATTTCAGTCAACTCAAAACTCGAAATAAGTGCCTTTCATCATGTGCTTTTCTCACAGCTCCAGAGGAACATTCTGGCTTCCAATCCTCGTGTAACCAGATTTCACATCAACTGGGAGGGATGTGCTGAGAAAATGGAGGATTCGGAGAACGTGGACCCCGCACCTAACGCCATGCTGCCGCCGTCCTGCACCCCGGGAAAAGCACCTCCGCTGGGACTGGTGCCAGACAACTCCATGGACTGTTTGTAGTGACGCAGGCTCCTGTGAATAATCCTCACATCTCAAGGCTCATCCATGAGCTCAGGTCAATCTGGACACTGTGGAGGAGAGGCGGGAAAAAAACACATCAGAAAGGGTTATCTCATTTTGTTACAGTTGTCACGCCTGTTTGAAACAAATCAGTGGTGTGACTGTGCACAATATCCTCTGGCACGCAATAAACATATTTGCTTTTCAGTTTGAAACCTTGAATGGAGAGCTGGTGAGTCATGTATCTGAGACATGATTTAGGTATTAGGATGTGCTGCATCTAATGCCGTCTGATCCAAACCCGATCCATTCTCAAACCGAAAGGCGATGGAAGATCAACTCAGTAGATGTCAGATGAATAATTCATTTAACAGACACAATCAGCAATACTTGTGTGAAAGGTTGCAGCTCCTCTGGATGAAAATTGTGGGTGTGACTGTATTATATTGTGTATAAATATATATATCTGTCTTTTTGTATGCCAGTTCTCCTTGAAATAAATGTGTTTGATACGTGACCATGCTCACTGAAGCCGTTTTACTTTGATTTGTGATGTGCACAGAGTGGATGCAGCTGTGCAGTCTTTTCATTCATAAAAACGCTGTTGTGTTGCATTATGCAGGAGTGACAGAAGCTTGCTTGTTGTTGCTTGGCAACATGGACTATTGCAGCATCTGTGACAAGACCTCAGAGTTTGGGGATGCACCGATATGTACATTTTGGTCAATACCGAAAACCGATAATTCTTTATATTTGAATGCCGATAACTGATATATTGGCTGATAAATCGAAATCCCATTTTTTTAAAATATATATATATATAATTTTTGAGAGCCTGAATACAAAAACAAAAGTCTCACCATTAAAAGCCATGTCCCAAGCACACAATTATAATGTTCTCATAATTTTATGTAGTCTGTATAACTGTAGACGCTTAACTGTATTTTCCTTTTTGAAGTGATTTCAATCATATTTCAAGCAATTTAAAACCATTGCAATGATGAAGGAATTAAATAATGAAGGAAATACATTATTTATCGGCTTTAATATATCGGCCAAAATTTCTTATCGGCCGATAACATCAAAAATGATCATATATCGGCCGATACCGATAATATGGTGGCCGATATATCATGCATCCCTACTCAAAGTATCATCATTTTTTCATCGGGTTTCAATAATATCAGTGTCCCCTTATGGGGTTAACTCCTTTATTTTATTACACAGCATTATTAATGCAGTTGCTATGCACAGTAAAGCACGCACAGGTTTCCATCTCTTGCATGGCGAATCCCTTCATTGCAACTGATCGCGCAATTTTTTTTGCCGAAATGCAGTCCCTGCGTAAATGACCTCAGTGTGGTTGTTTTGCAGAAGACAGACCTCGTTTTAATATTCCATAGACGTAGGGTGTTCGCGCGTGCTTCAAATTCTGACCAACTTTCTAAAAATAGACCGTCTTGACGTCATACAGCCTATCACGGATTAGTCTAGCGGGAGGGGTCTGCGCGGCCATTTCGCTAACAAACACAACCGCAGAGGATCATCAAAGGATTGTGAATGAAACCGAATCCGTATTGAGAGAGCAAAATACCGCCGCCGCTTACAAAGACAAAAAGCGAACAGAGAAACTTGTGTTATTAGAATGAAAATAGATGACGTTATTTGTCAGTTTGCGGGGGTGGGATAAAGTTCTACAGATAGATATCGGTTGGCCAATCATCGCTCTCTCTGCGCTGGATTGATGACCTCTTGTCCAATCAGCTTCTGACTCTGCTAGCGCGTCATTAGCATAGCGGCCAATAGGCATCGCGTAGAGGCGGGTGTCATTGAAGCAGGAGTTCCCTCTAGCTGTGGATAGAGGATTAATGGAGGGGGTCTGACTGTCGAATTATGCGAACTACATAGTGCACAGGACCGAATTGCTTTATCAACATAAACAAGCAAACGTTCACGCTACCGAAAAGGTGCGGAGAAGTGGGCGTGCTGCGACAGGAATCGCGCACGGACGGTGAAAACAAGGGCTTGTGTCGCTCAAGTCGAGGGCCTCGCTGAGGGTTAGCAGAGCGAGGAAGAGGATCGAGAGAAGGAGAAGAAGACGGGCTCTTAGTAGTATTTCAACGGACTGGACCCGAAACAGGAGAACTGAGAGACCTTACCGAACCCGAAGCACAGCAATCGGACGGCTAATTACTGTTAGCTAGCTAGCGCTCGCTCGCTAGCTAGCTAACCAACTAACAAGCCACTATCAACCTCCAGACTTTATGTGATCTGACAGCATACTGTGATCCAGTGAGTTATGACTAGACATAGCTAGTGCAACGGAAGCAGAAATCGTATGATCATAAAGGGGACGGAGTCTGAAGACAGTTGGCGTAAAGAAAAGTCGATTTAGATCTGTTATACCTGGCCTGCAATCATGGGCAACGCGCCCACCGCCAAGAACAAGGGCAATGAGATGGAGAGCGGTAAGTGCTTGTGTGTGTGTGTGTGTGTGTTTACTTGAATCAGTCGGACTCGTGTTGTGTTTCAAACCATAGTGTTTCTGGGCCCATCTTTTCCATTCATTTCCATTGAATGAATGACTGACATGATCTGACTGACATCATGGTTAAAGGGATAGTTCACCCATAAATGACCAATCTGTCTTCATGTTTTATAACTTTCTTCTGTGGATCACAAAAGGAGAGTTGCATTCACTTTCAAAGTATCAAAAAAAGAAGAAGATACAATTAAAGTCAATTGCTATTGTGACCGAGGCTGTCAGTTCATAATAACATATCTTTGGGTTGAGTGCAACATGATGGTTAATAAATTATAGCATGTTTTCGGCCACACTTTATATTAGGTGTCTTTAACTGCTGTGTGCCTACATAAAAATGTTACTTATTGTGTTGATGTTGTATTGCAAACACTTGTGCTGCTGTTTAAGTGGGCAATGGGTATGGTAAAGGTTAGGGACAGGTTTGGTGGAATGGGTAAGGGAAGCTGTAATTACATGCAGGTATTTTTAAAATATAAGTACGATGTAAAAACATGTAAACAATGTAAAAATATACATATTCCCCATGTAAACTTTGACCAATTTTCTATTAAAGTCATGAAACAGATGTTACGATAGTCTATTCTTCCCTATTGTAACGTACATCCTAGTGAAATGGATTCTCGAACAAGAACAAATGTGGGGCGGGGGGGACAAAAATAAATTTTGTCCATTTGGAATTGATTAGATGGTTGTAGTTTGCTATTGGTTGATCTGATGTGAGTGACAGGTTGATCCCGCCCTCACGCCAGTAAACACGTCATCAGAGAAGAGAAGTCGCTGCAAGAGGGAGATGTTATTTTGATTAAAGATTACAAAGAAATTAATAAAAATAAATAATGATGTGTACAGATAAGTTATAATAAATATGGCAATGTTTCATAAAAAAAACAAGAATTGTTCATTTTGACTGTTAGCTAGGATCCTATGTGATCTAATAAAGTCACTTTCACTGACTTCCTTGAGATGTTACAGTTAAGTGTGATTGTCAAACCAGGCTTGTCCTTGATTATGACACGGAGAGTGTCTCTAAAAATCCAACAAATTACAAAACACTGTCTATTTTTCACATTCAGATTGTGCACTTCCTTTGCAACTAGTCATAACCATTTAATAACTTCTTTATAAACATCACTACCTTTGGATTTATAGGTGCTAGTGGTTATTATAGTGCTCTAAATTTTCACTCAGTTTAGTATTACGTTTGATACTGCAGAAATATAATAATGGAGTTACATTTTCTGCCTGAGAAATGGCTTGTAAGAGTGAATCTAGGGAAGTGTTTTCAAGGATTCTTTGCGTAAACACTTGAGATTGTCAGGATGTTTTGGTGAATCTCTCCAGCCAGCCTCTTGTAGTAATGTTTCATAAGGCAAGAACCTTTTAGGACACATTTGTTGGTTGCAATGCTTGGCAAACACCATATTATACTATATGTCTTGAAATGTTAAAGCTGTAGGTTTATTTCTTTAGTTCACCCAAAGAATTACAGTTTTGCCACAATTTGCTCACCCTCATATTATTCCAAACCTGATTATTTTTTTATTTATTTTTCGTTGAACGCAACAAAATATATTTTAAAGTATATCCAAGCTGCACTTTTCCATACAGTGAAATGAAATGGAGACTAGGGTTGTTGATCTCAAAAATGTCAAAAAGCAACATTAATCTAGTCCATAAGATTTGTGGGTTTCTTTATTCACGGATAATCTTCCCTTCTGTCACAGATCTCATTTCTCATTTCACATGGGCTTGTCTTCAAATATACCACATGAAGACACTGTGCATTATGCCAAGCACTGTTAGTTTTACGTGTCGCATTATGGCGCCAAGCCTGAATATTTAGAATTGTGTTATGAACTGTGGAAGAAGGAAAGATTTTGTGCTAATAATCACTTAAAATTGTGTCTGTTTATCATATAAAGCTACGCTATGGCTTCAAAATACTTGGACTATTGCACATTTGATTGTGCTTTTATGGATACATCTTTCACTATATTGAAAACATAGGCTTGAAATGTTTTTTGTGTGTTCCACAAAATACACAAGTTAAACTGTTTCAAAACCGCACTGAGGCGAGTTTATGTTGACTGGTCTTTTTTCTTAATCTAATCAGATATGCAAGAAGATTTTGTGTATGGTTTACCTAAATTGTATGTCCTATTTATAGAGGGCAATAGCTGTAAAGGTGCGGTCACATTAGCAACATTTCTTGTGCAAATGGACTCTAATAATGTAGAGATGTATGAAGCACTACTCGCACAAGTCAATTTCAAACCAAGAAGCTTTCTGTTGGTCAATGCGGTAAATTCGTAAAACTCCCCGATTGCATGTGTTCTTATTAGAATGGTATTAAAACCCGATACAGGTCGGATGTTGCGACATTTACGTCACTCTAGAGCAACATTCGTCACAATTCTGCGCTCATTGGAGTCACTTCAAAGATTTTACATATCCAAAGTTATCGAGACAGTTGCGAAAGGCAGTTAGTGAAGGACAGTAATGGGTCAGAACTCACAAGTATTACAGTGGCATGTACAAGCAAAACACGAGCACTCGTATCATAAAGCAATAAGCCCCTTGAAGCCGTGTTTTACAGTGGATTTAGAACAGCTAAGGGGTTAGCTACGACGCACAGCGGGAATGCCTAAGTGTTCTAAATCCACTGTAAAACACGGCTTCAAGGGGCTTATTGCTTTATAAAACGGTTACTCCATAAAAATATTCATTTTAATATTTATTTTATTCATAAAATAAACACCAGCAACAAAAAAAAATATGTAAGGGATAATGTAGAGCGAGGCGGTTGTTATAGCGAATACAACCCCGACAGGCTGATCAGGACCCCGCCGCGAAGCGGAGGCTATAACAACCTCCTCGCTCTACATTATCCCGCTTATTACATGGCTACCTACCAAATAAATCAATAATTTGACTCAAAATATTGATTTAAAAAGGAGTTTATTGATTTAAAATGATTGTATTGCTTCCGCTAAAGAAAATAGTCTGTTCCGTCTCTACGGTTAGAATCCTGTGTCCATAGCAACGCTCGGTTTTTCATGGCAACGGTGTGTTATCAAGAAATAACACACCGCATTCTACATTAGAATTCAACCAAGCCATGTAATAAAACGTTATAACACATTTATTCCTCCGCCAAGCAATGTAGTTCCAAAGAGGTTGCTAAGCAACACATGCAGCAACACAGAATCACAAACGTCAGTTGCGCAGTAATACTAATGTAATGCGGTCACAGGTGTACGTTTGTTCAGTAATTTACAACGGCTTCGAGCGCGGCTCAACCAATCAGAATCAAGGACTGGAACTGTCCGTTTTATAATAAATTTTTAAGAACTCTGCTCTGTTTTTCGCATCCTCATCTTTGTTTTATTTTGCCTGCGCATAAATTTACTTCCGTATGACGGTGTGCTGCGTGACGTCTTTTTATCGTTCTTTTGCGCATGCAGGTCAGTTCAGGACCATGATCTGTTCGCGCTGGAATCTGATATTGGCCGCGTTTAAAACAACAATGTGAGCAGCTGTAACTTACAAAAAATAAATCAAAGCAATAAATCAGAATTGAGCAGTAAGGCTAGCAGTGTATCTCTTGGAACTTGGTGTTAGTTCATTTGGCAGTTGAAACAATGATTAAACTATAATAAAGTCCTCTGTACTCTTCTTGATTATCAGTTGAATCCATCCCTCAATAAATAGAAATGATCTCGAAGTCGAATAGCCTAATGTCCTCGCCCATTTTAACTTTAACATAGCGTGGCCATGATTGCAGATCATCATAAATGGAGGCTTGTTCCAGGAACAGCTGAGGAAAGGGGCCCTAATTCGGCAGCCACACTGGATTTCATGAGAAAGGAATCTCTGACCCCTAAGGGTCAAACCAGCAACAATTGTTTGTATGAGGGGGATGTGAGTGAAGAGGACCCGAAACATAAACACAGGCCTGCCACGAGTCTTCAGAGAGCACTTGGGAACCGATGCGAGGAGGAGGTCTGGGCTGGTGAAGTCGTGGAGGCGGGGTCATATGATGCAGTCTCTGTGATCTAGCCAGCCTGGAGTGTTGATGCTGAACAGTCTCTTGAACATCATGTGATGACCACTGTCATGAACAAGACCACTTTGTGTGTGGCCTTCTGTCTGCATCTTCAGGCGATGTAATCTCTTTGCTTTCTGTCTTTTTCTTGTTGGAAAACTTGTTGGAAATGAGATGTCTCCAAGATATTTCTTTATTTTATAAGCGATTTTTGCCCGATAGGGATGGGTGGTATGATTATATTTGTCTACACTGTGACCGTAGACCTGTGTTACCTGGTAGAGAATTTGCTGTGCAGTTTACCCCGGTACTGACAACATATCAAGCAAGTCTGCTTTGACTTATTTACATGTGAGAATAATAGGGGTAACATAAGGTAATTCGAAAATACACTGTTATGCGAGGAATTACTTGAGGGGTATTTGTTGGATGAAACAGTTTAGTTGTTTATGGCTGTTGAATAACATTGCAATTTGCAGCATCAATGTAAAATTCATCTGATGTCACATGTTCAATTGGCTTTGAACCCGATTCATCCATTTAGAATTTATGCTGAACTTCCTGTTTTATTATGATATTAGTTTTGCCTCTTTTATTATATTAGTTTGCCTCTGTTTTCTCTTATGCTGATTTAATATTCTAAGAATAATCGCTTGAATTGAATTCACTGTATTATCCAATAATAGGCATTATCTGCTTAGTGTTTTCATAGAACAATGTGAAGCTCTATAAAGAAGAACGTTATTGAAGTGTTATATATATATATATATATATATATAAAAATACATGTTTACACAAAAATTAACACACACACAAGTACTGTCCCCCTTTAATTAACATACACATAATTTGTAAGAATATGACTAATAGGAAAAACTACTAATAAATAAACATTAGGCCTATGCTAAAGCTATTAAGTAGCAGTCCCAAACTAGTTTTTGTTAATACAATGTTGGTATGAGCCACCACAGTCATTTATAAATATAAAAAATAACATAAAGTGAAAATAAAGTGGCATTTTGGGGTTAATATGGAAACGACAGTTACCAGTGAATACACAATACTAACAAGAACTGTTAATGAAACATGGAAACTGCTCCTGGTGAATAGAATGAAAATCATCCCTGCATGCAAATCTTTCTCAGCTTACACACGACGCACCAGTAACGTGATTTATTGGTATTTTACTTTTATTTCGTGACTAACTAATTTACAACGTAACAAAGTTGCATGCTCAGTTTCCTTTGCACTTTATATACAGTGAAGCGATACACAGCGCGCGCCGCCGCAATTGAAGAGTGTGCGCTACGAGCACAGTAGCCTATAACGGCTGACAGGACAGGAACGTCCGTTTTTCTGAGGTGAAAGACTTTTTATTTCAGCGTACACTTACGTCACTGCCTGGTAGTTCCTATTGAGCTAACATACATAACATTCTCTACACGCACGCAAAGTGGATTTGAACGATTACGTAATTGTGGCATCCGTAATCGTAATCGCGATTAGAAATTCGATTAATTGTGCAGGCCTATCTAAAACTATTTAAAAAACAGCTTTTATGACCTGTATAATTATTGTGCATGCAGCTTTTATGAACTCCTATTAATTATGAGTACTTTTATGATGAATTTTTCACAGTGCCCTGAACTGCAAAAAAAAAAAAGTGGATTCAAAATGGTGACAAACTTAAAACAATCGATGTTCAGTTACAGCACCTAAAATCTGTACTTTTTTACATTAAAGGAATTGTTTCCCCCCAAAATATAAATTTTCATAATTTTCTCACATTTTCTGTGGAGCTCAAAAGGAATTTTTCTTTATTTATTTTTTTCTCCTCTTCAAATAAAGTGAAAGTTGAATATGATAAACGTAAAATGATAATTTCGACCTGTTCATCACATGTGTGGAAAAGAGCAGCATGAAGATCCTTCAAAATGTCTTCTTGACAATGGCTGCCGCGCGGCGTGTCCGTTAAGTCCATGGGTGTCCCATTTGTCATTTTAGGCTTCAGTAGGGTGCTTGCGAGGGCCCCCTTTGCGGTCGATATGTGCCCTTTATGCGCACTTTTGCCGAGGCCACACTGGTGCGAGCTCCGCTGCAGACATCTTCCCAACAGTCAAAGCGCCGTTACATCACGTTATGTGCGGACTCGTTGGAAGACAGCGGGTGTTTAGGGTGCCATTTGGGACGGGGCCAATGACTCTTTATTATTAATAAATATTTATATATTTTTTAATTTTTTCCTCAGTGCACTATTCATATTCTTTTTAAATCTAAAGTTTGATGTCGGAAAAAAGGTCAAGTACATGTTATTGGTCTACTACACAGTATACAATTTCTCTGCCATATATTTGATGCACAGTTTCATCCAAAGTCAAAGAACCTCTCGAGCCTAGCATGCAGCAGGCATAGTTAGTGTCGTCGGTGAAACAGATATGTGTGAAATGGATCTCAGTGGCATGCTGCTGCTAGAATCTATGTGTGAAGAGTGGATTTCTATTTGCATGTGACTGCATGTCATTTGAATATGCTTGATACATTCAGTTGCAAAAATGGAGTGGGGTTTTTTTTTCCTTTTTTTTTCTTTCTTTTTTCACGGTGGGCTTTTGCACTCCCTCCCCTGGTTGGAATGGGGGACTTTGTTCACGGCGTGCTTCACATCCCTGTCTGCCCCATCGCCGGTGGACTGCCCTGATCCCCAGAGACAGGTGCTGGCTGCCATCCGGGGCCATAAGCCGGGGAGGTCCATATTTTACCGCCTGGACGGACAATAGAGGACGACATAGCAGACAACGCTGTGGATCAGATCAAAGCACAACAGTAAGGGTTAACGCTAAGGTGGGCTGTGGTGGAAACAGAAGTCCCTGACTGTTCAAGGAAGCCCACGGGAGGAAACGGGGTGTGTGAGAGCCCGGCACAGGAAGGCAAGGAAACGGAGAAGGTTCAGCCCTGCCTGCCTACCCTGAGTCCCGAATCAGAGAGGTCAAGACAGAAGAGTCTCGTACAAGTAGGGACACTGACTTCTATTTTGTAAAAAGAGTTTTGAAACGCAGCTGTATAAAGTCGGATGCCTCTGCGCCACGCTTACTTTCACGGCTGTCTACAATGTCAGTGCTGCAAAGGTTGGCAGAGAGGCTGTTCCAGCGAGCCGGTCCCTGTCTCGGAGACTCTAGCGGTGGGGAGGGCGGCTACTACCAGTCCCAGGAGGAGTCAGAGGCCTCTTGCTGGAGTGAGTGACTGACGTTAATGTTGGTTAAGGCTGCTGGCACAGTGAGGGTTTGGATATAGCTGTGGAAGGTGGGGCTTGGCAAAGGGGCGGAGAAACCTGCATGTCTAAAGGTCTTAACTCCCCGTCTGAAGTGTTGGCCTGACTGTGTGTGTGTGTGTGTGTGTGTAAGATTAACTGATAATCATTTTAAATATCTCACCTTTGATTATGGATAGTGATAGACTGGTGAATCGACCAGGCTATTTGAGATCAATTGAGGATAAACGGTTTCTTTTTAAGTTCACCATTTAAGTAAGTGGTGTTTAAAACAAGTATTACAGTTCATTTCAGAAAATTGCTTTCATAACCATTATATAATGATTGTGTTATTTTTCCGATTACCCTTATCTCTGGATGTTAATATTACCCTTTGAAAACCCATATTGACTTGACCACGAATTATAGATGTTTTTCATAATGGGATGTTGTAAACTTAAGTCATGGGTGATATGGAGAAGATTGAGTTTAAATTAGCACCTCTCTGTGTGTGCTTCGTGGATTGATGTGGGACTGCCGACACACACATTCTGGGTACAAAGCCCTTTTTTATTCCTCTCCTTATGTTTGTGCTGTTGCCTGGAGTTGGCTGCGTCATACAGGAGTTCCAGGGAAGCTGGCTGTCTGTCTCCTGGAAACCTGTCAGTGTATCCTGCTTTGTTGGGGTCCCAGTGTTCTGCTGTTCGTTCCTGCCAGTCTGAATTATGAACTAGGGCTGCACGATTTGGGGAAAATGTCATATTGCGATTATGGTTTCACGAGTCAACTTGCTTGGTTCTCAAGTAAAATGCAGATAATGCTGAAATGTGTAGCTTATTTCTCAACTCAAACTAGCAACAACAACTGAATGCACAGTGTTTTCAAAATTAATTAGTGACAACTTTGTATTACTGCAAACTTGTTAATGTCTCAATAGTACAATAGTATAAAATAAATGTCATATTTACCTGTGCCCTTACTGTCTAACAGGTAGGACATACAGAAATTTAACAAAGTTATCAAACAGTCTGCACTGCATAAATGATCAATTAAATATAGACTAATCCTTATTAAATTTACAAAAGTTATTTAGTCAAGAGCAATGAGTAATTTTCTCTGTTCCCTTTGTTCTTTGATTAACTTTACTGACAGAAAGCTTTATTGGCTGCTGTCCCTTTAAGACCAGCCGCTGCTGACAGAGACTCGGGTCTCACACGCGACTCCATTCTCTCACAACTCTTCACGTTCATCATGAGACTGCTCTTATGTTATGAAGATACTCGACAAAACCGACATTTTGGTATAATTGTGTGTGTTATTGTTCGTTCAAGCATGAAAGAGAACTGTATTCTGGCGTGCTCTTTGTGCGCACGATACTGGCGTGCGTCTTTTCTCGTGTCACTGCAGTCAGGACATTCACAGGCAGCGCGTAATTGACAAAAATTTACGGATGCTGCGTTGATTGCGTAAAATATTTGATCAATATTTAATCAATTTAACACGTTAACAGCCCAAATTTATTTATTCCATAATAAATAAAAAAGCATTTTGAAGCATTTTGCGTTATATAATCGCATAGGCTTGACATCGCGATTGGGATGTGATTAATCATGCTGCACTATTATGAACTAATGCTAACAGCATTACCCGTTCATGCGATTATTACTTGGGGTGTAACTGTTCTCCACCCACGGTTCGGCATGCACTTGCACAACTGTTCATCTAAAATCTGACGACGCATCTATAATAATATGGTTTGATGAATTAACAAAATGTGCAAAAGACAGACAGAGTTCGGTTATTGCACGTTTCTGTTGATGGATATGCATTCTGGCTTCCCAATGTTACAACAGTGATGATAAAAAAAAGAAATTAAAAAAAGTGGACAAAACAGTCACTCTTTGTAAACTTTGTTCATCAGGAGTGCCGTATGCTCTAATATGATTTTGACCAGTCATTTACGCCGTCATCACCCAGGTGTTGATAGCGCGCAAGCTATCTGTGTTTAAACTAATTTAAGCCTTGCCTATTTAAACATTCAAGCGCAAGAAGACTTGAAAGAGCTCGCGCACCGTAAGAAGTTTTGTGCGTGCACTCATCTGAAGCGCGCACACGGAGAGCCGCGTCTCAGACAGCGCGCAAATATTGAGTTCTCTTTTAAGTCTTGTGCTTGAACGGACAAATTCACACAAACATTGTCAACATGCCCGTCTTGGGGAGTATCCTAGCAAACATAGTAGGTTATGTCTTAAGTGAACGTAAACAGTTGAGAAAGACGACGCATATGTATCAGTGTACTGGATCTGTGCATTTTTCTTAAAGTGACAGCAGCCTAATATTCCTGCTGACTGTGTTTTGAATGTTAATCAAATAACAAAAGACAAGGAAATCACTCACTGCTCTTGGATAGCTTTTGTAACGTAAAAAATAAAATAAAATAAATAATCAACTCTGAGCAGAAAAGCGACTGACATCATCCGTGGTTTTTCTTTCCATTGTCCAATCGAATTAATGGAGAGGCGGTCCTTCCGTTGTGATGACGGAAGTTTAGGTGTTTGTTCATACCTCACCCTTGATTAGGATCAGAGCAAGTGTCCTTTGCTTGTCCATTTTTTTAAGTTTCTGCTAAAATGACAGTTTACTTAACAGCAAACCAAAGATTCTAGAGCGCTCGCGCTATAATCCATTATTAGAGTGACAGGACAGCTGATTCGGTGGTTGCCTAGCAACATACGAACACCACAGCGCACTGCTCTTTTCTAAATTAAAAAAAGTAAACCAAAAAAAGTCAATGTGGTGCGCCTCGTGGTTTCAAACCTGAACAACATGTTCTGTCTGATCACTGTTTAATACGGCCTTATTTTACATTTGATTACTTTATTCGATTTCTGTACCTGGAAACTACTCTTAGATACCTGAAAAATACTGTTTATTTTATCTTCTTTGCTCTTTTATTTATTTGTGCTGTTGCTTGTAGTTTGATTATTTGTTCTTATTTTCTTTATTTTTACTTGGCAGTAGTCCTTTTTCCTTAAACATACTGAACCGTACCAAAACCGTGACCCTAAAACAGTGATAACTGAACCTTGAGCAGTTTGAACCGTTACACCCCTAGCACTTACCCACTCTCAAATGACTGTTCGTTGAGACTTTTTGAAAGTCTGCCGATTGCACTACAAGCACTTGATTTGTGGTTTGACATGTTTAACAGGTAAAGTCTTCATAGCTTCTGTTAAATCAGTAATTTTTTTTGGTCAACTAAAACAAAAAACACCAGAGAACATGGACGTTTACTTAAAATACCTCCTACCTTTACTAACTTTGTATCCACAGAGTCAGCCTGTGGAAGCATGGCAAGTATCTGAGAGCTGAAAAGAGATTATACCTAGACTAGAGCAGCACCTCTAGTCTTGAGAAATGAGGTCATGTAAGAGACTTACCAAAGGTGTCACTGTCCCTTGAGTCTCCACCTGGTCAGGGTGGCTGGATCTGACTCAGTCTTTAAATCCATCTGTCCCTGACTCTTCCTGTGCCTCTGCCTCACTCTCGCAGTGCCACTGCATTTAGAGTCTGAAATGCCAGGCCTGAGGCTACATGGTCTGCAAATGGGTGCTGTTCTCATATGAGTGTGTGTTTTTTGTGGACCAGCGGCACTCCTGCAGTCGATGCACCACTAGCCGAC
Organism: Leuciscus idus; assembly: GCA_021554675.1. Classification (NCBI taxonomy): domain Eukaryota; kingdom Metazoa; phylum Chordata; class Actinopteri; order Cypriniformes; family Leuciscidae; genus Leuciscus; species Leuciscus idus. The sequence continues at coordinate 15,582,125 of CM038621.1, forward strand.
CCCCTTTGGTATGCGTCAGAGCAAGCAACAGCAGCCGAGGGCCACACTGATTGATCTGACTAATCAATTGTGGACTCTGTCCACTAGAGGACAATGCCAATGTTTGAGGGACCCAACGGGATGCACTTTATGCCATACCCTTCACGTCCACTTTATTTCTCCATACGCTGGAGAAATAATAATAGTTTACCATTCCTTTGCTTCTTTAAGTTGATGGGAACTGCCACACTATATGTTTATTGTCCATGCAACTCATTAGATGCAACATTGCTGTTATAGGTTTGTCCCTCCCCTTAGCGACCAGGTCCCTATTTGGATCAATCTGGTGCGTGTGTTTGTGTATGCGCTTGCATTTTAGGAGTGTGTGTTCCACTTGAGGGTGAGTGGAATGGCACTGTGTACAGAATAAATATTGATACAAACGAAGCATGAGGCCGATTGATTTACCAGGGTGATGTCCGCACAGAAAGCGAGGGCTTTAGTTCAGCATTCGGCGCTCGAGGAAGAGCAAGAGCAGCAGACTGAATCATCAGCCGCGCTTGAAGACAAAAGCAGCGTTGAACACACACACACCTGTAGCTTTGAGCTAAAGTGGATGCGAGGGTCAGGTGTGCAGGGACCTCTTAGGAAGAGGCGTAGGGCTATGAGCCTGATGCTGTGAGGAAGAGGAGAAAGGAGGAACCGTCTCGGCAGGGCCCATGTGTGACCGAAAAAGCTCCAGAAGGCATGGTGGGAAGCGGGAATCTCGTTCTTCAGGAGAATCTCGTTCTTCAGGAGGATCGGTGGAGGGGGGAGGAGGTGGTGGTGGTGGTGGTGGTGGTGGAGGAGTGGAGGGTCCCACGCTCCTAGTGGACGGTAAGGGCACGGCTAACTTTGTGTGGGAATCGGTTATTTCCCTCCAGTAGTCATGGCACCCGTTTGTCAGGGAAGCCAGCACAAAGGCAAGGATCATATCCTGAGCCATTAATGAAATCGCAGCTGGGCTATTTTTATCTGTGGTTGATGTAATTCTTTGATTTTTTTTCTTTCGGGTTGTTTATGTGCTGTAGCTGTTGAGGCCTGACCTTTGTTTTGAATCTGTTTCAAGCACCTTTAGTTGTTTTATTGTGTGTTAGATCAACATCGAGTTTAGGTGAACTTTGGACGCTGTCCTCTCCCCTGCCTCTATATCTTCTACTGTAGTTCCTCTACAGATTATCTAAATGAAGTTGAAATATGACCCTAGAGTGTGTTGCAGTCCCATCAACCACTGTGTTTGTGAGAAAGAAAACTCCTGAATCTCTCTCAGAGATAATAAGGCAGGGGAATTGACGGGAAGTTGTGGGGCGAGGCTCTCTCTCTCTGGCTCTGGCTCTGCCTGGAGCATGTGGATCGAAGATAATGGTGGTAACCTTGCTTTATGCCGTCTGACTCTTTCACCACTGAGAGAGATCGTTTAATGCCCCTACTTTGGATTTAAAAGCATTGAAAAGCTTCATAAGGGTGTGCCGTACAGTAGGGTTCTCAATGGCAGGAATCTCACTGCGCTTCTTTGGAAATCTCCTCTGGGCGCTGCAGTTGCAACAGTTGGATTTTCTTTAGTGGCAGTGACAGCTTGCGTTTCCCCAGAGAAAGCGCTGGTGGTGTGGAATGAGGAAGAGCCTGTAATCTTAACGTTCCCACACAGCCCCATGAGAAGAGAGAAACATGCTCGAATGCTTCTGTGTAACTTCATTGGTGCACTTATCAGATTTCTGACTTGACTCTTTCTCGCTGTTTCTGAAGCAGAAATTATGATTCTGTGATTTAAAAAAAAATGTGAGAGATATATGAAGCGAGAAAAAGAGTGTATATATCGATTTGGGTCTGAGCGCTTGTTCTGTCATGATGGGCTCAGGAAGTATTAGATAACATGAGCGCTCAGTCGATGTGGTTTTAACAACACTGGAAATTAGAACAGGCCTTACCACAGACAGGCAATGAAAGTGATTGCCACAGGCTCTGGACACACAAAAAAACATGATGAAAAACAGAAGTGGCCAATATGGGGATGAAGTTTAGAAAGCCAATTTCTATATAATGGAGATGGTAGTGTAGCGCTTTGCTCTGAAAGTTAAACCAATCTGGACAACTTTCCAGCATTTGTGTCTTTCCACAAAGTCTGTCCACAGATATGCAGAATTTCACTGATTTTATACCTTAAATCAACATTAAAACATAATGAAAAGCATGCTGGAAATGCCTATTTCTGAGTAAATATGTAGCCTAAACATTTTTGGTATATTTGATAAACTGCTCGTGTGTAAAGTACTTTAATACACTGTAATGAAGATCACCTTTGAGAATAATGGGAATCATTTTATTTATCTTCAGTGAAATGTGACATGTTTTCATGAGATTCACTTAGTGTACATGCAGTGTGACGTGTAGAAAAACGAGTCCTTCTCAGCAGTCTTCACAGACAGCACAGCTGGCTGAAATGCCACACGTTACTGTCATAAATAAGGGTAGACCAGCAACTCCGGACTTTAATGTGCTTTCGAGGCTGTAAAAGGTTGATGTTGGCCGCCATTCTGCTATGGTCACCTCTACATTTTGTTTTACATGTCCTACTTATGTTGACATTTTAACAGATTCAATAGGCAATGCCCCCTTTTAGACATTTGCTTAGGACATAAGCATGTCCCTGAGTGCAACATGGTACATGTTGATCTGTTGTGCACATAATCTCACACCATTATTTTCTCCTTGTACAGTTAAGGAGTTTCTCGCTAAAGCCAAAGAAGATTTCCTAAAGAAATGGGAGAACCCAGCACAGGTCAGTTAATCCCATTTTCTGCACTGCACACAAACACTTTGTCAGCCAGTGAGCTAATGTGAGATGGTGTGCGCCTCCTTCTGGACACAAGGTGAACTGACCAGCTGTTCATTTGTCTTTTTAAGTATTTAAAAGAGTTTGAGTTCACAACTTTTGTACTTGTACCCTGAGGAAAAGTTACATTCTGATGTAAAGTTTCATCACATTTCTGAAAGTGATACCTTGAAATGTAGATCTTGTTGTTAGTGAACATTCAAATGATATAACAAGTAAAATAATCAGTCAATTAAGTTTGACCATGCACAAGAACAGTCAGTGTTAAATTTGTCTTTGTACAAGCTAAATGTATTAACCTAAATGACCATATTTTCTTCTTTATTCCTCTCGACGAACAGAATACTGCATCTCTGGACCATTTTGAGAGGTTGAAGACTCTGGGCACTGGCTCGTTTGGGCGAGTCATGCTAGTCAAGCACAAAGAATCAGGCCAGCATTTTGCCATGAAGATCCTTGACAAACAGAAGGTAAGGCACTCTAACAGAAATCATCGCTAAAAGGTGTATGTGTGTGTTTACAGGTTTGGCTATACTTTTGAGTGGCAAATGTCCTCATAGTGAAATATTATGACCAGTGTTACCAGTAACGCGAGCTACGTAATCGGATTGCTTTTTCAAGTAACTAGTAAAGTAACACATTACATTTTAAATTTACAACAAAATATCTGAGTTACTTTTACAAATAAGTAACGCAAGTTACTTTGTTTTCTCATTTACTGAATGACAGCTCTTCTGTTGAGTGAAATTGGGAGGGAGTTATGTGTGAACATGATGGTTATTGTAGTTCTAGACTAAATGTGAGCACATTTACTTTTACATTTGCCAAAAATATAACTTCTTTTTTGTTGTTGTCTGAAGAAGTTAAACAAGCAAGTCCAGCCCAGGTGGGAAAAAGTAATGCTAAAGTAACGTAATGCATTACTTTCCATAAAAGTAACATAATTAGTTACTTTTTGTAGAGAGAAACGCCATATTGTAACGCATTACTTTTAAAAGTAACTTTCCCCAACACTGATTATGACAACTGACAATTTGTTGGTCCTCACTAGTTAAAAATGGCTTATAAATTGGCCAAAACATGTTTTTATTCAAATCTAGTGTTCTGCACAGGTTTCAGTGATGGATGGGTGTGTTTAGGGCTTAGGGGTTGGTTTAGGCATATATCAACATGATATAAAATCAATGGAAGTCTATGCAATGTCCTTACTAATATAGTGAAACAAGTTTGTGTGTGTGTGTTTGTGTGTGTGTGTTTGTTGAGCTCATTTTCTGGTGTCTTTCAGGTGGTGAAACTGAAACAGATAGAACACACACTGAATGAGAAACGCATCCTGCAGGCTGTCAGCTTCCCATTCCTGGTGCGATTGGAGCACTCGTTCAAGGTATTTGCTGTGCGTGCGTGTGTGTTAGGATGGTTAGGATTTGGAAAAGCATGAGATAGACAGATAAAAAGTTTAAAAATAATCACATTTCTAATAACTTTGAATTTATCAAAAAATCCTGAAAGAAATCAAGGTTTCCACAAAAATAAGCAGCACAACTTGTTTTCAACATTAAGGATAATCAGAACTGTTTCTACAGCATCAAATCATCATATTAGAACGATTTCTGAAGGAGCATGTCACACTGAAGACTGGAGTAATGATGCTGAAAATCCAGCTTTGGATCAGAAATAAATTACATTTGACAATATATTAAAATAGAGTTTTTGATCAGCCTCGGTGAGTCTAAAATCTTTGTGTGTGTGTGTATCTAAATGGTTTTGTACTCTTTTCTTTTGTGTTCTCTCCACTCAGGATAATACTAACCTGTATATGGTAATGGAGTATGTTCCTGGAGGAGAGATGTTCTCCCACTTACGCAGAATCGGCCGGTTCAGGTGAGTTTTTCTCCATGCATATCACACTAGCTGCATAAGCTTACTCCATCCAACCGTTAATTTGGTTTATTACTACATGCGTACTACTACTAATTACTACATATTGCTTTATTTTATTATAGCTACTTATTGTTGTTTTCTACTGTTTTTAGTGATGTACTACAAACTGTACCATGTCATCTTTATGATGACACTCAAAATTGCATCATATTCAAAATACAACTGGATTATCTGTGAAGTTCAAAGATTTATTGGTCAAATGTGCAGTGCCGACGGTGAAATGTGTTGCTACATTTTGCAGTAAATCATGCGTAACTACAGACTACATCGACCGAATCCACTGAGTCGCAGTGTCAGTCTCAGATGGTCAACGTCGAGGTCAACTTGTTAAACCTTTTAAATGGATTCAGAGTTTCTTTCTGGATGCACTTTGTAGCAACTATACTTAAACTGATTCTCATACCTTCATATTTTTTTTGTCGGTACAACCTTTCTCAGAAACTGCTGCGCTTGAATGATGGTTTGAAATATGTGATATTGGATATTTTACGCCAGTCTGACTAAATTTCTCTGCCAATACTAATTCCTATTAAACCCCTTAATCTATTCCCTGTTCTCTAACTTTTATTTCTTTGCTCTCAATGCCTGGTCATTTTGCTGTCCAAGATGCTTGCTGAGGATGGCAAAGATTGAATGCTGTTTTTGTTTTCGGACGTGAGTGTGATTTCGGTCGCGATTCTGGTTAAAGAGATGGAATGCGTGGAAAGGAATTGATGGCATGCGTTTCTAAATAGTCTGTGAAATGTGAAAATTACAGAACATTGTCATAACAGATAATAAAGTAATTGCAGTCACATTACATTCAGCCTTTTTGGGGGGCTCTCCTACGTTTTCTTTGAAACGGACCTCTTCTCTTTTGCACAGAAGGTAGTTTTCATGACAAATTAATTCAAACTTACACAGTAAACAAGCTCCTCGATAGTGTTTTTATAGCTTAACTAACAAACTGAACATTGGAGAACTTTCCTGTGGTAAAAACAACTTTAGGTGATGTTGTTCACAAGCTGTTTTAATGACCTCTTTCTGCGGTTTAAATACTGATTGAGAGACTACATGAGACCAGATACATTTCAGTAAGTTGTACTGTATCTTTCAACATACCTTTTGATGTTCATGCATGTTGTTTCATGCTGTAACTTGTATTAAAGTGTATTGAACTGAGGTGCTAAAGCGATCTGTCACGTCTTCATTTAAGAGCGTCGAAACGCCATTTAGTGTTCGGATTTCGTGATAAAATAGACAGAATTTGAAAGCTGAGACTTTATCACAAGTAACAAAGCACAAAGCTCTTTGTGATTATTGGATAGGAAGTGCGATATGTTTGGTGTAGGGAAAACCGCAGACCTGGCAACCCTGATTTGAACTATGGATGATTCAAAGAGCCTGATTTAACGTCGCTGTTTTTAAACTGTTAATGTCGTGTTAACTTTGACAGCCCTAAATTCAGCACAAGAGAGATTTTATACACAGTATAAGTTGCAGACACGTTTTTTCCGCCCTGTTGGATATAATCAGCCCTGATCATCGGCTGTATATATCAGTGAAAATAATATTAATAGTGTTTTAATAGTGAATAATAGTGGCCAATAGTGAAAATAATTGCATTTATCAGCTTATATCGGTTATTAGCTGATACATCGGTGCATGCCTACTACTACTACTATTATTATTATTATTATATAATAACTTGTCACATTGAAAAACAGTCATTGTTACTGCAACACCCAAGTGGATTCTTTTGCATACTGCCAATTTTTCTGGCTAATTAATTTTTTTTTTTTGCACATCCATTAAAAAGCTTGCAGTTAAAAGATCTATCTTAATAGTTTTCTGTCTAAGTACATGGTTCTCGACCAGAAAACGTTGATGGTCAAAAGACGTAGATGGATTGTATATTATCCTCATATTGGAATCATTAGTAATTGCTGCCTGACATGTTCGTTGTGTCTGCTGAACACATGGCGTTAACCAAGCACACAACGTATTGTATTATATTATAGCTGTATATTACTGTTATTTTTCAAAATGAACAAAAACAATGTGCAGTTCAGGTAATGACATATTTTAGGGTAGTTGACATGACGTGTCAAAGCGTGGCAACGGTGTCCTGACACGCTGTTTGCCCCGTTTCATCTGAAAACCATTCAAAATGATGTTTTTCTCATTCTTGAATAGTTACTATGCGTGCAGGTCCCATGACCTCTGTTTGTTTACGTTGTGTCTGTCTGTCTCTGTCCGGTGCAGTGAGCCTCATGCCCGATTCTACGCCGCCCAGATAGTTCTGACCTTTGAATACCTTCACTCGCTTGATCTTATCTACCGAGATCTGAAGCCTGAAAACCTGCTCATAGACCAGCAGGGATACATACAGGTATGTAATGATAGCAGCTACAAGACTGCAAACATGTGTTTGAGACCACACAGATTATTTTTTTTAATGTCAGATTCTGTTCATATACAATTTTTATCGTCATTCTTCTTGCTTTTTTTCTCAGGTAACAGATTTTGGTTTTGCTAAACGTGTAAAGGGCAGGACCTGGACACTGTGCGGCACGCCTGAGTACCTGGCGCCAGAAATCATCCTCAGTAAAGTTAGTAACAAAGCTGCTTTACTTGTTTCTCATAGGCTAGTCTATTCCAGCATAACCTTGCCTCCTCCTGCTCTCTCTGTCTCTTAGGGTTATAATAAGGCAGTGGACTGGTGGGCTCTCGGAGTGCTGATTTACGAGATGGCTGCTGGTTACCCTCCGTTCTTTGCCGACCAGCCCATTCAGATCTACGAGAAGATTGTCTCTGGGAAGGTGAGCACAGAATATCAGGATTTCATTCACTCTGCACTGCACACGCGTGTCAGTGTTGTTCATATAAACCAACCGTTTAAAATTGTTCTTTGAAATAAAGGTAAAGTAAAATGTGAATATTTGATGAAAAACGTATTAGTTCACCCTAAAATGAAAGTTAAGCCATCATTTACTCACCCTGGTTTTGTTCTATCGTCGATTGCCCTTCTTTCTTTTCCGGACCACAAAAGGAGTATTTTTTTAACATATAATGGCAGTGAAAAAAAAGACACAAAAGTATCACAGAATGATCCCATGCGACATGTGCTTTATATTATAAGTATTTGGGGGTATGCGATAGGGTTTCGTGAAAAACTAACCAAAATTTAATATATTATTTTTAGGGCTGTCAAAAGATTAATCGCGATTAATCGCATCCAAAATAAAAGTTTGTGTTTACATAATATATGTGTGTGTACTGTGTATAATTATTTTGTATATATAAATACACACACATGCATGTATATATTTAAGAAATATTTGCATACATATACTGTATATATTTATATATAATTTATATTATATATAAATATAATTTTTTTTATATATAAATTACACATTTTGCTTAAATGTATACAAGCATGTGTGTGTATTTATATATATACAAATTTAATTATACACAGTACACACACATATATTATTTAAACACAAACTTTTATTTTGGATGCGATTAATCGCGATTAATCTTTTGACAGCCCTAATTATTTTAAAGGGGTCATCAGATGCCCATTTTCCACAAGTTGGTATGATTCTTTAGGGTCTTCATGTAAAGTTTGTAACATACTTTGGTTAAAATTCCTCAATGGTTGTGTAAAACAACACCCTTTTTACCTCCTCAAAAACAGCTCTGTTCACAGCGACCCGTTTCGGTGCATGTCTCTTTAAATGATGAGCAACTGTTCACCTCACCCCTCTCTTCCGTGGGGGGTGTCGACACAAGACAAGTAAAGTGATGCCTTGGTGGACAGTATACAAATGGCTGAGGGCAGAAATATGCTAATACGAGAAATATGCTAAAACGGAACAGTCCGTCAGTGGTTGTGGGCGGAGCATGAGCAATATGACATCATATTGCTCAGAAAATCCAAACAGCTTGATAATTGAGAGTGTTTAGGCTTTTTGAGGATATAAAAAAGGAGTGAATGGATTTTTTTTTCATTGTATGGTGGGTGTCCACACACTGCAAAGTCACATTTATATGAAAACACCATATAAAAGTGAATTTTACATCCGATGACCCCTTTAACGGAAATCCTGACCTTGGTCTTCAGTGCACAGCTAAGCGACGTGTGCGTTTGTGTGACTCTATTATTGTCTATTAGTGTCTCACCCAGAAAAAGCACACGAGTTGAGAGAAATCAAGATGAATACACCTGCGACATGAAATACAACGCCTAGAAATCCCCAAAAAGTGTCCATGTACTTTCTTCCCTGAGATTTATATCTCCGGAACGGATCTCTGTTTGTCCGATGACATTGAGAATGACAGCTGACAGAAGTGAACGTGATAACTTTTTGTAACGACAAACACTACGGATATATTCACCTCAGAGAAGAAGGGACATGGATTGTATTTCGTGTCGTGTTTTTGTTTTTTAAACTCATTTCAGACATTTTCCACGGCAACATTTCTAATTTCCGTTTAAGTTGACGTACTGAAAAAACTAAAAGTAAAACTGAAATGAAAATAAATTAAAGCTAAATTGAAATATAAAAAAAAACCTAATAAAAATGATCAAAGCAAATAAAAAAATTACTTAAAACTAAAATGAAAACTGAAAATATAAAAATAAAAGCTATAATGTTAAAAATAGTATTAATAAAAACTACGATAGTGTATAAATAATACTGAAATAATTGGTAACTATTTGGTAACTAAGAGCAAGGTTGTTAAGTAAAACATATTTAAAAATTGTTGAAATAAAGCTAAAATGAAATCTAAATACTAGATAGAAAAACTAAACAAAAATTTTAAAATTACTAAATGAAAATAAAAACTAAAGCTGAAATAAAAATAAATTAAACCTAAGTAGTAATATTTTAAAAGAAAAAATTATAATAAAACGTTATTTAAAATGAATGGAGAAAAAAAAGAAACGGAAAAAAAATATTTATTTATTTATAGAAATAGACATGACTCCCAGGCCCAGTTGTCAGACCAAAAGATAAACCAATGAGTCCAAATTTCAAGAAAAACGATAAACGTTTTATTAAGACGAAGAAGATAAACATATAAGTTAAATTGAGTATTTCAAGAGTAACATAAACCAGTGGGTGTATAATCTTCAGGAAGACCCAAGGCTCAAAATAACAAACTAACTTCCCTCGAAGTTTCCAAATCAAAATCCAGCAAATTACCCTAAATACACTAACAAAACATAACGAACGTGATTTCAAAGAAAAGAGGCGGGTCAACCCTACAAAACACCGTAACTGAAAAGAAAAGACACAACAGAATCTAAATCATGTACACTAATGGTCTGACGGCTGGAGAGGAGACCGGAGAAGTATTTTTGTTTGTTCATTTTAATAAAGCTTTTCACTTTCAGCCTGCTACAGCCCATAATGTGCAGCACAGGAACATCTTTTGGTCACCAAGACCGGCCCGGAATCGCAACCGCTCAACTTCAGAGAGCGGAAGGGATAGTTTTAAACCCGCATCAATCAAAGGGGTGGAGCCATCCCGCAGCTGATCAGGGGATCCTGCTTATAACAAACAGCACAGAAATAACAATAACGGAGAATACAAACAATATACAGAATCAAAACATATTAAATGAAATCACACACACACACACACACACACACACACACACACACACACACACACACACACACGCACAGAGTAGTCAACATTTGAAGTGGATCAAAACCTGTCATCATAGTTATACATGAATTTTGAACAATACCCGTTCTTGTCTTAGGACACCTTTGATTAACTTCTTTTATCCACTTCAAATGTTGACTACTGTGTGTGTATATATACACACACACACAAACTTTTATGTCAGATTCAATTAATCGATTTGACAGCATGAAACTGTGCCATCTAGGTTTTTTGTCAACAGTTTCCATTGGTTTTATGGTTTGAGTGTGAGATATTAGTATTCAGTCGCTGTCAGTTAATTAGGATTCGACAGATAAACCGACGTGTTGCTTTGACTCGTTTATTAAATATCATCTGTGTCAATTGTGATAAGACTTTCTGGTGTTGCGTCATGAATCCCAAGCACTGACGGTGTGTCTCGATCTTCCTGTAGGTCCGCTTCCCCTCGCATTTTAGCTCTGACCTGAAGGACCTGCTGAGGAACCTGCTGCAGGTAGATCTCACGAAGCGCTTCGGGAACCTCAAGAACGGCGTCAACGACATCAAGGGCCACAAATGGTTTGCAACCACCGACTGGATCGCAATCTACCAGAAGAAGGTATCTGAATCAGACTGTTCTCACCCTTACTCAATCTTTAAGTCAACCTGATTGGTCCCATTTTGTGAACAATCATCAGAACATGTGGATGCTGCACACTGGTGGTGGTTGAGGAGAGATCCCCTGATATGGTTGTAAAGCGCTCTGGGTGTACAGCAGCACCACTGGAACTGGGAATGATTTTAGTTCTAGGAATGCCTTTTGTGGGGACTGAATTAGCTCCTACTTTAGAGTAGGGTCTAACCCAGCACAATTGGAACTACCAGTGACGTAATTGTATGCTAATTGGCTGAACGCATGCGGAAATTGTTAAAGAGCTGTGCAAACACAGAGGTTATAGCATATATATTTACTCCACGAACATGGAAAACAGCGATAGATGGACCGACGCCGAAGTCCAGACACTTGTCAACCCTTTATGTTAAGGAGGAAATCCAATGTGACTTTGAAGCGACCAAGCGAAGCATGATTATGTATTTCTGCTCAGCTAGCGACACTGGGCATCAATCACATGGTGAACGCTATACTTTTACTTTATACATAATGCTTTTTCGTTTACGGCTTACGTCGCATTTCAAAGTTCCAACTGGTGGTGCGTAGGGCTGTCACAAATAAGACATTTGACTGCCGATTAATTGTCTGAAAAATAATTGTGATTTATGCCAATTAATTGTCTGTTTTAAGGTTCTGGCGATTATGCAGATTAATTATAGGGCTTTGTCATACTTTTTTTTTTTTGTGTGCTTTGTTCATTAAATAATTGTGATGAATTTAATTATTTTGTAAGTTATCATTTTGCAGTGTAAGATTACAGTTAAATGTAATTATTTTGTAAGTTATCATTTGAGTGAGAGTGAGAGAATGAAACGCTTCAAAACAGAGCAGCACAAACCGCTTATGCGCATCCTGGTATGCGCTGTTGATGCACTTAAAGCAACATGCAGTCACAGCGCTACGCATTCAGGGTATCCGCCGGGTCTTGAAAAGTATTAAAAGGTGATAAATCAATTTTGGGAAAATTAAGACCCTTAAAAAGTATTAAAAAGTCTTATCACGGCTTTATAAAGTCTTCAATTTTGAAAGTATTTTTTCTGAATTAGCTGTCCAACAGTTTGAGTCCCAAAAACATCGTAAAAGTGTGTGAATTTAGTCATTTTTATTAAAAAAACGAACAGGTACATAAAAAACTAGGCTATTGTGGGTGCGTTCGTAAATTGCCTCTGAGAGCACCAGAGCGGGCAGGCGGGCGGAAGTTCAAAAGCACAATGTACGCTCTGGCGTTCCCAGTGCGTATTACAACGCACCGAAATGTTTTAAGAGAAGGTTGGTGAATGCATGAACAGAATGCAATAATATCTGTCTGTGTGTGTGTGTGTGTATAGTCACCATTATTTTCGCTCTCTTAGCCTGAGATTGATTAACAGCCCAGCTATAAATGGTCAGTTGCACCAAAGCATGTGACGAAAATGATGCAGAGCCACAGTTTCACCCCAGCAGTTTCACCCCACGCATGCGCAGTTTCATCACAACAGTTTTACACGCAGAGTCCGTTTACCGTTACATTAACCCATACAATTTGTATTATGCATTTCCTTAAAGGGATAGTTCACTTTGAAATTAAATTTTGGTATGTTTTAGCTTACCTCAAGGGCATCCAAGATGTAGGTGTCTTTTTTTCCGCAGTAGTTTCAATTTTGATATTTATAGGTCAAACCGTTCTTGTCTGTCAGTCATATAATGCAGGTCTATGGTCACGGTCTCAAAGAGCATGCACAGAGTCCAAATTAAAACAATTCCCCGTCGTCCAAATTAAACAATTCCCCATCGTAAGTACACATTGATGGCCTAAGACACGAAACGAGTGGTTTGTGTGAGAAAACGAACAGTATTTATATCGTTTTTACCTCTTATACACAGCCATGTCCAAGTGATCTGATCTGACGTGTACGCAGACTGGTGCATAGATATATACACACTAGATGTCGCCTTGTCTACGGCAGTTCATTGGAACGAATGTCTTTAAGGCGACATCTAGTGTATATATCTATGCACCAGTCTGTGTACACGTCAGATCAGATCACTTGGACATGGCTGTGTATAAGAGGTAAAAACTATATAAATACTGTTCGTTTTCTCACACAAACCGCTCGTTTCGTGTCTCAAGGCATAAATGACCTATAAATATCAAAATTGAAACTACTGCGGAAAAAAAGACACCTACATCTTGGATGCCCTTGAGGTAAGCTAAAACATACCAAAAATTAATTTCAAAGTGAACTATCCCTTTAACATGTACTTGCTAATCAAACACTTTATATGAACAAACTACTAATCTATAAAACACAATCGGTCTTCCGACCTTTTACTATTGTGTTGATATGCGCGAGGGAGAGAGAGCAATACAGCGCTCGTGTTGTTTGAAGGCGGTGAGTGCGCGCGCGCGGCCGGGGCTCTCTCTCTCTCTCTCTCTCTCTCTGTTTGTTCTTGCGCCCTGTCCACTGATCTAAATAATTAGTTGTCACGACGACTTATTTGTTCCCTCGTTTTAATAAATCGTGGACACGTTGAACTAATTCCCTCCCTCATTTTGATTTAACGAATTACAACGTGGCCAAAAACAGTTTGATACTATTAATTAGTGAATGCTAAAGACCTATTTTTGTGAATTGGTGAATATTCAGGTGAATTGTTTCGTGGCCACGAATTAATAATACCTCAGCACGTTTTACAAATTTACAACGTGGCCACAATATAGTAAAACGAGGGAACAAATTAGTATAACCTGCTGAGGTATTATTAATTCGTGGCCACGCTTGAAAATATTGAGAAGGTCTTGAAAAAGTCTTGAAAAGGTATTAAAATTAACTTCAAGATTCCTGCATATACCCTGGCATTGAAGAGTGCACAAAATCCTTGTGTATATCTATCCAACAGTTTATTGATCTTTTCTTTCTTCACAGTTTTAAATTCCAGTAAGTGTGTGTGTGTGTGATGCCAATTAATAGTCCTTATGTTGTGTGATCTAACAGACACCCAGTTACGGGGACGATATCGTTTAGAAACAGCGATAAACTCCAGCAAGATAAAGACATTTTATGCAAATCCCCAGTAGAGAACGCTCCCACTCCACTCCCATCTGCACTTTTTTTTTGGAATTGCGCTCTCTCGAATTTGCCCTGATTATTAAATCTGGCCCCAAGTATTATAATCGGAATATATTATATTAAAGAGAGTCTCTTTTTGATTGATTGACAGCCGCAGCGAAGGGAAGGCGAGTTTCCGTGAACTTTAATTCAATGATGTAAATATTCTTCTGCCCCTCACATTAAAGCAACACCAAAGATTCTTTTGTACCTTAAAATAATGTTTCCAAAATCGTTTGAGTGGTTCATCAACTCGTAACAGGGTGAACAGCACTTCTGCATTCGCTTTGCGACCCTCTATCGGCTATAACCGCACTTTGCAAGTTTGCCAGATGGGGTAGCGGATCTGTAGTTCGAATGAGACATAGGAAACTACAAATTTGACTTGCTTTACGGCAGGGGTGTCAAACTCAGTTCCTGGAGGGCCACAGCCCTGCAGAGTTTAGATTCAACCCTAATTAAACACACCTGATCAGCTAATCAAGTCCTTCAGGCTTATTTGAAAACTGCAGGTGTGTGTGTGTTGAAGCAGGGTTGGAACAAAACTCTGTAGGGCTGTGGCCCTCCAGGAACTGAGTTTGACACCTGTGCTTTACAGCAAGCGATACTACAGTCGATAGGTGGAGCCTATATAAAATAATAGCTGTTTCTGATGTCACAATACATCATACTTTCATAAAATCATGCAGCATACTCTACCTTGTCTGTGGACATCGTTATTTCCAAAGCTGGTGCTGGATAAACAAATAGCGTGCGTGCGACGGTAAGGCTGTGGTAGGCTAAATTATTTACGACAGCGGTAATGGACAATTCCGCTTCCAACCTGAAGGGGGACCGAAGAGGAAAAGTGCTTCGGTGTTGCTTTAAAGGACAAGTTCGGTATTTTACACTTAAAGCCCTGTTTACAGATCGTATCTGATGAAATAGAACGGTTAAGATTAAAATTTGGACACATGCTGCTGTCCCGAGAATTTTAGGTTTATTATCGCCACTAACTGGGCTGGAGTGTCTATTATTCAAGCTCTCAACGGAAGAATCACGGGTGTGACGCGTTTGGCAAAATAGGTCCACAAAAGCGAAATAAAAAATTCTCGGGACAGGAGCATGTGTCCAAATTTTAATCTTAACCGTTCTATTTCATCAGATACGATCTGTAAACAGGGCTTTAAGTGTAAAATACCGAACTTGTCCTTTAAGCCAGGGTTTCTCAAACTCGGTCCTGGAGGGCCACTGTCCTGCACAGTTTAGCTCCAACCCTGATCAAACACACCTAGCTGTGAGTTTCTAGTGATCCTGCAGACATTGATTAGCTTGCTCAGGTGTGTTTGATCAGGGTTGGAGCTAAACTGTGCAGGACAGTGGCCCTCCAGGACCGAGTTTGAGAAACCCTGCTTTAACCTATGGAATGTCTTCAGATGACTTTGAATATAGTGCAGAAAACTTAACTGGTGCTTGTCTAGTCCTCTTGGTCTATGACTCCCCCTTGTGCCATATAAAAGAGTGGTTACATCAAGTTTGTACCATAAAACTGCTCTCCGGTGTGTTCATGTTTTCACTCGCGTCTGACCTCGATGGACTTGAACACAAGAAATTAACCGGAGAACATTTCCATGTCAATTAAAGTGGATCCTCAGATTATTACATAATCGCCACGGACCAATGGAAAGGGTTTAACAGCCGGAGTGAACTTTTCCGGAAAGTTTTGAACTCCTAAAATAAACTTCGTTTTGGCCTGATGAATAACGTTAGTTCTTAGTTCTCTAGGGGCCTTTATGGTAATATTTAATAAAAAATGTAACAACCTTTTCCGCTGACTCATCGGTGTATATTTGTGTCTGTTTTCAGGTGGAGGCCCCCTTCATCCCTAAGTGCAAAGGCCCCGGGGACACCAGCAACTTTGACGACTACGAGGAGGAAGAAATCCGGGTGTCTTTCACAGAGAAATGTGGAAAGGAGTTTGCTGAATTCTAGAAGCAGCAGCAGTGGAGGAGAGGGATGGAGAGAAATTAGATGTGGGGCAACAGTGAGAAGAAAACGTTTTCCAGGGTGAGATGATGGACTGGACTGAGCCTGTATCTGGTATCAACAACAACAACAACAACAACGACAAGAACAACAACAACGTTGTCCATCCTCACACACGGATGGAGGGAGCAGAAGATCAGAAAGTCCTGAGAGAGACGCCAGCAGTGTTGCCTTTTCAGATCCTTCGTCACTCGTTACTTGTCCATTTTCATGTTTTCCCTCTTGTTTGGTAGCCAGGGTCCATTGGGCAGAGATTCAGTCACTTCTCTGTGACTGGCTGGCATGGGGATATTTGTGACGACTTCTTTCTTCTTTTTTTTCGTTCTTTTTTTTTTTTTCAGAGATATAGAGGTTACTTTCTGGTACTGAATTTTGGCTTCTTCAGAGAAAATTACCCCCCTTGTTTTTTCTTTTTTTTTAATCAGCAAAGGTGTCCTTGCTCTGTAGTTCTCCACTCTGTCACTTCTTGTTTACTTCCTGTGCACCTATTGGCACCCAATACCAAATCAATCCCACGTACTGCGTTCAAGAGTTCTGGCTTTTTGTTTTAGATGTCACACATTTGCCATTTGAATTTCAAGCATCGCACCACCATCCTTCAAATTTATCATCACGTATTGGGTACAATTTCCCACAGTGCTCTAAGATCAGGCAGAATCAGCCGCTTAGTATGAAGATTGTTGATTTGGATCATCATTCGTGTCCTAAAAGCCCAGCTTGTCATACGAACAGAACGTGTTTTGGCTTTAAAATGGCCACCGATAAGACCGTAACACTGCTTTATATAACATGAACAAGCATACTTAAAGCTCCAAATCCATGATTTTACACTTTTTTTTTTTTCTTAGATGGCTTTGATTCAAAGATGAGTTTTCCAGGAGTAAATCAACAGGAAATGGAAAAGTGAAGGAATGCAGTGAATTGGCCGAGCACAAATGCCTCTTGTTTTTAGAATGATGCTTTTAAAGGAAACCGTTAACGTTTTCTGTGGTTACACTCGGTTCCTGGTGGATGCTGATGATGATGATGATGTTTTTTTTCATTGTTATTCGTTTCTGCCGTGTCACCTGCCAGTGACCAAACCCTTTCTGGCATTTCTTTTTTTTTTTATCCTTACAGAAGACGGATATTCAATACGTTTTAACTCTCTACGGCTTCACTTAATCAATCTCTATTTCCGCTTCAAAAAAGCTTGTTGTTCGTGTAGACTTTATCGTGCGTTATTAAAGACCAGTTAGTGAAGCTCCATTCGGCCTGTTGAAACATCGTCCAACAATTCGATCAACTTTCTCTCTTGCTCTTTAACTCTGTAGGATGCAAGAGAATCTAAATGCAAACGTCCCCATGAGTTTTGTTGTTTAGTTTGCAGAAGCGTGCAATAGTGCGTAGTGTGTGGCAAAGATTGTATTTCGTTATGCTCGGAAAAGCTTCTCGTCAGTGAAGATTTAATTAGATGTTTAAGGTGAAGTGTGCCACTAGTGGCACCAAACGGAACTGCAGTCTGTTGAGTAACCAATGAAAAGGACATAATATATTAGCTTGAATGGATGGATAAGTCATTATTTTTGTTTGCTGCCTCTAGTGGCACAAAATTGACACGCTTCACATTTAAATGTGAGACGCCAATTATCGCTTGTTCTTCAGGAGTCGTCTGCTCATTAGGTGCCGCGCTAGATGCTCCTCTTTCTCATGCTTTTTGTTTTTTTGTTTATGATGAGTAGTGTAACTTAATTTTGCTGAATGTTACAGATCGGTGCCAGGTTAAAATGGTATTTCAAGCAACTCTCCGTGTGTCTTTTAATAATGGTAGCATCAGTTGGACACTATAGGATGATGCCATTTGATTTTACAGTATAGGATCAAATACCTGTTAATTTGCATTTCCCGCTCAGGAAATGATGTCACTGTAAGCTGCCAGGTGCACCGCCAAAACGGATCAGATTGGGTCCGTTTTTGATCATTCATACTTTTAGAAACAGAGACAAGTAAAAGGCAGATGTTTGTATTTCACGAAACTTTTGGATAGGTTTAGATCTCCTCTTCCTCACTCTTTTCCCTGCATGCCTAGCTATTGCTGGGACATTTACTCGCCCCATTTCTGGAGACTTCATAAAATGGGTGTACAAACAGGAGAAACGGCTCCACCTTTTGGGTTTCAATAGCTGAGAAACAAAACAATCAGTGTTCAAATGATGCTTCTGTACGTTTCGATTTGCCAGCAGGCTCTTCTGCACTGGTTTTGTGATGTTAGAAGCAACGTAAGACTATCTTTAACTGGTGCACTGAGTTCTAATGTACAGGTTGGCTTTCTTATTAGCTTTATCCTCCTCAACTTTTGAGCTTGATCGTGATATGGAAGGCTTCTGTTTTAAGCAACAGCGGTTTAAATCTGTGAAATTATGGCTCACTTCTTCTTTTTTTTTGTTTTTTTTTTGTCAGAGCATGACATTCTTGGTGGTATTCATGTCATCCCTCCATGTCTGCCTGATTCTTGGGGCCCCGTCCCTCCCTTTCAAATACATGGGTGTCACACATCATCCAGTCTCTCACTCATCTGTTCATTTACATTGTCAATCATCGTTGTGTGTGTGTGTGTGTGTGCGTGCGTGCGTGCATCAGTCCATGATACAGTTTGCCTTTCTACACATCCAGTTTCCTACACTCTTCTATTTGCTTTTTAAAAAAAGAAATCATGAAGAAAACATTTGATTTACTTTTGCATATTTTCTAAGTGTATTTTCAATAACAGGAGTCTCTTTCCTCTCGACATGGGTATGGTGATGGTGTAGTCTATTGTACCTTTTTCGGGAAACAATACTGTATATTCTCTGCCTTTAACAGTCTTAATTATTTTACCTTCTGGAGAAGCTGACGGATACCCGTAGGACACATCGAGTATGTTTAAAAAATAAAAAATACACAGAATAATATTTTGCAACATGTATCATTCCAATAAAGTTTTAATTGTTAAAATTACAATGATGTGGTGACGTCTTAAATGTTGTTTTTCTGAAATTTGTTCATAAGTGTATATGTCTCAGTTAGATTCAAGGCTGTTTAAAGACAGCACAGAATGCATCATATTTATCATAGCAAATGTTTTACCATTTGTATGTGAAGCAAGAATTGGATTGATTTTTTTTCCCCCCCTTTAGATTCATCAGTGTTGGCATGACTTCATTTTCTTGCAAGTCTAGTCATTAGTCACATGACATTTTGTCTCAAAATGAGCTGGCAGCAGAGCCGAGCGCCCATGAGCAAAGATGGCGGATCACTTATGAATTTCAGGTGCTCGTGCACCAGACTAGCAAGTTCCTTTTTGAGATGCATGGAAATGCAGACAGCTTTCTGCAGAAAATATGATTAATCTTGAGATTTGCTAGTTTGCAGGATGCGACGGAGCACACCGCACAATGCTGTATCCCACAATGCAATGCACGTCACTTGACCTTCCATTTCTAGTGTCATCTATGACCTGGAATTTAAAATCCAATCTTCTCTAATTGATTGGATTTCCAGAATTTTAAGATGTTTAACTTATAAAAGCAACCTTTTTAAATTATTAAATGAAACTGCCAAACGATTTTGGGATTATATTTATGTTTGTTGCCTGATTAAAAGTCGGTGTGAAACAGAACATGCAATATAGTCTTTTCTCCCCTATTGTGGCGTATGTCATGAGATGGATTGTGGAAGGAGAAAAAACGTTCGGTTTTGTCCATGGGGAATTGATTGGATGACTGGTTCGCTATTGGGTGATCTCATGTGAGTGACAGGTTTCCCCGCCCTCACGCCAGTAAACACATCATCAGAGAAGAGATGTTGCTGCAAGAGGGAGGGGAAGTTATTTTTGATTAAAGATTTTGAGGACACATGAATAAGACAAAAATAATGATTTGCATGGATAAATTATGATAAATACTGCAACATTACATAAAAAATAAGAATTGTCCATTTTGATTTCATGGTGACTTTAAACATAAGGCATAAGCTCATATGAAAACTCATAAGACTGTTTGAAATGTTTATTGTTGCAAAATGCCTTGTTTTGCTAACTTTTTTACGTAGCTATTTGCTTTATTGGATTTCCAAACGTTAACACATTTTTACTGAATAACATTTAAAATTCCAACGTTTTTTTATTTGATTTCTGAGATAACTGGCTTAGTTAATTAAACAAGGAATGTGAAAATAAAACGGGTTTTTATCTTCGAATAATGCGGACTTCGCGTATTATTATTATATATATATATATTTTTTTTTTTTAAAACATGCTACATGCACTGATCTATATAATGTCATTCTATATAGATCAGTGGCTACATGCTAGTCGCATTCCAAAACAGAACTTTAAGCTGCACGTAGAACAACAGAACAGAACAAAGCCTCCTTAAATCTCCTAGTGGCGGGACGCGCATCTCGCGCATTCCACCTTAAGCGCTCAATGTGATCAACGCACGCGTACAGTATGTTTCCGTTTTTTTTCTTTTTCTCCAGCGCGCTCGCGCCGCGACTCGAAAGATTGCGAGCGTCACGTCGAAGGCAACACTGACGCACTTCATCCACTCTATCAAGCTTGAAGCCCATTAGGAATAATGTCTAAGCCGTACCGAGAATGGATCCTGGGCTCCATAGACTCGCTGCGGTCGAGAAAAGCGCGACCGGACCTGGACAGAATTTGCAGAATGGTTAAAAGACGATACGGCTCGGACTGGGACCGAACCCGTTCAGAACTAGAGAAACTGATAGAGGAGCAAACGGTGCTGAAAGTCAACTATAAAGGCTCGGTGTCCTATCGCAACGCGGCAAAGGTGCTAAGAGGCAGGAGAAAAACCGAGCAGAGCAAGTGTGCGGTGAAACAGCCTTCTCTCGCGGACTGGAGCGCCGGCGACAGCGCTCTGGGTCCCGTGGATGAGGATCACATGGAGGATATGGAAGTAAGTAAACCTTAACCGAGCGCTGGCGCACTGAAAAGAGCGGCTGCGCTCCGACAAAAAACCACACGCGCAATGGCAAGCATTGGTGTTTTATCACTAGTTTAACTGTTCTGGCGCATGAAACATGAAAGCAAGTGCACGCACGCACGCACAAACACACACACGCGCGCGCGGACTGGCGCAGACGGGGAGCGGCACGAACCTTCATGAGCGTCGGGAAATCGCCAACAATGGAAGCGCTTGATCTGATTCTGCGAGGTCGAGATCTTTCAGAGCGAGTTTTTGTTCGAGCGTAGACAGTCCCATAACTCAACTTTAGCGATAAAATCCTTGTCCGTTGATCCAAACTAGCCGGGGAAAGTCACCAAAACATCACTGATCAGCCGACTGACGCATTTCGCACAAGGAGCGACACTGGAGGCACTTGCAATAACGATTATTTACTACCGGGAGACCGCATTTGTCCACTTGTACGGATCGTGACAAACTAAATACGAGAATTTATAGGGATAATTGAAGCGCAAGTCATTGCACGGGCTGATCTAGATGATCCTTTATGTCCGTGCACGCGAAGTGCGAACCAAGTCGTCATTGCGGCTCGTGAACTTGCGCTACTTATTTATCACGTGCACAACGGGGAACGTTAGTTTTGGATGTGTTTTAAAGGAGGAAAATGTCGGCTATAGCCACGTTTAACATTGGCTTTCTTTGGGACGCGCTTCTCTCAGACAGGCAGCGCGCCTCAGAGCGAAGCGGGGCGGGTTTATGAATATTAATTAGGCTGCGTGAAGTTCCTAATTAATATACATAAACTCGCCACGCTTCTCTCTCGCTTCGTTCTATGGGGCTAGAGAACGTTACGTAACTTAATATTCATGAGCCCGCTCGCTTCATTCGAACGTTACGTAACTTAATATTCATGAGCCCGCTCGCTTCGTTCTCATGTGCTGTTGGAGAAGGTTAAGCTACTTAATATTCATGAGCCCGCCCCATTTCATTCTGAGGGCGCGCGCTGTCTGCCGCCGGAGAACCGCGACTCGCGAGTTCAGCGCGCCTCCGTTCAGCAATCCCACTCTGTAATGTTCCTCATACTGTATAACTAAGTTATTTCGCTATGCGTACTGCTCTGGTAGTAACGTTCCTAATTTCATAGCGCCAATCATCGCCAAAACTGGGGTTCAAAGTGTAACTTAGGAGAAGACGGGCGACGAGGAATTTCTGTCTGAATAAACAGTGCGCGCGGCCTTCAGACACCACTGAAGCTCGATTCGACGGTAATCCAGTTTTGCAGTGGGACGGTTTGAGCATAATCACATATTCGTTTAAATGTAAAATGCAGGTATTTCTTGTATTGCTAATCAGAATGCAGTCATGTTTAAAGCCACTGAATGAATGCTAATAGATGTTTTCTTCATTCCTCCTGTCTGTGGCTGCTTATGATTTTTAGTAAAAATATTTGTGGGCTATTGAACATTCCAGTGTTATTGCCC
The DNA here is from genome assembly GCA_021554675.1 of Leuciscus idus. NCBI lineage: Eukaryota > Metazoa > Chordata > Actinopteri > Cypriniformes > Leuciscidae > Leuciscus > Leuciscus idus. Next base: position 15,604,777 of record CM038621.1, read on the forward strand.
AGGATGGTTCACTGAACCCTTAGCAGGGTTGGTACATTATATGGGTTAAGTTGACATAATGGGAGACTGCCATTAAATGGTTTATTATAGGCGTTTCAGAAAATAAATTACACAATTATAAAACACAAAAGATTTAATGAAACAAAAACAACTGAAATGGCAAATCTCCCCAATTAAACAGCATAGTACGAACTGCACTCTATGAATTACATATACATATATTCTTAATAAAGCTATGAAAGATATTCAATGAAAAGCAGTAAATGATTTTCCTTTTGTTTTTTGATTAACATTAATGACACAGACAGCAGCAGGTAGGCCTATATGGCAGGTCTTGATGCCCAATTCCGATTTGTTGACTATATCTAATTATTTTGACGACCAGGTTACATCTTCTTTTAAAAGTGACCCATATCCGATATGCATTTACGGTGAACGTGATTTCACCAAGTACCACATGTTCCTGGATCAATATCTTTGTTGATCCTGGAACAACTTTCCAATCAACCAATCAGATTTGAGGGACAAGTTTACGGTTTGTCAAGTTTAGGCTTACAACCAGGGTGAGGTGCTTCGACATCAGTGTTATTCACCTATCATTTCCCTCTGATTTTAGGGAATAGTTATGGGTAGGGTTAGGTTTAGGGGTAGGGATATGGTAAGGACATAATTTTGGGACAGGAATGTTATTCCAGGATCAACAAAATATGTCTTACTTGGCAAAATCACGGTGACCATGCATTTACACTATGAACTTGGCGAAACAACCCCAGGTAGACGTACTGAACTGAACTGGAAGAGCTTAGGCCAAAAAGAAAGTAAAGCAGCTTGATTTGCATTGGACGAAGACAAAATTACAATAATACAAGCATTTCATTAACACAACATCATTAAAGGTCAGCAAAACGTTGGGTTGAGCCTTCGTCCTCCATTGCGCCATTGAAAAGAGTCATGTGATCATGTGAGTTGACATCGTTCGCAACCGTCGGTTTTCTTTCTCAACTGTTTACATTCACTTAAAACATAACCGACTGTGTTTACGTGAATACTCGCCAAAACTGGCATTTTGTCATTATTTTGTGTGTATTTGACTTTTTAAGCGCAATAAGCAGCGAAAAAGAACTAAATTTAGTACTGAGAGGCTTCTTAATGTGCCGCACCTTTGATGTGAGCACAAAATCTGCTGGAATGACTAAAATTATGCGCAGTATGTGCAATCTCATGCCAAAATTCAAGCCCTGTAACAGCAACAATATTCATCTGGAGCAAATGAAGCGAGTGAGTGAGGAGAGGGTTTGTGTGTAACTCGCTGTCGTAGAGATGAGAGGGAGAGAAAGCGCTGCTGGTATCGTGTATCTATTCTGTGGAAAATGAGTATTGGATTTGGAAGTGTTTCAGATATTTCAGTATCTGTATGAATTTTTATTTTATTTTTTTGACCACAGTGCACAGTGCACTTTGTTTATTATTTCAGTGGCCGGTTGCATAAACATAGCCATAATGTTAAGACAGTGTCTTAAGTTCTAGTATGACCTACTAGCAGTTAGTCAGGGGCAGTCAGTCTTAGTTTTCGGTATCAAAGTAGGCTTATCTACGTTTTTATGAAACTGATTTAAAAAAGCTATGAACCGTCTTAAAGAAAATAAATTGATGTCGAACTTGCAAGACTAGTCTTAGAGGTTTATGTAACCGGCCCCAGATTCCTTTTTAAAAGACTACAATAAATGTATATATTATATATAAAATTCAACCCGCCAAAGTGGCTAGTAGGAATGACTGCGTTACACTGCTGAAATACACCCACATTTGGCGGGCTGGCGGATGTTAATGTCAAGCCCTGGTCATATCTGTGCCACATGGGAGGAAAAAATCTGAATTGAACCATGTAATGTAGATTAATATAATGATATAAAGACCAATATAATGATAATTATTTAGAATCTATTTGGCCCAACTGTTTATTTTCCCTTTAGACATAACTGACTGTGTTTACGTGAATACTCGCAAAGACCGGCATTTTGACACATAAATGTGTGTATTTGACCGTTCAAGAGCAATAAGCAGCGAAAGCGAACTGAATTCAGCACTTGTGCGCCACAGAAAGACGCTTTTCAGTACCGAATTCTGTTCTCGGTCGAGGTTTATTGTTCTTTTAATAACTCATCATCAAGCATGTCCCACTCTTTCTTCTCATTCCTCCATGTTTCTTTGCTGCTCTATTGTGTTTAAGCAGTCCTATGCTGCATGGATGTATTTATATACAGATAAAATATATAGAAAAATCTCTTATCGATCGTCATATCGCCCAGCCCTACTCCACACCTTGAAAACCCCTGTAAAAATATGCTGATTTGATGCTCAAGAAACATTATTATTATTATCAGTGTTGGAAAAACAGTTGTGCTGCTTCATATTTTTTGTCTTGAAAAAATGCTAGTGTATATATATATATATATATATATATATATAAGTTATGCAAACTGTTTCATATGGCACACGTGATGCGTTCGGTTGAAGCCTCATGTTGCACTGGATTGTAGGCAGACTGTGGCAGTGTAACTGATCAAGTAAAATAAAATTCTGCAATCTTTTTAGGACGAGATGTCGATGACGACAGGAATGGACAGCAGTATGGATGAGGAGGGCGATGAGAGCAGTCTGGACGCCATGTGCGCTCAGAGCACCGCTGACTCGGGCATCAGCATGAGTCCCGTCACCAGCAGTAACACCAGTCTGCCTGTTCCTTCACCCACTTCCTCAAAGAACTCTCCTACCCATGATGCTCTGAGGCAGGACCCCGACAGCGCTTACACTCTGCCCGAGCACATACAGCCAGCAGCCCAGCAGGACACGGGTACGTACTTCTCAAGATAAAACCCCAAACCGAGACGCTAATTCACATACATAAGTTTAAAATTCAGAATCAATCTTTTGAAACCATACTGCAAATTAACATGATAAAGTCTGCATGAAATGGAAGATCTTTTCTTTCCTATTGCGATGTATATCCAAATGAAACGACTTCTCGAACAAGAAAAAATGTGGGGCGGGGCTTGGTTTTGTCCATCAGTAATTGATTAGACAGTTGTAGTTTGCTATTGGTGGATCTCATGTGAGTGACAGGTTGCTCCGCCCTCACGCCAGTAAAAACATCATCATCAGAGAAGAGAAGAGATGACGCTGCAAGAGGAGGGGAAGTTATTCTGATTAGATATAATGAGGATATTAATTAAAAAAATAATGATGTTTTAATCTGTCTCTTTTGTCCACTTTCAAACACTTCTGATTTCTTTAGGGGAGGGTCTATGGGTCAGTAAATCTATGGGCTTTTTCAGATCTTTTGAACTAATAGATGAAATAAGCTTGCGCAATTTACACATGAACACGATATGAGATGATGGAAAAACATACGGAGAGTAGCAGCTTTTGTTTTAAAACTTTGAAGAAAATTTGAAGTAAAAGTCCAAAGAGACAAACATTCAATCACACATTTTGACGGCGTAAAGTTTCTACATGAAGAGATTTCAGCTGACGGTATTTGTCATTGTGGCCCACAGGGTCCCTGGAGTCCTTGCAGGAGCCAGCGGCCATCTGTCTCACCGCTCTTAAAGCCGAGGAGGAGCTGAGGGTGGAGGAGAGCGTGGCCACCCCTGATCCAGTCACGCCGGTGAGCGCATCCGTCCTGCTTCCAGTCACAGCACATCTGTCATGTTCCTCTGCGTCTCTGTCTCATATTGTGCGTGTCTGCCTTCAGGACGAGGCGGTAATGGCAGACGGAGGGCCTCACGCTGTCTCTGATCATGCTGAGGAGGGTGAGGATTGTGCCTGTGCTCCTTAACTTCCATAGCGTATCAGGGTCAGAAATTAAGTTTTCCATTAAAGGTGCAGTAAGCGTTGAAAGTGGATCGGACCAAGCAGCACAACACACTTGTAGCCAATCAGCAGTAGTCCACTCATGATGGGGTGAGGAGAGAGAGTGAGCCAATCAGCAGTAGGGGGCGTGTCCACTCATGATGGGGGAGGAGAGAGAGTGAGCAAGAGGGAGATTTGAAGAAAGACTGTAGAATGAGAGATGGCTGAGAGACATTACAAGATAAAAAGATAAAGATAAAAGCTCAGAGGAATATCACTGGAAAAAGAAGGGTTAAGATAAGGCAAGACCTTTAGGACCCATGTTAATATTAGAAAAGCTTTCCAGCGCTGGAGAGACTGAATCAGGCTGAGGCCTGAAAACAGACGCAGAGTTGGTACTGCTCCATACACGAGTAACATTGGTTTTGCTGTGTTTCACAGAACCAAGATTATTATTATACCAAGCATTATTTTGCTTCGCTTCAGCTATGATAAACGTCCACTCTTGCATTGTGTGTTCATGCATTTTGGGGGCGGAGCAATGAAGAGAGAGGTGTGTTCAAATTTCAAATATCAACAGTGTTTCTCATAAATCACTTACTGCACCTTTAAGGGCCAATATTTGACACTGGAAGTGATTTCCAGAGGCTTTTTTAATTTTATTTTATTAACATAAGTTTACCATATGTATCTGTGTTGTCTTTTTTATGTGTATCTTGTTTATGTCAAATACTTACATTTAACCAATTGCTTCAACTAATTAGAATAATAGACTGTTGCCAATAAAATTGACCAACATCAACAAAAGCCATTATTTAATTTCAAAGGTGGAACGGAAGCTGCATATGAAATGGCTTTCAACGCTGTTTATTTACACAGACTGTTTAATGCTGCTCATAGGTGGCATACGTGTATTTACAATACAAATGCATAATGATAGCCTACATGAAAAATAGACTACATTATAATATATAAAAAAATAACATTACAGGGTAGGGCTGCAGTTTTATTACAAAAGATTACTGTCGATTTATTGCTCTTTGATATTGTTATAATGATAATTATTGTCAATTAATAGAATACAGAAAATAATTTGTTTTTGTGGAAACAGTGTGTCATATCCCTTTAGTCTGCACAGACAAAAAAAAAAAAAAAGTATGAATTAGTTTTTATGCATTAGAAAATCAAGACTTCATATTGGTTGTTTTTTAGTAGCATGAAAAACAAACGTTTATTCAAACTAGGAATAATGTACTGTGTGACTAATGTAAACGCCCCTGATTGGCCAATGCTTTCATGTGCTCAACAGAAATGCGTGTGATTGGTTGTTATGCTCAATACTGCAAAAATATCGAATCAAAATACAAAATCTAAATGTATGGCCACAATCAACACTATTCAATCATGTTCACATTTCACTTCAATCGCGTCATGATAGGTTTAGTTTATTTGTGCAGGGGCATTTTTTGCCCCCTATCTTGAATTTGGGGGCCATTTCAGTGGCATTTTTGCCCCAAGTCCCCATTAATTTCTGAACCGGCACAGAATCTATCAACTAATTACATATATTTTTTCAAAATTGTGCTTTCACAGGTGAAATGTGCAATAAGGAGCCCAAGAGCACGACAGAGGAAGAAACGATTAACAATGGAGCGATGATGAATAATGAAAAGTGAGTGAAAGTTAACATTTTCTTTGTATCTTTGGCAATAAACACTGAAATATTGAGACTTAAAGTTCTAGTGTGGCATTTCTGTGGCATCAAGCACAATTGGACAAATAATAGATGTTTTCAAACACTTCATCATCCCAGCTAACAGGGAACATTCTCAGAACATTGGCTAACGTTCTGGAAAGGCTCTCTCAAAGTTATGAAAAAACTTTCTTCCAGTTACCTGGTCTTTAATAATGCTCTCAGAACGTCGTTAATGGAACTTTTTTTAGGAAATATTTCAATCGTTTTTTTTTTAAAGCATTACTACTTGTTTCAAAACATCCACATAAACATACATTTAAAAAAAAAAAATGTACATTTAAAAACTGGACGTTTTGAACGTTCTGGGAACATTCAGAAATAACGTTTCCATAACTTTATCGAAACGTTCTTAGAACGTATTTTAGGACGTGCCATTGGTCAGGTAGTGCCACCTCAAACTCACTCCATTGGTTAGTATATTGTTGTTGTGATATGGAGAAGCCTAGTCTGTATTGCTCATGAACTTTGAGGTTTGAAGCTGTTTTTGTCCATTCTCAGTGATGCGGTGAAGGAAGAAGTTGTGCAGGACCCTTTGCTTTGGAGCGTGGCCGATGTGGCCCGTTACTTCACGTCCGTGGGTTTCCCTGAGCAGGCGCTGGCTTTCAGGACACAGGTTAGTGCTGTGGTCAAACAAACCGGTCAAGAACATGTGCTTGTTATAGTTAACCCAAAATCTAAAGAAAGAAAAAAGGTCTTCATTTTACAGTGCAAAAGATGCTGTTTTCATGATAATTAAGTACATTTTCCCCCTAATTCATATTACTATAAATGGCAGAAAAATGCACAAGACGTTTCTTTAATTTATGCTGATTTTACACTTGCAACAGCCTTGGAAAAACAAAAATTAGGATGTTTTTAAATTGCTAATTCCAGACCAGGAAATTAATAAAAAATAATTAAATTTCTGTAGTGAATATATGCATTGTACTAGTTTCTAGCTCTAAAATATTTCACTATCTTGTAAGTGATTTTAAATGATGAAATGGTGCGGTAGCGAAAAAACAAACAAACTGTTTTACAGTATTTCTTTAATGAGTTATCATTAGAAATACAACAATGGGAATACAATAATAGTTATAAAAAAAATAAAATAAAAAAAAAAACCTGAAAAGTCAAACATCCTTTTTGTACACATTGTGATAACGAGAATTAAGGTTGACACAAAAATTCTCTAGTCCGTACCAATTCCAATAAAGTGTCACTGTTATCTGTATTATTTCCGGTACCATAGCAAAAACTATGGTAACTATTTTATTTTTAATAGTGTTTGTATTCAACTTTTTGGAGAAAAAAAAGTTAAATAAAGGAAATAATTATTAATATTAATAATAATTGAGTAAATAAATAACATTAGCATGTAGACCTCACATATTGTTTCATTAAGTAAACATTGCATTAAAAAGATTCAAAGAAAAGTTAGTAATAAAATGAAAAACAAAGAAACACATTACAGGGAACAGAACTGCATTTACACTCCCGTCGCTTGCTATGCTCATCACTATTTCAGATTCAGTCCTGCATTTTTAATATGGTTGTAACTAATGAAACTTTGCAGTGTGTACTTCTATTCAAATTATGATTGGGTTATATACAGAAAGCGAGCAATGAGCGCAGGTTCTGACATCATTCCTGCACCCCTCAGTGGAGCGGATTCTGACTTATTTAAACACCTCTGATTGGCCATTGCATTCACATGCTCAACAGATATGTCTGTGATTGGCTTCCATGTTCAATGCTGCAAAAAAATTGTAAATAGAAACCTTTGACGCTCTTCACAGCGTGTTCACACAAATATGGAAAGGAGCGTTTAAAGGAAGCGGCCGCCTATCCGAGGGTACCGGATTGACCCGATACTCAATACTAAACAGTACTGCAGAAAGGCAGATATTGTTACGTTTAAAAAATTTCAGTATTGACTTGGTAACAAACTTTTGAGCACCCTAATGAAGATTTTACTTTTTCTTTGAGAATTTTACTTATTATTTGTCACTTGTTCAAAAGTTTGACAAAAAAGATACACTGCGCTTTTTTTTTTGTTTTTTTTTGAAAAAAGTAGGATCAATAGGAGTTAAATGTGTTTAATACTTTTATCAATCGATATTACTCATATGACCATATGATGATATTGGCCAAGAAAACCTAAAACATGCTTCAGTATAAGCTATAGACGACACTCTTAGGTTCACCAAGGCTGTATTTATTTGATTTAAAATACAGTAAAAACAGTAATATTGTGAAATATTATTACTGTTTAAAATTAGTTTTCTACTTGAATATAATATAAAATGTAATTTATTCCTGTGATCAAAGCTGCATTTTCAGCATCATTACTCCAGTCTTCAGTGTCACATGATCCTTCAGAAATCATTCTAATCAGCGATGTAGTGGAGGCTAAACGCACGTAAACGCCGTTTACGCACCTCCCAAAATTCGGAAATAGCGTTTGCCCACCTCCAAAGTGCGTTTATCCACCTCAAATTGCGTTTATCCACCTCTAAATTTCACGTTATTTAAGCGGACTTTGCTTTTCCAGTGCGTGATCGCCGATCGGTACATGATTCGAGCATTTGGGCCGTTAATGACAGAGCAGAACGTTGAGCGGAGAGCGCAGCGCGCCGACACACACACACACACACACACACACACACACACACACACGGAACAAAGAGAACGGCACACACGGAGCAGAAAACACACGCTCGTGAAGTTACTATACAAGCTGCGCGAGAATGAAACTTGATCGCAGCCGCAACAGAAAATCATTAAAACTAGGCAAAAAAGTGTTTTTTTCTTGTTTTTTTTTTTGTTTTGTTTTTAACAATTCATTACATGCAGCTGGTTTAATGTAATGAGCATGTCAAAACCCAACTGTACAAGACATTCAGAGGGAATCAAGCCTGCACCAGGTTAAAGACTTTTCCCTCTACAGGGAAACACTGATCCACATTTTTCTGATAGACCAAACAACTAATCAATTAATCGAGGAAATATTCAACAGATTAATCGACTATGAAAATAACCCCAAATCCCTATCATTATGTTCAAGTGCATTGCATTGGAAGCCCTGGGTATAAGCCTCCCTCTCTATCTCTCTTAAATATTTTTGTTCTCTCTGTTTTGTCATTTAGTAAACTTTATAGATTTCAACCATATTATTCCTTCTTGAGTCTCTTTAACAAGAACTTCGATTAATGTATGAATTGAATAGTGATTTTGTGACCTATGATGAGGGAACAACCAGTGATACCCTTGGTAGTACCATCAAATGATAGCCTATAGCGATGTCATCAGGATACACATACACCGGTAGGCAGTGGCCCACCTTACCGGGTGATCAAGTTGTGGTCCACCAGAATTTATAGTTTACCCACCTCTTATTTTACCACTACACCTCTGATTCTAATATGATGATTTGATGCTCAAGAAACATTTCTGATGATTATTATAAGTGTTGAAAACAGTTGTGCTGCTTTTTTAAAAAAAATTTTATCTTTGATGAATAGAAAGTTCGAAAGAACAGCATTTGTTTGAAATAGAAACATTATAAATGTCTTTACTCTCACTTTTGATCATTTTAATGTGTCCTTTGCTGAATAAAAGTATAAAAAAAATAATAAAAAAAGTAACACTTTACAATAAGGTTCATTAGTTAACATTAGTTATTGTATTAACTAACATGAACTAACAATGAGCAATATATTTGTTACAGTATTTATTCATCTTTGTTAATGTTAGTTAATAAAAATACAGCTGTTCATTGTTTGTTCATATTAGTTCACAGTGCATTAACTCATGTTAACAAATACAACCTTTGATTTTAATAACATACCGTAAATGTTGAAATTAATATTAACTAAGATTAATAAATGCTGAAGAAGTATTGTTCAATTTTAGTTCATGTTAAAGGTATAGCGGAGGATCTTTCCAAATTTTAGATAAGACCCGCCCTCTCCACTTTTTGAAAAGTTTGATTGATTCACCAGAATGATTGACAATTAGGAGGACCAATAGTTTAGACTACCCACCAGGAAGTAAAACATCCTCCGCTATACCTTTAACTAAGGTAGTTAACTAATGTTAGCTAATGAACCTTATTGTAAAGTGTTACCAAAAAAAAAAAATCCCTACTGACCCCAAACCTTTGAACGCTAGTGTACACCAACTCTTTTTATATCCAGAAGTTAAATGTCTTGGATCGGTGCCGCAGATCTCCAGTAACCTTTGTATCTTCCAACAGGAAATAGATGGGAAGTCCTTACTGCTGATGCAACGCAGTGATGTGTTGACCGGTCTGTCGATCAGACTCGGCCCCGCTCTCAAAATCTATGAGAATCATGTGAAGGTACTGCAGAGAAGCCAGTTTCAGGAGGACAGCCGCCTCTTCTCATAGTGCTGGTTTTCAGCCAAACAGACTGATATGCTCCTGGTTCAGAGAGTGCTGGCCATGAAATGAGGGGAAACCTTAACTCTTTAAGACTTGATTTGCACAATCCTCCTCAGCCGATCGTCTCTTCTTCCTGGTGAGGACATGCCGCATGATTCAGCCCTGCCGTCTGTTCTTCTGTTCTGTCCTGTCGGCGTCCGTCTGTCCGTCCCTCACAGGGCTGATGGGACCATTCATCTTAGTAGAAGTGTTATTTTTTTTTCTATGGTGGAGCTTTTCATTCACCAGTGTTTATTGTCAGATATCATTTTCAGTGTAGCAATATTGTATAAACATTGTTCTTGTCCAATTAAATGTGCGATGTTTTACGGCAGTCTTTAAATGGACATGCAAAGTTAGGAAATAAATTCCAGTTTCAGAATCTGAAACTGCACTTGTGGCATCAGTCTTTTCTGTTATGCACCTGCATCGCACCTGCCAAGAAGAGACATGGAGCGAGGTACTAGCTATGTTTCCAACCACTTATTTTAATGGGAATTTCGGGATATTGCATAAAAACTCGCTGGATGGAAATGCCAATATATGCATAAATTCTAATAAAAAACGTATGTGTTCAATTGTGGCGGATAAAATTGTATCCGATAAGAAGCCCAGACAGCAACATAGTGTCGGCCCAGATCCGGCCCACATCTGGTGCGCGTTGAATCCACATACCAGATGTGGCCCGGATCTGGGCCGACACTAATATGGGCTTTTGTACCGGGTAATTCTAGAAACTTTGTTCACCAGGGTGGTTCCCCGAGAACTAATGGTTCCCTTAGGAACGTTTTCCTGGTTGCATTCACAGCACCAGTAGGAACCATTAGGAAGTGATGAAGCCGCGCTCGTTGTTGTTACTTTTACTTTGACGGCGTTGAGAACGCCACAGCCTGAGCTCACAGTGCTCGCATTCTCCGTGCTCATTAGTTTACGATCTGTCTAACATTCCTGTCTAATACGTTATTAGATAGAACTGTTATATACAGAAAGACAGTATATGAAAAGGTATTAGCGTTTGCCGTGTGGTTGATGTCCAATGTCGATAGCTGAGCAGAAATACATAATCATGTTTGGCTTGATCCCCTCAAAGTTGCGTTGGATTTTCTCCTTAGCGTAAAGAAGACTATCACTGTTTTCCATGTCCGTAGAGTTAGTTTGTGGAGTAAACATATAGGCTATAAACTGTGTGTTTACATGTCTTTTTTAAAAATGGTGGCTGCATGCGTTCGGCCAATCAGCGTATACTAATGTCACTGGTAGTTCCTATTGTGCTGGGTAAAACCTACTCTGAAGTAGGAGCTAAATTAGTTCCTCCAAAAAAGGAGTTCCTAGAACTAAAATCATTCATAGTTCCTGCGTTGCGAACACGCCGAAATCCGGGTACTTCCGCCAATAGTCCGGTGCGAAAGCCCCTTATGATGTTGCTGTCTGGGTGACATGCATAAACTACGATGGAAAAACATTTATCAATTAAATGCTGCATTCACGCCATGTCGTAAGTACCATAATTTAGTGATGATAATGCGTGAGTTCTACTCTAAGCTGTTCATGTTCTCAGACTGGGAATCAACACCTAAATGTAGGTGCGTTCACGCCATTTTATTACCGTAATTTCCTGATTTGTAAAAAGCTTTCACATCCTGGTAGAGCTCGTAATTAGAGCTTGTAAGATGGGAATTGTCTGAGAGCTCGTACCACGTGACTGCTGCTGGTTCATTTAGATGTGGATAGTGTTGCCATAGGAATGCATAACTCCCAGTCCAAGAACATAAATAGCTCCGAATATAATGCCACGTGTTGTCGAGACTACGGTAATTACGACACGGCGTGAATGCAGGATGAATTTGCTCTCCGAAAATTAGCTGTGTTCACGCCATGTCGTAATTACCGTACAGAAAAATCTGTATGCTTTCGAAACGCTGGCGCGGTACTTTAGTGTCATACACCGATCGGTCTGCACAGCGCCGCGTCAAGTCCAACACACCTTAAATCTGCAGTGGCCACGTAATACAAGTCGTAGCTCTCAGAAAATTACACGTTGTAATTACAAGTTCTACAAGCATGTGAAGGCTTTTTAAAATCGTTACAATAATTATGACATGGCGTTGAACGCACCTATTGTCAGGTTACAAGTTGTAATTACGAGTTCAACGAGGATTTGATCGCTTTTTGTAATTTTGTCAAAGTTCTAATCTCGTAATTACGGGAATTACGACATGGCATAAACACCTAAATCACTCAATGCGCAACAACAAATTCATGTGATTTTGCCTCAACAGAGGATGTGATTGGATAACTGAACTAACCAGCAGACCAATCGCATCACAGCATCTCAAATGTTGGTTTGATCGTTCTGAAATGCCTGAGCCAAAGTCTGTCATGGTTAAGTTCCCTCCCAGAAGCGTCTCACATGATTGCTTTGCCAAACATCAGGCATGTGAATGCAAGATAACACGACCGCGTTTATTGCGTTTCCTCTGCGTGCTCTGAGACACAAGGCATTCATGATAGAGGAAAAAAAGAGCCTCCGTTTCTTCCCCCGATTGCAGCAACTTCCATTTTTATTACAGCTATTTTGTGCCAATTTCCCAGGAAGTGACCATTTTGCTCTTGAACACATGGGATGGAAACACTGCTTTGTGAATGTTTTATGCGACATGCCAATTTTGCACGTAAATAACAATGCTTTGATTCCAGCACTGCACAGCAAACTCATTTACTGCGAGAGAAGCGTTCATATTTGATGAAATAGCTGGAGAGAAAGCATAGTTGATTGTGATTCAGGTGGCCGAATCTCACATAAACAAGTCCAGTCACATTTCAGCCCAAAGAAATTGAGTAAGAAATTACACTACTGTTCAAATTGGGGGTCAGTAAGATTATTGTTTTAAAATAAATGAACACTTTTATTCAACAATGATGCATTCAATTGATCAAAAGTAAAAGGAAAGACATTTATGTTGTAACAAAATTTGTCCATTTGAACCTTATATTAATCAAATAATCCTAAACAAAAAAAATGCATTAACAAAAAATATTGTGCAGAACAACTGTTTTCAACACTGATAATAATGTTTCTTGAGCATCAAATCATCATATAAGAATGATTTCTGAAGGATCATGTGACACTGAAGACTGGAGTAATGATGCTGAAAATTCAGCTTTGATCACAAGAATAAATTATATTAATAAAATGTATTAAAATAGAAAACAGTTGTTTTAAATTGCAATAATATTTCACAGTATTACCGTTTTTACTGTATTTTTTATCAAATAAATGCAGCCTTGGTGAATATAAGAGGCTTACTGACTGACAAAAACTTACCACAAACTTTTGAACGGTAGTATATCATTTGCTTTAAAGCTACACTGTGTAGGATTTTCTCCCATCTAGCGGTGAAATTGTTTATGACTACCAACTGAATATTACTTTCTAGCCCCTCCCATTCCGAGGGTGTTTTAACTCCTACGGTGGCCGTATTACTCCAAATCTGCCGGCAGTCGCGAGTAATCTCCCCCTCGCATTCGTCCAGGGGGGCAGGGTTTCATATTATTTTGAAGTTTCCCCGGCGCCGCCATTGGCTAGCGGACCATCACCTGCTGTTAGCATCCCATTGACTCCCATTCATTTTGGTGGCAGCGAATAACTTTACATCTGAGGCGTTTAAAGACTCCATTTGTCCATTATTTATTTCTAAAGAAACACGAAAATGTATAAAAGGCTCCATTACCTTGTATCTTACGTTATGGCCCCGTAGAAGCAGTTTTTGTAAAAATAGGCTAACGATTGCGTCATAACCACGCGACTCTCTGTCTCACAGTAGAGAATTACCGTATGGACAGGAGGAGAAGCTCGCGGGCAATCGGGGGGACGTGGAGGCAAAATGACAAAGTAATTAATCAGAATACTTAGCAAAAGTTGCTCCTGCTTCTAGCTCATGGACACCTCCTACTCACACTCTCCGTCTCTGCAAGTTTCGGAAGGGAATGATTCAGATTTCTCTTGGCACAGCTACTAGAAGACAGACAGGTTGCTCACGCCACATCCACGTCGTCAAGCTCAGTTTGAGTCTGCGCAGTACGGTCAGCCATCAGGAAGTGAGAGCTTCTAATTGACTTCACTTGTCTCCATTGAATCCAATGGGGTCGCTGTGTCCAGTTTATATACTGTCTATGCATTCGTCACGGTGGCACTGCGTGTAAAAACGCGAAAGGCGAAGCTTGAATTTCCAGGTATGTCCCTCTTTGGCTAAAGTATTTTCAAGATGGAGGCGCAACATGGCTGCCGCCACTCGAGCGACTTGCTCATATGTATTCTAAATGGCAGATTCTACGCTTTCGAGAATACTTGATTAGTTGGTAGAAATAATTACACATTAATGAGCACATATCATTTTGAAAGAACAAAGTGTTTTTTGCTAAGAATCAACTTAAAATATTACACAGTGTAGCTTTAAAAAATGAGGATGATTAAGATGTTTTTCATTATGTCATTATTTTCATAACAGTTAAGCACCCCTAAGAACCTTAATGGTCTTAAAAAAGAGGCTTCACTTTTAAAGAAAAATATGTGTTTCTTTGAAATATACCCTTGACATGTTCATCAGTTTCACCCAGGTAATGTAAGCCAATCTGATAAAGGTTTACCATAAATTCACACAATAAAAATAAATAAAAAAGCAATAGCATAAAATAGTTGCCACGTCAGATGTATTGCTTGGAAATACATCAGTCAAGTGAGGTGATATATATCTGCTACATGCAAATGAATCATTTCTGAATAATGAATCGAGTCTGTTATATTTGCCTCAGGATAAAGGCACAGAACGGTCTTTAATTCACATCGTGGCTTCTCACCACAGACAAAAAGAGTCTCTTTGGATTTCTAGGTTGTAGTACTTTGTCTGCTAAGTGTTTGCATTCCTATACATTTGCACAATTTTCTGTATTCATGTGTATGAACTAAAATATTTTTTAAATTTATGATTATTAAAATAGAGCGACTTTACTTGATATAAATACAACATTACAGTGTCTCAATTTACTGCAGTTATTTCATACAATAATATATATTAAGACTTGCTGAATATGTATAAACTAGCAAAATACTGAATACTGATTTATATTTGTAAAAAAAAATATCAGTGGTGTGTTTTCCTGCTATAGGATGAAAGGCAGGATTGGGGAGCGCAGTGTGGGATACTCTTTGAACTCCTTCAGGTAGCTGCGATGCTTTCCTTTGGCCCAAATCGTCATCTGTATGAATCCCACCGCAGTGAAGAACAACACGGGCACACACTGGGTCATCAGTGTGAATCCAATCCAGGAGCCCAGCTACAGAAGTACAGAAACCACAGCTTCAGCTTCAGGGACTGTTATGAACTCTGTGTGACCAGTAGAGGTCAGCATTTCATTATTTGTAATGGGCCGTTCACACGGCAGGACACGTTCATGTCAAGGGGGTCTATAGTGGTCTATAGTGCGGCAGGGATGATGTATTTTTGTCAGACAAAACCTAAAAGGAGTTGCATTTTAGCACTTATGGTTGAATCAACCGGATTTTTTTCTTTTTTGTATTGGGTTTTTGGTTAAATGCATGAAATAAGGTCTGAGGTGATTTTTCAAAATTTTCCCGCCCCTTTTTCAGCGCTGCGCTCGTTGTGTTCTGTCGAAGGTAATGAAGGTAAGATCTTACAGATTTATGAATAACCCGCCTGTTTTAAAATCTTCCCAGTCTACTGAAATTTTTTATGACATCTGCTTCAAACATTAGAATGCTCAAGATAACTTTCGTTAAGTCTACAATAAATAAATCCTCTTCACCAGCTAATTACTCCTCGACAGCATTGCCATTTTATACAGAGCTACAGCAGAAACGGAAGTTCAAAGACAAAACTCTAAAGATGGCTGCATGCTTGTTTCTCTAGTGCATAAGGTCTTTACAGAGGTTGACTGGGCAATTAAACATCAGCCTGAACGGTAAATTCATCTACTCAAGCTATACTTGGATGTTTAAGTCGTTTCAACTTAAATTACATTAAACTGAATTTGATGAATTTGTTGAATCTTGTTTAAAGGTATAGCGGAGGATGTTTTACTTCCTGGTGGGTAACCTATACTATTGGTCCTCCTAATTGTCAATCATTCTGGTGAATCAATCAAACTTTTCAAAAAGTGGAGAGGGCGGGTCTTATCTAAAATTTGGAAAGATCCTCCGCTATACCTTTAACTTATAAAAAATTTGCTTAACTTATTTTGATGTGTTAAAAGCAATGTAAAAACATATGTTGTCAACTTATTGATCATATATTTTCTTACAATGTAGTGTGCTCATCGCGCACTTGTGAACTACTCTAATTCACACTTTCAGGGAATAAAAAAAAAAAAAAAAAAAAGACTGTGGAAGCTTAGGGATGGTGATGTTGAAGTCATGTGACCATGGTGTAGTTCGTTTATAGTGCAACAGTGAGGTTCTGGAAGTAAAAGCTCGAAAATAGATTTTTTTTTACTATAACTTGTAAATCGTTAAATACAGGCTTACTGGTTGTTAACCAATTATATTTGCTTCTGTTGAAGACGTCAGCCTGCATTATTTCAATTTTTTTTTTTTTTATAATTGTGTTTAATAGCAGAACTCATTGAGGAAAAAATACATTACCCATGATGCTGTACAGAAAATTCCACCAATCAGAGTCACGGCACGCAAATTGTGTCAAAAGAGCTCTTAAACTCTGCCCACTCCCATGAAGCACCACGAATGCCATAATCGAGTCAGTGTCTCTACGCCAGGTTTGCGCAACAAAATTAGCCCAATTGCTATTCAAAACCCGCCCAATCACAGCCAAAACTAGCCCAATCACGTCACTTCAACCCGCGGACAAAAAAACCCGCGGCAACAGTGTAAAAGTTGCCCAACTCCGCGCGTAAACGGCATACTTGGCAACACTGCCTTACGCTTTCAAAGTACTTAAATATTCGAATATATATGCATATTTTGCAATACAATTAAAATATATTGTTTTTATACATAATATAATCAACATTTGTAAATGAGTAGTTTTATATTTCCCAATAATTTTCTATTTAATAATGCCATTTGCAATGCTTCATGGGAAGTCGTTAAAGGGATACTTCAGGATTTAGCATTAAGCTTTGTATTAGTAGAAAACCTGTAGTATTTTCGAATTACCGTGCTTTCTACCCTCATATCCCCCTGAGATGAGAGATTTATGTATTTTTTGTCTGGAAAAAATCCTCCGATGACGCAAAAATCGTCATTTTGCGTCATCAGAGGATTTTTTGGCCAGAGGCTGAAGACTACAGCCAGTAGTAGGGGCTGTCCCGCATGTTTTCAGCCCGCCCATAGAGGGTGGGATCTCACTCACAGAATGTACACAGTAGCCTATCAGCCGTCTTTCTTTGGAAGCTAAGCTAACAGGCTCTTGTTCTGTGGAGAAAGCTGAGTAGTAGGAGAAAGCCGAGTACTAGGGGTTACCATCCTCTTTTTCCCGGACATGTCCGGCCATCGAGATCGTCCAAAATGTCCGGGATTCGGCTTTTGGTTTCTGCAGTCGCCATTCATTGTTTACATGCACACCTTTTGTTTCAATCTAACTGAATTTATTCCGATTGGTAAATCTGAATGTAGCGTTTACATGAACGCTAAACAAGTGATCGGTTGATGTGCGTTTTAACATTGCTAAGAAAATTCCCGCTCCTCCGTGAGAGATACGAGACCGGTGCGTCTCAGTAATCACGCCACCGGCCTCGCGCCGTTCTCCCGCGCCCCTCAGCCTCGTCCTGCTCGCCACAGTAAACATGATGAATGGCGACTGTAGAACGCAAAAGCCGAATCCCGGACATTTTGGGCGATCTCGAAATACCGGGCAAACTCATCACGGAGTCTCACTAGTAGCCTAGCCTTCTTGTTTTCAACTGCGCTCTCTTACCGGTAGGCATAGCTTGGGAGTGGCCTCATAGGGCAGCGAAGCAAGTGCATTCTGGGAGTTGTTGTCTTTCATCCACATCCGCCAAAAATACATTTTCTGGCTTTTCTCAGTCTAGAAAGCTCCAAATTCAAAAATAATTTCACATTTCTTCTACATAAATGACCTATTTTAAATACACATTCATCTTTCCAGAGGTGAAGTATCCCTTTAAGTACACAGTCTTAAACATTTGTATTTTTGTCTGATTTTCAAATATGTTTTTGTTCCAAATCAAAGTTTGTAGTGTTGTTATTCACCTCGTAGCTGATTGTCTTGGTTCATGGCTTATAATGCTTTATAAATAATGTTTTTAAATTCCCGTATGGGGAAAAAAATTGATAAAGGGCGGGAACTAATGCACTTTAGCCTACGTTTCGCTTTTTACTTCTGGCGACTGCATTTAGGCTTCAAAATTCATAAAAGTTGTGTTCAGTTGTGAATATTATCGTGATGACTGAAACATGTAAGGATCATAAACTTATTTTCAAAAGCAAATGGAAAAATCCTATTGGGTTTTTGTCAAGGGAACCAGGGAGATGCTTAACTTACAGGTTGATCTACACAGACAGATCATCACTGCCACTCACACCGCAGTCACTCATGGGTCTCACCTCATATGTGTAGTTTGGGCATGAAACAAGCGCAAATATCCATGTAAAAGGATTCTTGGTTGGATAAGGAATCTTCTTAACCTTTGTGCCTTTATAAAAATAGAAAATAAAGCAATTATATTAACAAAACCATAGTGGCTGACTTTGGATTTAGGATTTATTCGGTAGCTTTTACCAGATAGTTTGAGATTACGCAGAGCCATGTGAATCGACAAGCTGCCCAGTTGACAGAACTGTAAAAAGCACAAATCAGTAACTGAAGAACGCTGATAAGACAGATACACAACACATTACAGGAGGAGGCAGTGCAGTGGAAAGTGCTTACTAGAAAGATTCCCAGCGCTGCCTTCACCTGCTTCTCCCCATAATCTGCATGTAAACAGACTGACTTTAAAGACAGCAGTTCAGAATACAGTAATAATCTGAATGACAAAGAGCAGAGTTGAGTGATGTATTACATACATGGCGGCGTGTAGAGAGGGTGATTGATGTAATAAGCCATCCATGCAGCAGAGCACCAGTAATAGGAGCCGTTCTGTTGAAGAAACAATTGTAATGTGATTTACAGACTCCCTGTTTAAAAAAAAAAAAACATTTAAATTACTGGGATTATTTTATTTTATTTTACTCAGATCCGGCCCACATCTGGGCCATGTGGAATCCACGTGTACCAGATGTGGGCCGACACTATGTTGCTGTCTGGGATGTGTGATGGAGCAGGGTTGAAGCTAAACTCTGAAGGACTATGGCCCTGCAGGAACTGAGTAGATGGGTAACTAAAGACGGGTAACAAGCGTCCCCTAAAACTATAATTTCGTTGTTTATGTAACACCCTGACCTAGACCAGGGACTGTAACAATTGGGGATCAACTTAGACCCCAGAAAACTGTTTGTTTTTCAGTGCATTTTTCTTTCCTGTGCTGGTGCATTTTCTAATTAAACAGGAAGTTTACAATGATTTGCATTTGATTTTGCTACAAGTGCAGGATGAGTCATCAATATTCTTGGGTTGTTTCCTGGAATTGAAGGTCTGAGTATGTCTGCTTAAAGTTTATCTGTCACATTTTGGAGTACACTGGCAAATAGATGAACTCAAATTTCAAGTCGTTTTGATTTTATGCGGTCTTTAAACTGAGCATGCTAAAAACATGCATCTGTCTTCTTGGAATTAAATAAGGAAACAGTCTGTAGAAATATATTCAAATATGTTTCACTTCAATCAAAACATACACTACCATTCAAAAGTTTTAAGTACTTTCTTTTGTAAGAGAAGAATGCATTAAATTTGATCAAAAGTAACAGGGAAGACCTCTACATTGTTAAAAGATTTCTGTTTCAAATAAATGCTGTGTTTTGAGCTGTTTACTCAAAGTATCCTGAACAAAGAATCAGTTTCCACATCATATATGAAGCAGTACAACTGTACAACTCTTCATCATATCAGAATGATTTCTGAAAGATCATGTGACACTAAAGACTGGAGTAATGATGCTGAAAATTCAGCTTTACCATCAAATGACACTAAAATAAAAATAAATAAAATAGTAAATGCATATTTTAAATTGTTATGTTTCTCAATATTACTGTTTTATTTTTTATCAAATAAATGCAGCCTTGATAAACATAAAATACTTTCAAAAACATAGTTTTCAACAACAAAAATCATACCGACCCCAAACTTCAGAATGATAGTGTATGTAAATATAAATAACACTGAAACACACACACATACACACAACTGTTATGCATCCTCACTTTGAAAATGTTGCGCATCGGCATGGTGCCATGGGAGAAGCGGTGGACGAACAACGTCTCCAAGATTCGCTTCCCATAGTGGAAGGAGTGACACATACAGGCTATACTGTGGAGAACAGACAGAAATTCGGTTTATTCTTGAGAGACATCAATCAAATGCTTCTCAACCTAATTCCCAAAATACACTTGTGGTTCAGTATGGTTGACCAGTAGGTCATCTGTTAGAAGATACTGTTCCCACTGTCCATGGCCTGAATCCAGCAGTAAAATCACATCTGAGGGCAGTGGGCTTCATGATACTTACTGCACAACCAAATGCTTGCTGGCGGTGAACTCATACTTGGGAGTGTAGATTAAAGGGAGTCGAAAATAAAACAGCAGGTATATGACAAGTGGTCCAATGCACTCGATTAGGAACACCTGCAAACACACAATGATGAAGTCAACATAAAACAGTGGACACCCATTTTAATTCTGTAATGGGAAGTATGTGAAAGGACATTCAGAAGGAAAAATGTGATTAAAGGTTCTTCATGGAACCACAGATGCTAATAAAGAATTTTTATTTTTAAGAGTGTATCATGCAATGAATTTGACATAATAAGACAAGGACATGCAATAAGAAAGTAAACATAACCCTAAACTGTAAAAACATAAAAAATAAAAATAGACTGCCTATAGAGTCAGACTATATATTTATACAAGAAGTTAGTTCTGGATCTCGAATCTGATTGGCTGAGAGACCATTTCACAATTTGTATCACTCCGCTAGTTTCTGCCAGATACTGGCAGCATTTCTCACAGCAAGTGTCAATGGCAGAGGAGCAAACCCACTATATTTTTACAAATACAACCATTATTGTGTCACACAGAGTTTTTTTAGGTGAGAATTTAGTTGTTGACCCTAAATATGTGATTTATATATAAACAAAGCGCCTTTTTGAAAATTTGCTTTGAAGTTTTCGGAGATGTGTAAGCTCCGGGCCGTCAGCGTCGGTCCAGCGCTCATGTTCCTGCCAAGAACATCTTTATATCAGCCAGTCCTTCGGGAATTTGCCACTGGCTTCTGCACGTCCTGATTTTGCTGAGTTAGACGCGTTCCTGGGTCAACATATTTTGTTGATCCTGGAACAACATTCCTGTCTGAAAATTTTACCCTGGCCCTAAACCTAACCCCACACATAAGTTATCCCTGAAATCAGAGGGAAATGATGGTGAATAACACTGATGTAGAAGCACCTAACCCTGGTTGTAAGCCTAAACTTGACATAAACTGTAAACTTGTCCCTTAAATCTGACTGATTAATTGGAATGTTGTTCCAGGATCAACAAAGATGTTGATCCAGGAACATGTACTTGGTGAAATTACATATAAGATAAGAATAAAACTAAGAATAAACCGTTGTATCAATGAAAAACCATGTGAGCTATCACAGAGAATTCTGGGAATGTCAGTTTATGTTTTTTACTGTAAATTATATAAGTTGTTCTTTTTCAATTACAAAAAAAACATACATTTAACAGTGTTTTACAGTAAAGTGGCATCTAATGTGAAATGTCCCGTTAGATCTATTACAGTTTTTCACTGTATCGACTTATTACAGTGTATGCCTCCCATGTGCTGACATCATCCTGCCCCGTATGAGTCAGGACAAGGGTAGGCTACACGTGCAGAAGGTGAATGGGAGGCGAACGGGATCAACACCTGCAGTGAAACGGTGTCAGAGAGATTACATGTTCTAAGAAACAGGATTGATTACTGGGGAGGTGAGAGAAAACTGAACCAGGGGATTGTGCACATACCTTACAACCACTGAGCAGACTTTTACATGAGCTGGACAGATACAAACAAACCTTTCACCTTCTAACATGCCAGGGAAAGATTACATGCCACAAAGATCATAATACTGAATCTAAATTCTGATTGGATGAGCCACGTTCAAAGCCATTGTAAAATGCTAATTGCGCAGCTGTGAACGCACATTATTAATGTTCCTCTTCCATGTTTTAAAGCCTCTATGACTTTCTTTGGTACACAAAATAAGTTATTAAGCAGAATGTTCAAGCTGCTTGAAGATATTCAGTAAATTCAGTTCCTCACACAATGAACAATTGTGTTGCTAAGAAGAACTTTTGTGTTCAAGACAAAATTTTCATTTAAATTTAAATTAAATTGTTTCCCTCCATTTCCGAGTTTGAGCTCCATATTCTCCTATAGCTATAACATATTATATGAGCCAAAGAAGCCTGATGTGTCAAATATGATACTCAACAAAACAAGACTTTTTTTGTAATATTTTGTCTAAAGGTTTATTAAACTTTTTATTTCATATGCCAGGATTTACAGGTTTAATACTGTCACTCTTATTTATGTTTATTTTTTTTTTAAATAAAACAGTTTGAAAATTAGCTTCTGTCAGGATATGTTCGGAATGCAATAGTTTGTATCACCTTGTTTTCATTTGCTCTGTTACTGTTTCCTTTGTTTTGCCACGTTTCTTCTCTTCGTTTATTGCCATGGTTACCAATTATGTTGCACACCTGTTTCATTATTTGTCCATATCTTGTGTATTTTAGCCCTGAGTTAAGTTCTGTCTGAGCCCAAGCCAGTCGCAGAGTCTGACCATGTGCAAAAGCCGGCACCAATGTCCGTCTCTGTGGGAATTTTAGTGGAGATTGAGATTGAGTGTTTCCTGCCACAGATGAGTGTTTGCTTTGTCCGGTCTCTACAGGAATATATGACTCTATTGACAATGTCAGTTCACTAAGATTCCAGTCTCCGCTGGTTCCGCCCAGTCTCTTGTCTGCTTCGTTGCCGCTGGTTCCGCCCAGCCTCCCACTCCCTCCTATTCTGCCAACTCCCTCCAGCTCCTCACCTTCGTCTCTACTTGCTCCCTTCAGCTACTCGGCTCTGCCTTTGGTGGCTCTGCCATGCTCCTTGGCTCCACCTTGGTCTTCCCTTTCTCCAGCCCCGCCTTGGTGTAAGGATACCCGCCTTGGTGTAAGGATACCCTGGCTCCAACTCAGGCCTCCAAGCACAAAACTCCACATCAGCCCGCTGACCCATTGGCTCCAACCCTCCTCATCTCCACTGTAGACTGTCATCCCACTGGCTCTGGTGGGCTCCCTTGTCCATCTGGACAGACGTCACCTGGTTTCACCACGGGCTTCTAGGCCTTCAGCTGCGCCTCAGCCTTTCACTCTTTTGGCTCCACCAGGCTTTGCCTTCCCTCTGGCTCCACCATTGTCCTCTGTCGCTCTGGCTCCGCCACGGTCTTCCGAGTCCCCATCTCTGCCTTGGACCCACAAGCCATCGGCTCCGCCTTGGCCCTCCAGACCAGCGGTGTCCCCCTGTGTCTTTGGCTCTTCAGCTCCACCCTAATCTCCATCTATGTCGGCAGTCCCCTTGGTTCCACCCAGATTCACTGCTGAGGCTCTCATTCCATCAGTTGTGTTTTGAGCATTTGTCCTTATGACTTGGATCTGGGTTGCTCCCTGGCTTTGTCCTTGTGGCTCTGTTATAGGTTGTTCCCTGGCTTCTCCCTCCATCATCTCCATGGCTCCTCCCTCTACCAACTCCACCCTTGGACTCTTCCTCCTGCTACTTTCTAAATACCCTTTTTTCTGTTTTTCTCCCTCCTCCCACCACTACAGTGTAGTTTCTGTTTACGGTGCCAAAGGGAGCCTTACGGGAGGTGGGAGTTACATCAGGTTTGTTCTGTTTTATGGACTTTTAGTCCACCGTGTTTTCCTGTTTTCTGTTCCTGTTTCCTTTGTTACCCACGGCCTCAGACTTAATTTGTTGCCATGCAATTATGTTGCACACCTGCTTCTTGTTGAGTTTGTCATTACCTTGTGTATTTAAGCCCTGAGTTTAGTTCTGTCGATTGTCCTGTATTGTCTGTGAGTTGAAGCCAAAGCTGTTATGTTTTTGTACACCTGCGATTCCTGTTTTGGATTATCTTTGTTTTGTTTATCAATACATTTAAACGGCTGATATTAAGATTTACCTCTCCCTACTCCTTCATCTTCATCTGCCTAACTCAACCTGACAGCAACATTGTCATTACAGCAGAAATACCAAAATATTTTCTGGGGCCTTTGAATATTGTCTTGGCGTCCAAACAGGTTGAGATTGAGAAACACTGATGTATGTGATTGTGTTTCAATTGTTGTTTGTGTGTTAGTCAGAACACTCACAGTTCCCCAGGTCATCTGGGATCCCAGGTCTTTAAAGTAGAAGGTTGCAGTGGTTCCTACAGGGAGCTCCTGCAGGATATCCTCATCTCTTAAGGGTTTTCCTTCTGAAACAATAACCGCATTTCTTTAAGAGATCAACAATTAACTTATATTTTAACATATGAATATAGTGAGATAATGTGGGTGTCACTCCTGTAAATAAGTGAACTGTGTGTGAATGTAACCGTATTAAGGACTCAAATACAGGACTGACAACTGTATTCTGCTGCCGTGTAAAAGTGACCTATATGTAGTCAGTTCTCCTCTTCACACTGATGCAGTTCATCCCATTAACTATGAACATGATCCTATACCCTGATAGCACATAAACATCTTAGAGACGTCTATTTGATGTCTGCATTTTAAGATGTTTATCAGATGTATTTACACTGCACTTTATTACACTTTTTTATTTTCATTATAAACACTACTTTTTTTATATTCATTTTGAACACTACTGACATTTGAAAACTATTAAACATTTTTCGCGAAATGTTTTAAAATAAAATAATAAATGTTACGATGCATGCCACTTGTTTTGATATTGTTATATAATGAAACGATAATTTGTTACCAATTTCAGTTGCAGGCTAATTCACACATTTTGGCGTTTTTATTTTTTTAAGTAGGCCATATTTTTAAAGTGTCCAAATACATTTTAAACAACCGTTATAAAGCAGATGTACTCACTTGGGTCCAGGCATAAAGCCTGTCTGGCAGGATACCATTGTGGATCTGTGGAAATTTAAGCCTGACATGTAAGACTTTGCTCAACCATTATTTCAATGTCATCAACTTATCAGTAGAAAGCTATTTAAAGAAAGGCTTTGCGTTTTCATAGCTTCTTTAGCACAGAGCACAACTTACTTGATTTGTGGAACAGAGACTTAATGTCCAAAATAGTGGCTGTTGGCTCTACCTGCAGAAAGATAGACATGCTGCTAAATATATAGGACATAAAAACAGCAACATTCTGTTTTTTCAATTATCAAGCATATATATATATATATATATATATATATAAAATGTTAACTACTGCAATTTTCCTCCTCACGCAGTCATAAATCAGGTTTACTCTATTCTCGACATGCATGTCTAAGCAATGGATCTCACATAGGAATCTCTGGAAGCTCGGAGGACATGATCATGTTCCAAAAGCAACATGACTAATGCAAAACCTGACCGATAGTGACCACCTTATTACTACAAAGTTACAGCATGAGCATTAGTTGTGCTCTAATTACTGTTGGCTGTAGCGATCTGGCATTAATAACAGCTGATGATTGCAGATGATTTCTTTACTTCTCTGACTGTATTATGTTCAGCCTGAGAGTCGCAATCTAAACACAGTACTATTTTTAAATAAATGCAACAACGACACGACAGTCCTGCCACTGTTTGCAAGTAACTGTCTGTCCTTTGTGTGGTATTTAGGCTTTTATAAACCCCACTAAAAAGCACATACCTTATCAAGGAGCAGTAGTTTTTCCCGGGTTTTGATATGTAGTATCTCCACCTCAAAGTAAACAATTCGTCTGGCTTTTTTCGGAGGTTTTGGCCTGGGTTTAGAGGGAGCAGGAGCTGCTGCGCCATCACTCTTTCCTGATTTTGCCTCTAAAGCTAACGTATCCATGACACCTCCTCAAACTTTCTGCACGCTGAATCCTGTGTTTAGTCCGTTGTTCAAAGGTCTGTCACATCCCACATATCACGCATAAGTCCTCAAGTTCTTCATAATAAATCCAAAACTCAACTCAAGTTCCTCTCCGTTGAATGAATGCAGAGGAGTGACAGAGAACGAGTGCAGTGTGATTGAAATATCTCCCACCTCTTAACACCTGAGGGGTGACCATCACAACCACTCCTCTGAAGACGAAATATGAGAGTCCCAAGACATAATCCATGGATTTTCATGAAGCTAAATTTGAAAGCAGGAAGCCCCGTGACCTTGTGGGACTCAGGCCAGTTCAGTAGGACATGGTCCGTACCTACACAGTGCCTACTCTAGGGTTAGGCTAGTGTGCATCTCTACAGGATATTAATACATTTGCATTGCAAGCAGTGTCATGCAATGAATCTATTTGAGTTTGTCCATGGCCACACCAGAGATTGGACTTGGCTTCAATAAATAAGCCACTTCTCTGGTATCTAGAGGTTCTCACATTAGGTTTGGGCAAGTCACTGCCGTACACAACTCATTTGTGTCTGTCAGCCGTAAGCCGATCAGACAAACATACTGAGAGGCAAAGTGTCTTGAATTATCTGGTATATTTACAAGGGCAGTTAGTTAGTTTCCATCACCTGTTCTCGGGCTTTGAGGAATGTACAGGATTGTACAGAACAGTGTTATTTTAGTATCATTGAGATACTATTATGGTTTATATTAATATTTTGAATTAGGTTTTTATTTTTCCTCCATAATTTTTATTGTTTTTGTCATATTTAGTAGTTATTTTTAATTTTTATTTCAGTTTTAGTTATTTTTGTACATCAGTTGTGAGAGTGAGAGTGAGAAATATAGCTGAAATTAAATAAAGTTTTTTAAATGTTTTTTATTTTTTTATTTCAGTTTTATTTATTTTATTTCTTATTCTAATAACGCTATTTTTATTTCTATGTATTTTGGTACAGAACAGCAGATTATATTTAGTTTGTTTTATATTCTAATCACAGAATATAAATTCAAATCATGAAAGAGTTTATTTCAGTGAGGAAAAAGGGTATATTTACACGACAACAACGATGTACTAAAAACGGGAAATTTCTTCCTTTGCTTTTTCCGCGTACAGACTAGCCTGGAAATCCAGACCTAAATCTAAAAGATTAATGGTCTGGTGTCGACTAATGAAAATATTATAATATTATAATTATGATAATATTCATCCATAGGCATCTTGCAATGTTTATTAATGACTTCGACGTCACAGCGCTGTCGTCATCTGTTTAGCTCGCCTCTGGCCCGCCTATATCAGATAACCCGATGTGATTGGTGCAGCTCAGATCGAGGGGCATATTTAATGAGCATTGTTACTCGACACCAGAGTAACTCGCTGAGCAAATTCAACTTGTGCTCTCGCGAGAACTCTGGTTTACCAGGGTACGTACAACGCTGTCGAAACGATCCCCGTTCACACGGATCCGCGAAAACAACTAAAAACGTAGTATTATTCATGCCAGGCCAGTAGTTGGCGACATCACTTTATAAAGAAACATACGCGCCTGTAGACTGTGTTACGCATGCTTATGACATCACCGCTTTCACAAATTCACATTTTTGTAGTTTACACTGTAAATATATAACTTACACATATAAGAGTATCGTTTTCAAAAACGTGTACTTTGAAAACAGATTTCAAAGGTTTGCGTTTTCAGGTCCCCAAAACGCTGTTAACGTGTAAATGAACGGCCAAAACGCATAAAAAGTTTTTAGTTGAAAAATTCGACAATGTGTAATGTTTTTAAACTTCTGATTTTGAGTTGTATTCAGTGGAACGGTGGATATTAAAATACAAAAAAAAGTCATTTTTATTAAATATATTTATTAAGAAAGCTCTGAAATCAATTTGCAAGGCATTGTACACATACTCAGATGAAATGAAATGATGTCTCTCTCAGATAAGTTTAGCCATGTGTGCAGACAGCCTATATTTGTTTGCCTACTTTAACTGCTGCTTGGATGATCATGGTGTGCTGACAGCGCAAACATGGAATCAAACAAGAGCTCAGATTACGTTTGACTACAACATTTTACTTTGCAGTTTTACTGTGTACTTGACTAGACATGAGATGAGAAAAATTGTACACCACTCTTGGTCTGTTTCCACATTTCAAAGCTGATTTAGAACATATACATTTTCAGAACAACATGTTATCATGACACCTCAAAAAAAATCTGGATTCATTATTTTACTACCTTTTTACTTGATTTTTACACAAATCACATACAACATAATAAGGCCATGTTTAGCATGAACCAACTATAGCAACCCTTACAACAACAACAAAAAAGTTTATTCAAGTGTGCTATTAGTATACTTCTTTTAAACTAAAAATAAGAAAGCAAACTTTCAGTCTACCCTTTATACTTAGATGTATATAAAGAAATATTATTTATATACAGTGCTTAACAAATTTATCAGACCACCTCTCATAATAAAGAGAAAACAAATATTTTAGGAATCTGTCAAAAACTTGATTAAAACTAACAATTTTATTGTCATTAATTAGGCAAATAACAAACTGAAAACTAAATAGTCTTTATTCACACAATAACCAAAAAAAAAAAAAAAAAACCAGAAAAAAAAAAAAACGTGTACCTGTTTATATGGCGTCCTTTGGCCTTGATAACAGCTTGCAAGAATGCCTGGCATTGTTTTTATGTACTTTTTTCCGCAGTCTTTGTTATTGACTTCCAAATCATTTCAAGTTGTTCCCAAACACTTGCTTTTGATGAAACCTTTGTGCGTTGAATCCACTAAATCCCAAATTTGTTCAATAGGATTCAAGTCCGGACTTTGTCGTGGCCAAATGTGACTTAAAGGGATACTCCACTTTAAAATGAAAATTCTGTCATCATATACTCGCCCTCATGTTGTTTCAATCCTTTATGAATTTCTTTCTTCTGCTGAACAGAAAGGAAGATATTTAGAAAAATATCAGTAACCAGACAGTTTCTGGTCTCACTGACTTCCATAGTATATTTTTTTCCAACTATGGAAGTCAATGAGACCAGAAACTGTCTGGTTACTGACATTCTTCTAAATATCTTCCTTTCTGTTCAGCAGAAGAAAGAAATTCATAAAGGACTGAAACAACATGAGGGTGAGTATATGATGACAGAATTTTCATTTTAAAGTGGAGTATCCCTTTAAGAGCCTACTGGTGGATTAGCCATTACAGAAACATATAAAATGATTTTGGTAATCACCAATAACGGTTAGGTTAGGGCAGCTGTGGCACAAACCTTACACGGAGGTCTAATAAATTTGTTAAGCACCGTACTTCTCAGAAATATAGCCTATTTAAAGTAGGCTATACTTGACTTGTACAGAAGTATACTTGGCCTATAGCCTACTTGTACTCGAGACATATTTAAAAGTAATACTTTAAAAGTATACTTTGTTTGTAGTTGTGTTTACTCATTTGCATCTGTAATTATTTTGACTGTACTAAAGCATAAAAATATTATAATATGTTTGCAGAGATTTAGGAAACATGCTCATAGCCTACTCGTTTCTCTGAAAAACAATATGCTACAGCCATTAGTTTGAAATGTGCTTTCCGTGTCGGATGTCTGTTTTTGTTTTGGTCTGTGTGACTCCGTCCACTGCCAATTTACCCAATAGTGTTTCGACACTCTTTAGTTGCCAGTTGGCGGAAAACACAGCGTGTAGCAATGGAAGCCAGCAAACAAACTGTGTCAGAGATCGCATAGGCCTACTCTACAAGACCTAACAATCCTCGGCATCCATCTAAAAAGCTCTATGTCCAGAGTAGAGGCATATTAAAACACGGATAAATCAACTCATCAAGTTACAGTGTGTAAGTCTCTCAATTGTCCATTGCGCTCGTTCCTGTTGCGTAACTTCTCAAATTGGCAACCCCGCGTGGCGTGAGCATCGAAGGAAGAGGGGCGGGAGAAACAACCCTCCAATATTTTGAATTTGGACTGCAGTACCGATTTCAACCGCTAGATATCAATATTACTTCAAATATTTTTTTCTTTACATATATGTATAAGTTTTACGTATACTATCTTATAAACTTACATTGTTTGAAATGTATTGCTTTATTAGAATGTAAATAAATACATTTTATTAGAATGTTCCTAATTCTGAGTATGTGAATTATTGTGTAATTATTATTCGTTAAAAAATGACCAACTTTGAAAGTTGAGACTGTTTCATGTTAAAAGTAACCTGATCTGTCCTGTCTGTCAGCGCGTTGTCAGTGTCCTCTCTGCTCCGCGATGTGTTTCACTGCATAATGGTGTGTGGCGTGAGAGCGCCAATTTTGTGATTGGCTGTTATGTGGTGTGTGGGGCCAGGGTGGGCCAGGGTGGGCCAAGCTTCTGATCTGGTGGGCCAGCCATAGGGAAAATGTAATTGTTGATATATATATATTTTTTTTTAAATCATAAATGATTAAAAGTCAAATCAAATCTTTTTTTACTTGCTGTTTAAAAATAATAGGAACTATATCGTGTGTACAGTACAATATTTAGTAATTAGTACGGTAGCATGCATTGTTGCTGTCCCTCAGTTTGTCACGCCCGTACTTGGACTCACTTGCCGCTGTAGTCTGTGTGCAGTGACCTCTCCTCTCCACACGAGGCGCTCGTTCAGTCGCAGCATCTGCATCTGCATCTGCAGCACCAGCGAACAAGTCGTTTTCTCGGACTTTCTGCGGACGGCGACGTTGACAACTTCACTACAGTGTGTGAGCCGGGAACACTGTGTGATATTAAAGTTTTATAGCGACTCAAGTTAGGACAGTCTCGGGAAAATGGGCACATATTTCAGGGATGCGGCAGCGGCTGTTTGCGATAAATGAGGATTTGGATAAATAACTTGCAGTTTGACAGTTTGATGAACTCCATCCGCGCGCTTCATGTTCGATAGGACAGGAGGAGGATCGTTTAAAATTAATCAAATATTTCAATATTTGGAGGATTTCTACATATGGAAACAGGTAGTTGAATGCTAGAGGAGTTTTAGTCCAGTGTTGTGATGGGTAAAGATTATTACAGGGTCCTGGGCATAGAGAAGGGCGCCTCTGATGAAGAGATCAAGAAAGCCTACAGAAAACAAGCTTTAAGATTTCATCCCGACAAAAACAAAGCAGCCGGAGCAGAAGATAAATTCAAAGAGATCGCCGAGGCTTATGATGTCCTGAGCGATTCCAAGAAGAAAGACATCTATGACAGATATGGAGAGGATGGTAAGAACTGTCATTGTCCCACTATAGATTGTATATGTAGGTAGTCCTTACAAAGTACTGTGATCATTTTAGATAGTGATAATATGGTTCTTTGATATATTTGGTACTGAATTAGTGCCGTGGTATTTATCCAAAAACAATGCCATGGCACAGATAGATAGATAGATAGATGGATAGATGGATAGATTGGCAAACGGATGGATGGATAGACGCAGGTAGATACACAGACAAATTGACAGACAGATAGAAATACAAATTTACGGATGGATGGATAGATAGATAGATAGATAGATAGACACATTTACAGACAGATAGAACAATTGACAGACAGATAAATAGACATAAATAGATAGATACATACACAGACAAATTGACTGACAGATAGACAGATAGATAGACAAATTGATATACAGATAGATAGACAGATGATAGATAGATACACAGACAAATTGACAGAAAGATGGATAGATAGACAAATTGATATACAGATAGATAGACAGATAATAGATAGATAGATAGATAGATAGATACACAGACAAATTGACAGAAAGATGGATAGATAGATAGATAAATTGACAGACAGAAAGACAAATTGATAGATAGAAAATTTGTCAGATAGATAGATAGGCTATCCCTTAAAAATGTGTTGAATTATTAAATTGACAAAGTACAGACATACAGACACACACACAGACATACAGACACACACACACATACATACACACACAGATGCTATTATCTTATAAATTAATAAATCCTAAAAGAAAAAAGTCACAAATGACATTGTTTAATAGGTCTCTTATTAAAGGTGTTGATTATATTTATTGCCGTTTGTCATTTGCTCTGAGATTTGTTTCTGCTTTTCTTTGGTACTCTAAAGGCCCGATATACTCGCGCTGAAGTTCTTTGTCGCTCGAGGGTAAAAAGAAGTTTAAAAAAAACACAGAGAAACAGTATACTGTTTGACTTCGCATACATTCATGCGCCGCCCTCGTTTCTAGGGCTGGGGTTTAAATTAATATTTAGACTAAATATGTGTGCAGTTAGTAAAAGCATCACAAAGGATGTGAATATGTTTCCAGCAGCTCTGCAATCAAGTCTCATTTATCTATAAAGTGCTTTAATACAGATAGCCTTGCTTTAAAGCAGCTTTCCACCATCAAACAAGAAAAAAACGGTGTCAATTTTCACTGGTGCTTGACCTAGGTGAACACCAGAACACTAGAAATTAGCCTGAAAAGATTCAGAGCCACAAAGCCGCACCTACATATTAAGTAATCACCACAGACCAATGGCAGTTCGAAGGTATTTTAAAGTTTTCCTGAAAGTTTGCGCCGGTGAGCTGTTTCAAACCTTCGAAATGAGCTCCAAACGAACATCGTTTTGGCTAGGGCTGCACGATATTGAAGAAAAATGCTTTAAGTGTGTAAAACCGTCTGAAAGTGATCCATAGTGTTTTACTGTAGCATTACATAAAAAGTAGCCAAAGTGTCATTTTAATGTCAGTGTAAAGCAGCAAGGTTTAGGGTTTCATGTAGGCCTACGTTAGGTTTATTTAACAACAGAAATTGAATAGGCTAATCATTATTATTAAAGCTACAAAAGTTATTCAGCAAAGAGCAGTGAGTGGTTTCCTATTTGTCTTTTGTTGTTTGATTAACATTAATCATGCAGACGGAAGCAGATATATTAGGCTGCTGTCACTTTAAGGACTGCACAGATCCAGTATATTGTTATCCGCGCACCTTCTTTCTCAACTGTTTACTCCACTTAAGACATAACCAACTGTGTTTATGTGAATACCCACCAAGATGGGCATTTTGACATAATTTGTGTGTATTTCGCCATATAGGCTAAGCTGTGGAAGAGAACTGAATTCAGGAATTTCGGCACAGGTTTGCAAGGATTTACACGTAATTTGAATCATTCCCTCAGGTCTCGCGCTTATAATGCAGGAAATTCCCACAAACATTTATTTACTTTAGCGTGTAGGTTGTGAGTAAATTAATCCATGCAGATTATAAGATTAAATCGGTCATTTAAAACTTTCTGCAAGACGTAGGCTAATTTCATAAACAGCGTGAGTGTTCAGTGGTGCTGCGTCTGCTTTCTCTCTCTAAGTGCGCTTCACATCACCACATTGCACAAGGCAAGCGTCTGCAGGTGGTGATACTAGACTCTTGCGTTTCGGGAGTCGGGACAGTTGACTTGCATAATCGGGCCAGTGTTGCATGTAAAGTTTATCATTAAAGGAACACTCCACCGCTTTTTGAAATAGGGCTTATTCACCTTCTTTCCTACATTTAGATAGGTGGGCAAATGCATTTTTGTCTCAGTGCATGCATTGTTTTAGTTTGACAGGGTCGGTGCTAGCTTAGCTTAGCATAATGAATGGAATCCTTTGTTGCCAGCTAGCATGTCCTGAGTAAAAGTGATATAAAAAAATTTAAAAACCCACCTAATTACTTCTTGTTGCCTGCGTATTCACAACAAGTACAAATAGCGATGCAGATTAACACTAGACGATTTCCTATGCAGATATTGACTTGGGACTATATTAGGGGGAAGCACAGGTGAAGCACTGCTACTTGGGCGCAGAGATATCACGCCCAAGTAGCAGTGCTTCGCCTGTGCTTCCCCCTAATATAGTCCTTAATATATAAGTCAATATCTGCCTAGGAAATCGCCTAGTGTTAATCTGCATCACTATTTGTACTTGTTGTGAATACGCAGGCCACA
Source organism: Leuciscus idus (assembly GCA_021554675.1). NCBI lineage: Eukaryota > Metazoa > Chordata > Actinopteri > Cypriniformes > Leuciscidae > Leuciscus > Leuciscus idus. Next base: position 15,639,079 of record CM038621.1, read on the forward strand.
AGAAGTAATTAGGTGGGTTTTTTAAATTTTTTATATCACTTTTACTCAGGACATGCTAGCTGGCAACAAAGGATTCCATTCATTGTGCTAAGCTAAGCTAGCGCCGACCCTGTCAAACTAAAACAATGCATGCACTGAGACAAAAATGCATTTGCCCACCTATCTAAATGTAGGAAAGAAAGTGAATAAGCCCTATTTCAAAAAACGGTGGAGTGTTCCTTTAATGTCTTTTTAAGTCTTACCAATTTAAACATTTAAGCGATTTTAAATTATTCAGTACTCGTGCGCTCTCTTATTAGAGAGAGTTTTCTCTGCACACGTACATAAGCCGCCTCACAAACAGCTCGCGAATAACAAAACTGAGTTATTTTTTTGCGGTTTACTGGCGAGTATCCTTATAAACACAGTCGGTTGAGATAGAAAACGCATGTGTAACCGTATAATGCACTAGCTCTTAAAGTGACAGCAGCCTAATATGTGTCTCATTAATGTTGATAAAACAACAAAAGAATGCTTTAATTGTAAGGAATCAGGATTAATAGCCTATGTATTTAATTTATACTGGACTAAAAGACTATTCAGTGTTATTTTACATTTAATTACTTTATTCAGTTTCTGTTGTATTTTTATACCTGAATACTAGTGTTACACCTACCCAAAAACATTTCTTTATTTCATTGATGTCTTTATTGTACTGTATTTTTTTGTGCTATTTTTTTCAGTTCAATTCTATTCAAAAATTGAAATCAAGCTTCCTTGTGCTGTGTAAACTCTTAAAGGTCCCATGACATGAAAATGTCACTTTATGAGGTTTTTTAACATTAATATGAGTTCCCCTAGCCTGCCTATGGTCCCCCAGTGGCTAGACATTTTGATGGGTATAAACCAAGCCCTGGGTATTTTTGAGAAAATGAAAGCTCAGACAGGAGAATCTAGAATCTTCCCTTTATGTGGTCATAAGGGGAAAGGTCACCTCCCCTTTCTCTTCTTTGCCCGCAAAGAGAATTTGGCCCGCCCATGAGAATATGAGAATATACGCCAGCGCGATATTGGTTTTTCCTCGAGAAACATCATGGCTTGCAAACGAGCGAAGCATGGCAGTTTCTCAGTGTTTGGATGTACAAATGAACACAAAAGTAATTTTTTAGTTCCTTCATCCGAGCCTCTGAAGAACCAGTGGGTTTATGTGAATTTGTAATGTAATGTGTAATTGTTCAAGTTCAGACAGATAATCTCTCTCTCAAAATCATTCAGTAAATCAAGCCAGTTACTAAAATATAAACTTCCCATCGTTTCTCTTGGTAGGATGAAAATAATCTTATTTAAACTGTGATTAAAATATATACAGAAAGCGATCAAAGAACAATCCCTTTCCAATCGCCCAAGCTGTCAATCACACAGCGCGAGTTTATCTGGACACTTGCCAAAACTCATTATGAAATCAATGACGCTGTTACACTGCACAACGAAGCTCTTACTGTACTTACCTCGTGTTTGCATTGGTGAAATCATTAGGGAGAGTGCAGAAACTGCGTTGCAATGATAAGATCTTCATTCACGCGATCAACAGGCTGTCATCTGCTCAATGCTCATCACTGCAACCTTTTATGTGATGGGAATAGATCTAAATACTTAAACTTCTCACGATTAGTTAATCCCGATAGCTGTAATAGTAAAAACGTATAATAGCTGTAATAGTAAAATATTCGAGAGAGTTCCACATGTAATGCTAGCTATTTCATATGCAAGCATGTCAGCCAATCACAGCAGTGGGCATGTACACTGAAGTCTCACAGCAGACACGCCCCTTCAAACAGAGTGTTCAAATCAGAGGCTAAAATCAGGCTAGGAAAAAATGCCTTTTATTTCTAAATTATTAAAAAAAATTATCTTAAAAACATACTAACATCATAAGGGCACCCTAGGAAACATTATAAAATAATAATACATGTCATGGGACCTTTAAGCAACAAAATTGTTTAAACACATTGTTTAAACACAAATACAGTGAGTGAGCAAACATTTAGGTGAGATAAATGATGCTCCCACACACACAGCTCCCCCCTCAAATAAAAAAAAAGTCCCCCTGTAAGAATCACCTAAGGGGGGAATCTAAAATCATGCATGTTGCAAACCATTTCGATAATTTCGATATATCGTGCAGCCCTCGTTTTGGCCAAATTTAGTTTGAACTGACGTCACACACATTGGTTCTTTGATTTCACTCAAAGTATATCGGGGCCTTAAGCATGGACTCAGTGAGTAGTGCATACAGTTAAGCTTTAGATTCTTTGAGTGAAGCCTGATGACCTTTGGTGACCGTTTGAGTTTTGTCTGAATGTTGCAAACACAGGGGCATGTAGTGTGGAATCGGCGAGGGACTTTATGAAACCGACTCTGATCTCCAGATTAAGAATTCAAACTGTACAGTGTGACTGGATCGTTCCTGTGAGCTGGTTCTGCTCTTTCTATACACAGAATGCTGTTTTTATATTTCCCTCAATGTTGACTTGCTGTTTTCCACAAACATCATTTGTTTTTGTTTTCCGCAGGGCTCAAAGGACATGCCGGAGGCGGCCCCAACGGCCCCAGCTATACTTTTCATGGTGATCCTCACGCCATGTTTGCAGAGTTCTTTGGTGGCCGTAGCCCGTTTGATCAGTTTTTTGCATCCGCTGGCGGTGTAGATGATGACATGGACATTGACGACCCCTTTGCAGCCTTCGGAATGGGAGGAATGGGAGGAATGGGCGGATTTCCCAGATCCTTCAAGTCTCGGCCAGGCGGTCCGCACAGGGCCCGAGAAAAGAAGAAAGATCCGCCAGTAGTGCACGAGCTCAAAGTGAGCCTGGAAGAAGTGTTCTCTGGTTGCACCAAGAAGATGAAGATCTCTCGCAAGAGGCTGAACCCGGACGGCCGCACCATGCGCACCGAAGACAAGATCCTCACCGTGGACATCAAACGGGGCTGGAAGGAGGGGACCAAGATTACCTTTCCCAAAGAGGGAGACGAGACGCCGACCAACATTCCCGCCGACATAGTGTTTGTGGTTAAGGACAAGATTCACCCTGTTTTTCGGAGGGATGGCTCTGACATCGTCTACCCTGCAAAGATATCCCTCCGAGAGGTGAGTGTCTAGTGTCTGCTGCGGAGATAAAGTTACTTAACGTCCAGTAATATACACCAGTGAACTTCTGTTAAGCTTATTAAAAGTGTTTGAGTACAGTAGAGAGATTTATTAACCCATCTTTTAAAAGCAGAATTATTTACTAGAATTCCTGTCATAAAGTAAATATTTAATTGTGGGTGGGGGTGGGGGAGGGGGTCTAGTTGCGATATGAGTGCTATTTTTCTTTTACATATTTTGTTTCTTTTACATTTTGAAAACTTCTCTTTTTGTGTGTGTGTGTAGAGCAGCATTTACTGTGAATCGAGCTGCTCTGAGACACTGAAAATACCAGATCATGAGCTGCTCACGTGTAAACACACACAGTGCCGCGCTTCACTCTGAAACATGCATAACAGCATATATTTGTGGAATTAAATGGCAGCTTTTGTGATTTGATAATCATACCATGCCATATTATGATTTTGCTTTTATTTCGATTAATTGTGAAGCCCTGGGATAAATACGGTTCAATTTATTAACATTTAGTTTATACATTAGCCATCATGAACAAAGAATGAGCTATGGCAGCATTTATTAATCTAGGTTAATGTTCATTTCTACGCATTATTTACTGTTTCAGGTTGATGTATTGTAAATAAATGAGAAAAGTAGATTTAAAAGAAGAGGAGTGAAGGCAAAAGTTAATCTTGTTTCTCTTTGTCTTTTCTTTTCTCCCTTTTTCTTTCACTCTTTCCAGGCTCTATGCGGCTGCACCATCAGCGCTCCCACCTTGGACGGCAGAACTGTCACAGTGACGTCACGTGATGTCATCAAGCCTGGTATGAAGAAGAGGATAGTGGGAGAAGGACTGCCTCTGTCCAAATGTCCTGAAAAGAAAGGAGACATGGTGCTCGAGTTCTTAGTGAAATTTCCGGACAAGTTGGGACCGAGTGCTCGTGAAGCTCTGGTTCAGATCCTACCACCTTGATCATTGCGACCTCTGGAGGAGAGAGACTCCCTGATCAGATCCTGTGATCGGGCCCCTTTTGATTTCGTATAGATTATTGCACCTGAAAGCATCAGTGAGAAATGTACAAATAAGTCAAGTTCAGAGAAACACATTAGAGCTCCAGTGTATTATTTATATCTCCTTGTATCGCAATGCACTTTTACAAAACACAGTGAAATGTTTCTGAAGTAATTTAGTGACTTTCGCATAATTTGCAGTACCCTGAGAGTAAATGCTCCGTCATCCTCCTGTTTTCTTCTTCAGGTTTCTTTCCCCTTGAATTTGTTTATATTTTCTTTTATTAAAAATGTATTCCAATTTTAGACTCTGCGCAGTAAACATTTAAAAAAAAAACATCACCTCTGAACTTTAGGGTTTTATATATTTTTAAGGACCTCAAATAGTAATTATAAAACTGTCTGTTTTATGTGTGTGTGTGTGTGTGTCTGTGTGTGTGTGTGTGTGTGTGTGTGTGTGTGTGTGTGTGTGTGTGTGTGTGTGTGTGTGTGTGTGTGTGTGTGTGTGTGTGTGTGTGTGTGTGTGTGTGTGTGTGTGTGTGTGTGTGTGTGTGTGTGTGTGTGTGTGTGTGTGTGTGTGTGTGTGTTTGTGACTGTGGGTGTGGGTGTGGGTGTGGGTGTGGGTGTGAAATCCCAATGACGGGGCTGCTGTGAGTTTTGAATTGAGTGGGCCCAATAAATTTACAATGTCTCTCGAGCATTTTCACTGTGCTTCCAGAGCATGTTAAGGTGCGCTCACGTTCACCAGCGCTTGGCAGAATTTTCAAGGTTGAAAATCCAGTCATTCCAATAAGAATCCGTGCGATTGGATGTTTTGCATTAGGGCAAACGAGTTCCCCAAGCAGATTTCGCTCATGTTCATGTTTGGTCAATTTTTCACATGTAATTTCACTAATGTGACCGTACCTTTAAAGTGTAGTCACATTTACCAAATTTAGGTGTAATTTTGTGGGCAATAGTGACGTATGAATCGGCTCTCTGTTGGTCAATGCCAAAGACAGTAAAAAAAAAAAAGATAGACACCTTGTCAAAATGTCCCAGACATTACCGGTGAGATCTTGCACTGATGACATAATTTGGAGCCAGTGTCTGCATAGTAGTGATAGTGAGGTGAAGCCACGGTATCCAGGTCCCACCCACACTCATGCTCCCACAGACTCAATCGCAAGCACAGCTGTCAATCAATGTCAATGACATTACATCTTGAACATACATCAGCATGAACTAAGAACTTACTAAAATTACAGAAACCATTTTTTTTTTAAGTGTAATTGGATTTTTTTTTTTTTGGCTCATGCCCCATTCGATTACATGGAGAGGGTGGGGTTTATGGCCTATACTGCAGCCAGCCACCAGGGGGCGATATAAATGTTTTGGCTTCAGGACGTTTGTGGCACACTTGTTCAAGGCAGTGAATTTGCATGACCAAGTTGAACCTGTGGGGAAATCGCAATTGTGTGGATTCCTATTGGAATGCCTCGATTTTTTTTTTTTTTGTGGCTGTAACCGCACCTTTACACTGCAGATAACACTCACTTTCTCCTCTTAGGAGTGACCCATGATGGGTTACTGTGATCTTCATGTCACCACTGTGATCTTGAGCACTTAATTGTTCTTTTGAAACCATCCCTTCTCTAGTTATTTTTTTTTATTAAATTTTTTTGTTGCTGTATTTTCGTTTCAGGCTTAAAATGCCTGAATGTAGTGTTCATTATGTACTAATGGGTAATATTTTTCTTGGGTATCGTGTGAATTGTGTAATTTTTGCGGCTAGTGGTGCAAAAATGACACGCTCTCCATCTCACTTTCTACATTTGTATTTGCTAACCGGTATTCATTTGTGTGAATTTACAGTTATAAAACACCATAAAACATTCATTACAATTTAAAACACCTGTTGCTCGGAATAAATGTAGCTTTAAAATTACATTCTTTCATGGCCCTGGAAACTCAGCATCCGCATATGTTAGAGCCATATATTTATGCTGTTATTTTAATACACTTATTGAGATGATGTACAGTGATGAGATGGTGGTTTTATTGATCAAATTGGATATTGCATCTTTGAACTGCCATTACCACAAGTACATTTTTTAAAGAAATAACAGTATTGTGCCAAGACGAGGGCACATATGCACACAGTTTAAAGTACCTCGCACACTATTCCTGCAACATCAGCATGCTATTTAAAATTCACAATGAATAAAGTTAAGGAATATGTGGTTTTCTGTTTAAAAACAACAACTACTTTATATTGCTGTTTTTTAGTGGCATGCCTGACAACCCTTTATCATTTGCGTCAATGTTTTTATTTCATGCAATTAAAGGCTGTCTTGTAATAAGTCTGTTACTGGACTGTATATGTTCCATGGTCATGGATAAGGATTTTTGTTAGCTCTAGAAAGGTTTACGAGTTAAAATGTTAAAATTATTGGAACATTTATTATAATTTTTTCCTGTAGTTTTCCTCTGCTCTAAATTATTTAAAGGACCTGTTTACACCAAGAACGATGACTATTGTCATCCACACTAACGCACGAAACCACATCCTTTTTATTACACTGAACAAAACGCAACACTTCAGTTTTTGCCCCTATTTTTCATGAGCTGAACTTTTTCTATGTACACAAAAGGCCTATTTCTCCCAAAGATTGTTCACAAATCTGTCTAAATCTGTGTTAGTGAGCACTTCTCCTTTGCCGAGATAATCCATCCACCTCACAGGTGTGGCATATCAAGATGCTGGTTAGACAGCATGATTATTGCACAGGTGTGCCTTAGGCTGGCCACAATAAAAGGCCACTCATCTTTAAATACTGATACTATGTCTAGTAGTAGACATAGATTACTTAAAATTACTTGTAGTACTAGTATTAATAGTAGTAATCACTCCGCCCAAGTAGCAGTGCTTCGCCTTCTGAGAATATAGTTTCCAGTATGTATACGGTTCGAAGATGGCTGTGTCTCATATGACCTTGTTATTTGTACACGCGGTGACTGTACAAATCACAACATGTAAATAGGAAAATGTTGGCGTTATTTTGTCACTTATTGGGAGCAGTATGCTAGCTGGAGCCGTTTACCTCCAGTCTTTGTGCTAAGCTAGGCTAGCGGTGGGTGCGTCAGACAGAGTTACGGCACGCACGGAGATGAAAAGGGTATGACTTGTCTGACTCTGAGGTATATGTTGAATAAGCAAAAGTCCCAAAAAGTCGGCGTGTTCCTTTATGGAAAACTGGCAAAATAGTCTTTGGGAAATTTTGAAAAGACCCCCATGCAGTGCTGTTACGGAAATCTACATTCAGGATAGGTCAAACTAAAGGGCCATTGAAAGGAGCATGTGGCACATCATGTGGGACCTTTTGATTTCTGACTATCACTGACTTAACAAGTTGCAGCATCGTGAGAAAACTGACTAGGATCAGAAATGACAGGTTTGTGTCCGTGAGATCCACGTAACCGACATCGGGTCCTTAATGAACGAATAATTGAAAGTATGGGATAGTACAGAGAATAATCAAATATCTAAATTAAAGCATTATCAATATTTATGCTTAGTTCCTAATTAGAAACACAGTCTAAATGTAATAATCAAGTAGTACAAGCAAGGTTAATTAATGATACACAGCTGAACTAAAAATAACTAATCATATCAGTAACCATGGTAACTAAAGGAAAGTCAAAGGAAACCAGGAAACTAAAGATATACTAAAAGTCCATCAAAACAAAACTTAAGATAAAACAACTGAATATCTTTGACAACTAAGTCTTAAATCTTTGAAGTGTTTTTTTTTGTTGTTGTTGTTGACAAAGCACAAACTAGATGAAAATGTGTGTCCCACTTTACCAGTTGCACCATCCCAATTTACCTGAAAACGGCTGTAGAATAAAAATAGATTCTTATAATTTTTTAATCTCTGTATATATATATAAAACAACAACAACAAAAAATGTTCCTTCAAAATCCATAGTTGGAGATACAAAAGACCTTGTGCATTTGTTTAAAACGTTATTAGTGTAGGTAGAATAGATTCAAATAAAATAAAATAATGATGTGCACGGATAAATTATTTAGGCCTATAATAAATACTACAATATTGCATAAAAATAAGGATGGTCCAGTTTGAATTCCTGGTGACATTAAAAATAAAAATTAATAGTATTTCAACAGGAATCTAATTTGTACTTGTACAATAACACCTTGATCTGCAGTTTTATCCACTTCTCAATCTGTAGTTCTATGAGTCCAGGGCTTCACTTGGTGTACTTTGGGGACACCAGTGGTCAGATATAGCTTAGTTTATTCAAATAGCTAAAAAAAAGCGAGGTGTTTTGTTTTGTTTTTTATCTGTGATGAAAACTTGTATGCGTTTTTATTTCTAAAAATCAATGCATAATAAAAGCACGGCCCCTGCAGTGCTGACTGATGTCCTGACCGCATCTCGCCTGTAGGTGGCAGCAGCGCGCATGTGTTTGAGCTGTGCTGCTGTAACGGTCTCAAGCTCAACACAGAGGAAGAACTGCTGGTTCTGTTGAGTGATGTGATATCCGCCTTCCTCTCACATACCAGAACATACTCCCTAAACACCCGCTTTAACCCTCCTCAACAATCAGCTTTTGTAATGAACACATTATAAGCCCGACGTTCCAGCGGTTCATGGTTGCCTCACTGTCAGAGTTAGTTTGGTAAGTGCCGTGATGTCTAGAGGATGCTAACATGCTAACCCACATTACTGTTAGCTGCTTTAGCTTCAGACTATGAATAGAAACATGTCAGACTGCATTAATCCTGAAACCTAAACGCATGAAAGTGATTTTTCAGTGGTCGGTTTAATTAATTGAGTTTAGTTCATCCTTTAAGTTAGTCAGATAGCGGTTCAAGTAAACAATGCAGAACCATTCTTTATTTTGGTTGAATGAAACCAGTTTAGAAATAGATGTATGATTTCCTCCCAAATTAAAATTTCGCTTGTATATTACATTTGCTTTATATGTTTATATATCTTTTTTTTCCATCTCAGTTGTGATTACTGTTTGAGAAAGACGACCTAGATCTCATAGAAACGTCCATATCGTCTTGGAGAAACATTTTCTATGACTTTTCCATTACTTGTCTTAAATTGTTTGAAATATGAATGCACATGAAAACAATATGTATTTAATGGATATAAATATTGTAAATCAGTCTTGATGTGTGGTCGGTGCTTGATGTGTATCGGTGCAACCTTGAGTTCCCACAGTCATAGAAAATACCAGGAAATATCAGGGAATTTAGAAGCTATAGAATTTACATTTATTATTATGCATAAAATCAAGTAAAAATTAAATACTAACATTCCTAAGACTTTTGCACAGGACTGTATGTTTTTAATGTATGTAAAATAGGTATTGTGTGAATCAGTCTCGATGTAGGAATTCTAAATTAAAGGCTAGAAAAGTCATAGAAATTACAAATGTAAATTACATTTATTATTCATCAAATAATAATAAGTGCAATCTTTTTCTGGTCTAAGTTTTAAATTATGTTTTATATTTTTATTTGCTTGTATATTACATTTGCTACAAATTAGGGCTGCACAATATTTAAGAAAAATGCGATAGGCCTATACGATAAATTGTTAAATAAATCAATACGTGATACGACAATGCTTTAAGTTCTTAAAATCTATTAATTTTATTTAAATGTATATTTAAAAACTGAAATGATTTCTGGTAAAATAAAGCATCACTACTACAGCAGTGTTTTAGCATTACATAAACACAAATCTGACAATGTAATTTTAACATGAAATTATTAGGCTGCTGTCACTTTAAAGGGATACTCCACTTTAAAATGAAAATTCTGTCATCATATACTCACCCTCATGTTGTTTCAAACCTGTATGAATTTCTTTCTTCTGCTGAACAGAAAGGAAGATATTTAGAAGAAGGTCAGTAACCAGACAGTTTCTGGTACCATTGACTTCCATAGTAGGAAAAAAAATATACTATGGAAGTCAATGGGGTCCATCAACTGTCTGGTTACTGACATTCTTCTAAATATCTTCCTTTCTGTTCAGCAGAAGAAAGAAATTCATACAGGTTTGAAACAACATGAGGGTGAGTATATGATGACAGAATTTTCATTTTAAAGTGGAGTATCCCTTTAAGTGTTCAACTGTTTACGTTCACATAACCTGTGTTTACATGAGTACTAGCCAAGACCGGCATTTTGACATAACTGTGTGTGTATTTGACAGTTTAAGTGCAATAAGCCGTGAAAGAGAACTGAATTTGGGATTGCACGCTGTCCGAGAGGCGTCTCTCTGTGCGTGTGCATCGGGTGTGAGTCAGACAGCGCGTTAGATGTTTTCCACAGCTTATTGTACTTAATAACTCTTTTTAACTTCAACGTTGCGTGCCCAGTCTATTATTTATTTTTTTTGCTATATGCGGTGACATAAAACTTAGACTTTTCACATGTTTTTGACGTAGCCTGTTAAAATCATTCAGTCATCGCAAGCCGTTGCGATACGCATATCGCGATATGTACATTTGTGATATTTCAATAATTTTGATATATCGTGCAGCCCTACTACAATATCTTTTAACCATTTCCATTTGTTTCTCTTTGTATCGCAGGTCTGCAGATTTCCTTTGAATGGGTTGAACTCATGAGACTTTCTCCTTTGGGCACATAAAGAACGGCATTAAAGGTGGTTCACAGACCCCTTTGTGTTAAAACATTGTGCCTGTGCAATAAACAAAGACAGCAGCACCCACAATGCCACTTGGATTGGGCCGCAGAAAGAAGGCGTCTCCGCTGGTGGAGAACGAGGAGGCCGAGCCGATCCGGGCTGGACTGAACGTCCCGGGGTTGGATGGCCTGGATGGTGGCAGGGTCGGCCTGGGTGAAGGAGCTGCCCATGAGGGTTTACCACCTCCACCCACCGGCCTGCGACCCCGCCTGATCTTCCACACCCAGCTGGCTCACGGCAGCCCCACGGGACGCATTGAGGGCTTCAGCAATGTGCGTGAGCTTTACGCCAAGATAGGAGAGGCCTTTGGGATTCTTCCAACAGAGGTGAGGGGCTAAATCAGGGATGAGTAACGATTTTTGTATATTCGATTAGTTGATTTAATTATAGAATATCGAATAGGTTGTGCGATTATGGCCTTAAAAAAATCCCCATGTTTTCGGTGCTGATGCGGTGGTTCAAACCTTCAAAGGTTAATGTAACCAGAGGGTGGCGATACCAATAACGCACCTAAAAGCTGTCACAAAGAACCGGCAAAAGTATTGATTATGAATGTGTCAAATATAGCAAGGAGACATTTTAATTGTTTATTAATAAACTAGTTTTTCTGTGTCAGTATCGGACTTGGCTGCAAAGATGAAGTTGATAATGCTGACTCGCCATCTTCACAGTATTTTGAACGCGCCTATAGAGAGAAATGCACATTTCATACGGATTACATAAGCTGAGAGTAGTCTGTTTCTTTTTGTTTTGTTTAAAAAGTAGACATTTCAAGCTTTCAATAGATACATTTCTCATGAGGTAAGTAGCCTATACGCTGAGTTTCGGTTCATTTATGAGACGAGCTCCAGTTCACGACAGGTGATCGCGCCGGCGCCTCCACGTCCTGATTATATTGTCTGCTATATTTGCTTCTCATTTATTAAATCCAGGCAACTGGTTGATTGAAACATTGATTAAAATTAAGATTCAATACAAAACAAAATTATATTTAAAGAAAGGCTTCCTACAAAACAAAACTTAATGAAGTGGTTGAAATCATGTCTGACCCACTCCATATGTCTCCCGATATATTGCGCATCTTATGATGTTATTTTTTTATTTCACCTATGTTGATTATATCATATAATCAACATAGGTGAAATAAAAAAATTACATTATATTATTTAAACATAAATATGAAACTAAATACGTTTTCTTTAATGGCTACAACACGTATAGTAAAGTATAGAGAAATGTAATGTCGGAGCGGGATTTGAGTGAACAGTGTCTTACCGGTGAGCATGTGGGGGAGGGGTGTGCGATTTTCGTATAATAATCAAATCATTATTATAATTATATAATATAAATCGATCATCGAATATTATTTTTGCTTGAAATGCCAATCCCTAGACTAAATGCCTACATCCTTTCTCAGGTGATGTTTTGCACACTGAATACTCACAAAGTGGATATGGACAAACTTTTGGGTGGCCAGATCGGGCTGGAGGACTTTATATTCGCTCACGTGAAGGGTCAGAGGAAAGAAGTGGAGGTGTTTAAAGGAGAGGATGCACTGGGGCTCACCATCACTGATAATGGAGCTGGCTATGCTTTCATTAAGGTGAGAGAAATTATCTGGGCTTTCAACCCTCTGGTGCCCTTCACGTGTCGGTCAAAAATGACTGAAATTAATTTTTATTTCAATGAAATGAATGTACTATGTTTTAGTTCAATAATGTTTATTTAATATTTTGTATTTTTAGGGGATTTTATGGTACTAAATTATATTTACGCTGTATTTATAATCCATTTATTCACTTTTTGAGCACAGACCTGAAATTTTTATTTCCAACTTAAACTGTCATAAATCTTGAATGCTTTAGAGCACAGACTTCTTTTCTGTTTCTTTTCAGAGATGACACTTGGCAGATTATTGCTAAAGTGTTAAAAGTTTTAAAAAGTGAACTTTACGTTTATTGTTATGAAAAATTAGCAAAAATACTATTTACATTTTTTATATGAAATATAGATTTTCAAAAACATGTTTTACTCTAAAACTGTGAGAAAATCAAAGCCATAAATCTAAACAAGTTGTGTTCAAAATTTGAGCCTGATATCTCAAAAAAGTGAGCTTTCAGTAATATTTTGTTTGGCCGCAGTACCAAACGTTTCCACAAGATGAAATTCATGTCCCATTCATTTCCAATGCGGGCATTTTTGACTGTGAGGAACACAAGTGTGACTATTTTTTTCAGGACCATTTAACCTGTTCAAATCATGTCCATGATTTTTTTGTTCACATTGCAAGTGGCAAAACGTTTCGTACTATTCCAATGAAAAAAAAACACACAAATGTAAAAATTTTCAGTCAAAAATGACCAAAGAGCACCACAAGTTCATGTTTTTGACGTCTAAAACTAAAGTGCTTTTCACTCTTGAAATAGTAAATTTTTTGGGGGGGGGTCATTCTTAAAGCCGATAACAATATCAAGCCGATGGTCGGGGCGTTTTTGAGCGTCATTCGGCTTAGTTTTTGGCTCTAGTCGGACACCGTCAGGTTTTTTTTGTAATGCTGGTTGTTATAATTCTTAGTCTATAATTCTGATGGGATGAATCAGATTTGATGCTGTTGTAAATGAGCTGATATAAGCACACTTGTGATTGATTGCACATCAGTTAGATGCTATATCAGTGCTAAAAATTGTGCCACGTTCAAACTTCACATTGTACCTAACAAATACCTCTTAATAATAATAATAACCTTATCCTCATCTTGAGCAATAATACCACCCAACCTTCTGAAATCATCTGATAATCATCTGTTTCCTTTGCAGAGAATAAGAGAAGGCAGTATTATTCATCAGATCCAGGTCATCAACGTGGGCGACATGATCGAGTCGATCAACGGACAGATACTCATCGGCTGTCGCCATTATGAGGTTGCCAAGATGCTGAAGGAACTGCCCAAAGGGAAAACCTTTGTCCTGAAGATGGTGGAGCCTATGAAGGCATTTGGTAAGAGTTTTTGAACACACTGTAGCTGACATTGATGGCCACAGTGAATTTGATATGATGATTTTGACCTGTTTTTTGTTTTTAGACATGATCAGTCAGCGGTCAGGAAGCAGGTCAGGCTCTGCACAGTTAGGAACGGGCAGAGGAACCCTGCGCCTGAGATCTAAAGGACCGGCCACCGTAGAGGAACTGGTGAGATTCCTTGCTCAGGGGTATAATGGTCTCAGATCAGTTCGGTTAAGGGGTCACTAAACTGAGTCAGCAAATATGAGTTAGCATTTATGTGCTTGGAAAGGTCTAGGTTGGGATGGGACGATTACCGGTTTCACTATAAACCACGATAAAATGTACTGACGGTTAGTATTATCGTTTAAAATTTAATTATCATTAAAACCGTGTTCGATTATCGCGATTTTAATAACTCACTGTTAATCCTGTCCAGCCAGCAACAGTGTGACGCAGGCAATGTTGTTGTTTTTTTATTTGAGAAGGAATGGTGTAAGGCAGTGACTGTGCTCGGGATATTTTTCAGCCTTTTAAGAGGACCAAATCTGAGGTGTGGTCATATTTTGGCTTTTACAAAAGTCCTGAGTGAAACTTAATCGAGGATGGTCACTACAATAGGAGGGAAACACTTCAAATCTGCCGAGTCCTCTTGTGTGACCATCACCCACTGTTTATAGCGAACGCAAGGCAAGTTAACTTTGACCTCAATACCAAAACTACGTCTGGGAAATAATTGGGCACAAAATGTTGTTTTGAGTTGAAATATTTGATCTCACTCACTTGAAATAAACGAAGCTTCCGCAAAGAAATGTTCGCAGCAAGTGGCTTTGAGCCAAAGACAAACGATCAAGTTCAAACAAGACTATTAAGAGTGACATTTAAGGGATAATAATGTATACCATTGTACACTTATTACACCATTTTTTTAATTAATTTTTTTACCACATAATTACGGGGACATATTGAATTGAGATTAATGTTTTAAATCTTACCTGTTTATAAATCCATTTTGTACAGCGTACAAAACAATCGTCCAAAGACGGAGACGCAAGACGGCAAGTTGTATTTGAATGAAACGAGAGAGCGCCTCCGTTGCGATACATGGATGTGCACCGTTATAATGCGTTGCTATTGACGACGGTCATTGTAAGGAAGGAAATGCCACAGAATATAATCTTGCTTAAAAAAGTGCATAGAGCTGCTTGTTTTATTTGTTGTTTGTTGATTTTCAAATATTGAACTGTTTTTACTGTGAGCATCAGTTCTTTTTGAACACTTTCATCTCCTTTTAACAAAACCGTGATAATATTGATAATCGCGATAATTTTGGTCACTATAATCGTGATATGAAATTTTTTCATACCGTCCCATCCCTAGGTCTAGGCGTCTCTTACTGTCTTGCAATACGATACACATTGCACTATATATTCTGCAGGTTAATATATTGTAATGCATAACTATATAGTTATCAAATCAATAATTTGCTGTGCAGTACTGATTGATAATTGGATTGATTAAAGTAAGAGAGAGACCTAGATCTCATTGAATATTCCTCATGAAGAAAAGCCAATTTTACAGTGTGCACTTATTTAGATGACTTTTTCACAGGGTTTCTGCAGGTCTTAAAAACGTCTTTAAAACCAGAAATTAAGGCCTTGAAGTGAAAATTTTGTCTTGTTTTTCAAAACTAATATCTAAACTTTCTTAAAATCAACACACAATGACTACAGATACAAAATTAAGATAGGAAGTCTTGTTTTCTGAGAAACTGAACAAAATTGTGCGAGTTTACACTTGAAACAAAAACAAATATTTGTCATTGGGTTATTAAAACTAGTTTTCCCCCTTTGAATTAAGATGATTTATCTGAGCCTGTTGGCAGATATTTGTTCATGTCTTAATTAAAAAGTATGCTGAAACGTTGATGTGTTGCTAGTGCAACTCATTGATTCTCTCTAGACTTTTACATATTGAACATGTTGTGTTCCCTTCTCTTTATTCCTTACATTTTCTTTACTCGCTCTTTAAAACATTTTCATTACTCAAATTGGAGGAAATATAAATGCACATTACAAATATGTATTTAATGGATGTAAATAAATATTGTGAGAATCAGTATTTTAATGTACAGTGTGATTGCATCGGTTCAACCCTATCTTGAGCTCCCACATTCATAGAAAATACCAGGAAATATCAGGGAATTTAAAATTCAAGGCTAGAAAAGATCACACTGACATTTATGCATTACATTTTGTCAAAGAGTGAAAAAAAAATAAAAAAAAATTGGAGGTGCATTTTTAGATTTACATTTTTATTAGACGTTTCTTGTCATCAAATTATTATTATTTTTTACAAAAGTTTTCTGCACAATTTTTCTTTTCAAATAGAACATTTGCAACGAGCTGGAAATGCTACAGTTATAATGTGACTCCATCCATATATTCAGAAAAGCTTGCAGCCACTAATGCAAAACATTATGGATTGGTTTGTAGTTTAAGACTGTTTACCATTTTTACAAACTGGACAAAACCTCATCTGTGTTATGCTATGCCATAGTGTTGTCAAAAATATCGATATTTTGATGCGTATTGATACTGAAATGTCTGCAACGGCAATTTTTTTTTAAGCAAGCAAGGTAATCTGTAATATTTTCATTCGTTCATTTGTGTTGCAGCCGTCAGCATTTGAAGAAAAGGCTATTGAGAAAGTGGATGATCTGTTGGAGAGCTACATGGGTATTAGAGACAGTGAACTCGGTATGCATCCCTGCGTATTCCAGTTTTTGTTCAGTTTTTCTTTCTTTAAGTGGTGTTACTAACTCTCACACTCATTCACAGCTGCCACGATGGTTGAGCTCGGCAAGGACAAGAAGAACCCGGATGAGTTTGCTGAAGCTTTGGACGAGACTCTGGGTGATTTCGCATTTCCAGATGAGTTTGTGTTTGATGTGTGGGGTGCCATAGGCGATGCTAAGGTCGGTCGCGTGTAATTCTAGAAGCGGCTAAAATGGCAATTCTAGAAAACACTCCTTTAGGAACACTATGGGATTTTATTTTTGTTCTTTTTGGGAGGATACGCTGGGATGCTGGAAACACTCGTATGTAGGCCTCTAACAGATGTTATCAAGACACTACGTTGAATGCATTTTTAAAAGATTTTGACTAGGTCGAGCCTAATCACTTATGTGAAATGTCTTATTTAGTCGGATATCAAGCAAAAGAGACTCACTGAATTCGCAAAGTGTTCGCTCCAGGGACCATGTCTCGTATCCCTGTGAGGTTTCTCTGTTACATACTGTGACTTTCACTTGCACTGTGTTGCCCGACGCTGTATAAATTGCACGCTATGGCACGGATCACAGACCACACGGTGCAGAGATCGAGGCAATGCTGGTCTGCACTGGCGTGGATCTGACCCGTCCCGTGGCAGTATTACAGACCATTTGTCTTATCAACACTATAATGATTCCCTAAAGCATGTGCTGTCTTGTCATGTACTCTTGTCCTCTCTTATATTAAGGATTTCAAGTGGCTTAGAAGTTGTTGCAAGGAACTATTTCTAAATGACCTCTAGTGCTTTACATTTCCAGTTCTGTGGCTTAGCTCTTATTTTAAAAGAGAAATGGGGAAAGAAATAAAACATTGATTTTTATGTTAGTAGTGTGGTCAACTAGGCTACCACCTATTGCCAAACATAAGGAAAAAAAATAATTTCTTTTTTTTTCCTCAGTAAAATCAGTATTATTAAGTATCATGAAGTATTATAAATAGTATTTATCCTTTTCAGGATTGATAGAGGAATAAGGAAGGGATTAGAAGTTGGGCTGGGCGATATGACTAATATCAAACCAACCGTCATTGCGGCCAAAAGCATAAAGTAAAATACAAATCAATCTTGTTGTCCAGACTGTTTTTCACGATTATGAACATGCTGAAGATTGATATTTAATCATTTTCATCTTTATGCACAAATATAAACCAGTATATAGTAATAATAAACTATATTTACCTACATATATTTTTATGCCACGAGGATGTAAGTGAATTTTTTTATTGATAATGCAAATTAATTGTTTAATGTTGAATTGTTGAGAGTTTTGATGGGAGGAAAAATTATATTTCAATTATTTTGCGTTCATTCGCAATGCTTTTGTTTTCACTTTCAAAGCATTTGTGTTCTCTTGCATTCTCCTGAGAAACTTTTTTTTTTCTTTTTTTTTGCAAAACATTTGTAATGGAAAAATATGAGGTGGGAGGGAAAAACTATATTTCTATTCTATACTATTTCTAAACTATACTAACTTTTGCGAGCAAACGCAAAGTTTCTCAGGGGAACCGCAATACTTTGTCTAGAGAAAGCAAAAGTGTTGCGAGTGATCGCAAAATCAAATTTCTAAAATCAAATTTTCCTCCTATCTCAGTTTCCTTCAAGTTTTGCAAGCGAACGCCAACCTTTTGTGACTCAGCGACTCTGTATGGTATGCTTAATATGTTATACTGCCAGCACAATTATTGTGTGAGTATATTGTGAATATTTGATGTATATCGCCCAGCCCTAATTAAAAGTGAACATTAAAGCACTGATGGGAAGGTAGAGGCTGTGGATGGCATTGATCTGAGTGTATATTGTGTTGATGTGTTTACGGAAATTACACTACAGTAGCATTTCCAAGATACTGACAATAGCACTGCAAATATGACCAAACACACACATTGTACACTAAGCACATGAAGATTTATTAAGTTAGTTGAACTCAGAGATTATTATTACTCTTAACCAGGCTGTTCAACACTGTAGTATTTCCACATCTGTAACTTCAGAGCATGTTTTAAATGTAAAGTACTGATCATGTGATGGTTAAAACTCCAAACTGTATATTTCTTCCTCTTTATTATTATTTAGCCAGGCGCCATTTCTTATGGAGGACATAAGTTAATGTTTAAAGGACCAGAAAAAAATAAATAAAAAAATAATGGTTACATGTTTAGGTGTTACTTTTTACATACTGTAAAGCTATCGGTGTAGCTTGAACACAGCGCTCTTGTGGTTGATTTACTTTGGACACTTTTTTCATTCAGTGCTTTTTGAACATAATTAGATATGTTGTTTTTAAGAATGACTAGTTTACACTGATGATGTAATGGTTCTGATGGACTACTCAGACTACATTCAAATGGCAATAATCATATAAGTCTTATGTGTTACATTTTTTTTTTTTCATTGACAGAAATGCTATTGCACCAAATTGTTATTTGTTACTGATTTCTCAACAGTATTAAAATAAACAAAACAATTTGTGTGATTTTTGTTTTGTGTTCTGGAAAGCAGGCGGTGTTTTTGTCTCTAACAGTTGTTCATTGAAACATTGGGTTCGTTCTCCTTGGCTAAACATAAACAACCTCTCCAAGGGCATATTTCCATTCTTTACGTTTGCATTACTAATGAGGCTGTATATGGGAATGAGTGACCTGCACTGAAAATATAATTCAAGACTTACTTATTATAGTATTCTTAAAGGGATAGTTCATTCAAAAATGAAAATTGTCATTAATTAACTACTCACCCTCATGTCGTTCCGGCCCGTAAGACTTTCGTTCATCTTCGAAACCAAAATAAAGATCTTTTTTGATGAAGAGAGATCGTAAAACGAATCCATATTAATTGAGTGGTTTAGTCCAAATTTTCTGAAGAGACACGATCGCTTTATATGATGAATAGATTGAATTTAGGTTTTCATTCACATTTAAACATTGATCAGTGAACAACCCAACCTGCTTGATGCATGAGAACAAACCTCTTGCTGAAGCTCAAACGTGATGCGTAACATGAGAATGATCCTCATTGGTTCTTGCTGAAGCTCAAACGTGTTGCGTAACAGGAGAATGAACCTCATTGGTTCTTGCTGAAGCTCAAACGTGCTGCGTAACACGAGAATGAACCTCATTGGTTCTTGCTGAAGCTCAAACGTGCTGCGTAACACGAGAATGAACCTCATTGGTTCTTGCTGAAGCTCAAACGTGTTGCGTAACACGAGAATGATCCTCATTGGTTCTTGCTGAAGCTCAAACGTGTTGCGTAACAGGAGAATGATTCTCATTGGTTCTTGCTGAAGCTCAAACGTGCTGCGTAACACGAGAATGAACCTCATTGGTTCTTGCTGAAGCTCAAACGTGCTGCGTAACACGAGAATGAACCTCATTGGTTCTTGCTGAAGCTCAAACGTGTTGCGTAACACGAGAATGATCCTCATTGGTTCTTGCTGAAGCTCAAACGTGTTGCGTAACAGGAGAATGATTCTCATTGGTTCTTGCTGAAGCTCAAACGTGCTGCGTAACACGAGAATGAACCTCATTGGTTCTTGCTGAAGCTCAAACGTGCTGCGTAACACAAGAATGAACCTCATTGGTTCTTGCTGAAGCTCAAACGTGCTGCGTAACACGAGAATGAACCTCATTGGTTCTTGCTGAAGCTCAAACGTGTTGCGTAACACGAGAATGAACCTCATTGGTTCTTGCTGAAGCTCAAACGTGTTGCGTAACAGGAGAATGATTCTCATTGGTTCTTGCTGAAGCTCAAACGTGCTGCGTAACACGAGAATGAACCTCATTGGTTCTTGCTGAAGCTCAAACGTGCTGCGTAACAGGAGAATGATTCTCATTGGTTCTTGCTGAAGCTCAAACGTGATGCGTAACATGAGAATGATCCTCATTGGTTCTTGCTGAAGCTCAAACGTGCTGCGTAACACGAGAATGAACCTCATTGGTTCTTGCTGAAGCTCAAACGTGCTGCGTAACACGAGAATGAACCTCATTGGTTCTTGCTGAAGCTCAAACGTGCTGCGTAACACGAGAATGAACCTCATTGGTTCTTGCTGAAGCTCAAACGTGCTGCGTAACAGGAGAATGATTCTCATTGGTTCTTGCTGAAGCTCAAACGTGCTGCGTAACACGAGAATGAACCTCATTGGTTCTTGCTGAAGCTCAAACGTGCTGCGTAACACAAGAATGAACCTCATTGGTTCTTGCTGAAGCTCAAACGTGCTGCGTAACACGAGAATGAACCTCATTGGTTCTTGCTGAAGCTCAAACGTGTTGCGTAACACGAGAATGAACCTCATTGGTTCTTGCTGAAGCTCAAACGTGTTGCGTAACAGGAGAATGATTCTCATTGGTTCTTGCTGAAGCTCAAACGTGCTGCGTAACACGAGAATGAACCTCATTGGTTCTTGCTGAAGCTCAAACGTGCTGCGTAACAGGAGAATGATTCTCATTGGTTCTTGCTGAAGCTCAAACGTGATGCGTAACATGAGAATGATCCTCATTGGTTCTTGCTGAAGCTCAAACGTGCTGCGTAACACGAGAATGAACCTCATTGGTTCTTGCTGAAGCTCAAACGTGCTGCGTAACACGAGAATGAACCTCATTGGTTCTTGCTGAAGCTCAAACGTGATGCGTAACACGATGATGATCCTCGTTGGTTCTTCCGTTTACCTCAACTGATGTGTGAGTTGATCAATGTTTAAATGTGAATAAAAGCCAATTTCATTCTATTCATCATATAATGCGATCGTGTCTCTTCAGAAAATTTGGACTAAACTACTCGGTTCATATGTATTATAGTTTTACGATCTCTCTATGAACCTTTTGAAGCGTCGAAGTGTCAGTTGCGTAGCTGTCTATGGAGGGACAGAAAGCTCTCAGATTTCATCAAAAAGATCTTCATTTGTGTTCTGAAGATGAATGAAAGTCTTATGGGTTTGGAACGACATGAGGGTGAGTAAATAATGACAAATTGCATTTTTGGCCGAACTATCCCCCATGAGAGAAACACATTTTTGTAATGTTCTGCACTCCTGTGGTAATTTGTGTTTTCCACACAAGTAACTGCGTAAATGTCCCTGCAGCGTTCGGAAAGAGTTTGCTCTCTTCCAACCCCTCACACTGCCTTTGAGTTCCCAAAACAAATAATGCTTACACCAAACATTTCACGGATCAATGGCAAAGCTTGTTTTCCCCTCAAGCACCAGTTGATCCAGTAATCTACAAAGAAAACATATTAGACTACCGTCAAAAAAAGAAAAGAAAAAGCGTTCAAGTGGATGGGGTGTGGTCAAAACTTGACTTCTGAGAATTTTGTGATGGTAATGTAAGTTATGGATAGTCACAGCACTATAAAAGGTAATTATTGGCGAAGGGCGGTCTCGTTCTTGGGACGTGTGGGTGTTTGTGGGAGTCTTGTGACCTAGCTGAAAGACTGGCAACAAACACTGCAGGTGCAGCTTGAGCTCATCAGGGTTTCCGCATCAAAAGCGACTGGACTTCACTCCAGCAACACCAGACAGCCATGCCCTTGAGACCGAGGGCTTCCTCTCAACCTGGAAGAGCAAACACCTTTCCATCTCTTAAAAACATCCCAGTTCTGCGCCCGAGAGCTTCGTCGTCTCACTCGAAGTCGCCTTTGGAGGATGAGCTCTCCTGTCCGGTCTGCTGCGAGATCTTCACCGATCCCGTGGTCCTTAAGTGCAGCCACAGTTTCTGCCGGATCTGCCTTCGTCAGTTCTGGAGCAGGAAAGCGGCCAAGAGGGAATGTCCAGTGTGCAGGAGGAAGAGTTCTCTGACGGAGCCCACCGTGAGCCTGGCGCTGAAGAACGTGTGCGACGCCATCATACAGGAGCAGAAAGGGCAAGCGTCTGCGAGAGCTGGCTCAAATGCCGCCAACGGGACGTCCAAATCGGAGGCTCTTTGTGCCACTCACGGGGAGGGACTCAAACTGTTCTGCCAAGAGGATGAAGAGGTTCTCTGCTGTGTTTGTCAAACGTCCAAGAAACATCAAGGCCACAGTGTGTGTCCTTTGGAAGAGGCAGCAAACGATCTCAAGGTGATAATATTTCCAAGAATATTTCTTAGTTTTAAGCAGTTGTTTTTATTTTTTGCATTGTGGCATTATGTCTATTGTATTTACCATCTATATTCTCATTACCATATTGCATCCAGATGTTTTATTTATTTATTTAAATTTAGATTTTTTTATTTTTAGTAATTGTCTATGGAAGAAAATTAATGGCAAATGTTTTTGAAACTAAAATCTTGTTGAATTGCACAAACTAAAAAAAAAAAAAAAATGCATTGCTTTTACCGTGCTTGCATTTTAATACATTGTATTTTCAGGGCTTGCATTCTAATGGGACGAAATTCAACATTGCCGTATATTTAAACTGTGAATATTTCAATTCTTAACATTTCACACACATTTTCATTATTAAAAATTAAATAATCCATATTCACCTTTCAGATTTCACTTCCAAATCATTAATTCTGTTTAAAAATAATATTATAATATTCGCCAGGTATTTTTCAGTCCATTTTATTTCGCTTCCACAAATTCAAATTCAGGTTCAAATTCAACATTTCACACCCGGGAACCGCAGGAATAGCAGTAGAGTACCGATACATAATCTCCATCTGCTGTTAGTTTGCTCACCAGCAGGGGGTGCAAGCGTGTGTTGACGAAGACCAAAGCAACAAGTATAGAGAGCCATAAATAAAGAAAAAAAAGGAAGCGAGAGTCATTATATATTATGTTTTATATACATTAAGTGAGAGTTTATTTTATTAAATATCAAGAATCTGCATCATGACTGACACCTACATGAACACTTTACAGTTGGTTTTATGACTTTTAAGTTATTCTCTTCAAATACTATTGAAGCTAGAAACGTGTACCAATGTCGTATGTATAATTTAGAGACGGTCCCTAAATTTGCGAAATATCAAACGTCCAATGTCAAGCCAGTATTTTACTGGGAAATGTCAAAATTTGCGCGTTAGTTCATATTCTGAGTCCATCTGTTTGCCTGTAGCCTATATAGTACCGTTTACATTCCCAATAAGGTGCGAGTTTGGTCTTTTATATCACTGTATTAGTCCATCAAGCTATGTTAAGCGTTTTATATGTGATGGCAAGGGAATCCTCGAGTATGACATATTGAGGGAATCCCCTGCAGCACTGCAATATATAGTTATGGAAACTAAACAACCGAGATAAATATATGTCTACCTCAGTTTTAACGTTTGATCTGTACATCAGCATCGGGGAATAACATCATAATCTCGTTCACGGTAGACAAAAAGCTGCTTACATGTACAAAAGTAACCATGAAGACATTGAAGTAAACATATTTGCAGCTTTTGTCTTTATCAGCTTTTCCGCATAGTGGCACTGATGATCATCACACATACACTCCATTTCTGTAAATCCGTTTTTGTGAATGAAATGAATGACTCTCACCCATTGCTGGTCTTCGTGAACACGCACTTGCACCCCCTGCTGGTGAGGTCGACTAACAGCAGATGGAGATTATGAATAGGCAATATATTGCTTTTCCTGCAGTTCCCGGATGTGAAAACGAATTTGTGGAAGCGAATTTGTAAAGTGAAAAAAATGTGACCGAAAATTGCCTGTCGAATAATAAAACAGAACGAATATTTTGGAAGTGAAATCGGAATGCTGGTTATGGATTATTGAATTTCTAATAATAACAATGCATATTTTTTTCAAGTAGTGCAATTCAACAAGCTTTTTTTGTTTCAAAAACATTTGCCATTATTTTACTTACATAATTGTCTTTATTCTCAATTCTCATTATTTATTTGCACAAATTAAAGTAAGCACAATAAATACTATAAGGATCTATCAATGCAATTGAACTAATATCATATGTTAAATAATAATATAGTTTTCACATTGTGGTAATGAGAATTTTGGGGGAAATGTGCTTAATTGAAAGTAATGTGATTCTTTTTTAAATGTCAATGGTAGGATACAGATTACCTTGCTTAATAGAAAATATTGTGGAATGCAGTAAAATGAGTAATTTTCCACAACCATAGAAAACTTGATAATATCTTGGAATTTTACAAATTGAGGTCAATACAGTTTTGACCTGTAATGACATTAATAGTGAATATAAATTTTTTATATTTAATCAGAAATTGCTTTTGGGCTGCAACTTGTTGAAAAAAAAATGTTTACGAACTATCCTAGGCTCTGTTTACACCTGGTATTAGAATGTGTTTTGGTCAATCAGATCACAAGTGGACGACGCTAAATACAAGTGTAAACGGGGTCTAAAACGTTTCGAGCTTGCCCACTTTTGGCCACTTCTAAAGGTAGTTGAAACCGCATTCGACCGGATTGCTTTTGTAGTGTAAACGCTCATGTGGTCGAATGCGTTCAAACCATAGACTCTAAAAAAATATGGACGACGCCCCTTCGCTCTCTTCCATTGGTGAGAAGTGAAGCCGCCAGTGTCCCGATATGGCGCTGACATCTTGGAGCTTGAGTTTGCGCAGTAGCGATTTCGGGACCAGACCTGCGCAGTAGTGAGCAGGAAGTAAAGCCGCGAAATCAAGGCCCCGCCCTCACTGTCGGTGTGAAATAATTAATTATAGAAATTTAGATATTAAATTTAAAGCTCCAATCGCCTCAGTCCTCCGAAGATCCCGAAAAAAAGTCTGTTGGTGCTTCAGTGACTACTTCGCTCAGAGAACCTGTCAATCACAGCTGTCAATCATGACGTCACACTACCGTTTTTATAACATCAAATAACTAACTAAAAACAAACTTATTTTTAAAACAAACACTTGAATTTACATCAGCGTGATAAAAACTACAGTAAATGACAGAAACCACCTCCGGAAAAAAGATATTTGAAGTGTAATTAAATTGTTTAGTTGGTCTCAAGTCCCGCTGAATAACACAGGGAGGCAGGGTTTATGACCAGTCACCGGGGGGCGATCGAGACGTTTTGGCTTCACTTTTCAGGGCTTGTGCGGCACGCTTGGTTCAAACAGCCACAAAACACCGCCTTCTCTCTGTCTACTGACCTGTTGCGTAAATGTTATGGGAAGAGCGCTAGCCAGACGAGATTTAAACGTTGCCAGCTGGATACCCAATTTTGGTTTGAAGACGAAAAACGTTCCAAGCACAATGTTCTCTCACCATTCCTGATTTCTAACACGCACTCACCGCGTTCGGCATTGTCTTGCAGCTATCAGGGAAGAAACAAAAGCTGCTGCTCTCCGTGTGTTTTTCCGTTGTCTCCTGTCGCGTTCATATTCATAAGATCTGTAAAAACCATACATTTACAAAAAAATACAGATTTAAACACCAGGTGTAAACAAGAATGTGTTACCTTGTCTACTTGTGAACCGATCGACCAGAACGCGTCTTAATACCAAGTGTAAACAGGGCCATAGAGTTGATTTAAAGTCGAGTGAGATGTACATTTTTCTTTCTCCAGGAGGAAATGAGGCAGATTGTCATCCCACTTAAGAAAAGTCTTAGACTCCTCTATGAGGCCAAACAAGAATGTGATGACATAACAGTCCACATCAAGGTATCAACTGAGAAAGTTCCAGATTTACAAACATCATATGATACACTAACCATCAACAGAGACCTCCATTACTCAGTGCATTACCTTTTTTATGTTGGGTTCACATAGAACCAAAGGGAACAGACAGAGAAACAAATTCACGAGGAGTTTGCAGAGCTTCAAAAATTTCTTTTGAAGGAGGAAGCTGCAAGGATTGCTGTTCTGGCAGAAGAAGCAGAGACAAAGAAGCTGACGATGAAGAAAAAAACTGACTTAATCACTCGTGATATACTCACCTTTTCACAGGCTGTCATGGCCATTGAAAATGAGATTGCTGGAGATGACAGCCTCTTTTTACAGGTAATCTGCTGTGTTTGGAATGTTAACTAATCTTGTCAATTTTGTACAAATATTAGCACAAGTAACTGATTTACTTTTTCCCCACAGAACTACAAGACAGTCAAAATGAGGTAATCATACACTGCACATTTGAAAGTATTTGATCGTTTTGTTTGCATAAAATCCATCACAACTAATCTGACTTAATGTCATTACAGAGCTCAGATAACATTTCACGAACCAGAAACCATCCCCAAATCTCTAATCGATGTTGCGGAGCACATGACCTCCCTGAAGTTCGGAGTGTGGGAAAAAATGCAGAGTCTGGTGGAATTCAGTGAGTGCTCGGTTATTATAGAGCTGGATGAGCTTGTGTAAACATTCAGGGTTTCAAACGGGTTTCCTTTCGATTCACGAGTCGGAATCTGAATTAAACGTCTCTCAGGTTGAAAAGCAAGGACAGGAAGAGGAAATTACAGCAGTTCAAAGAAATTCAAAGTTCAAAGTTGGTTTGTTCAACAAATGAAGGGAGAAAAAATGTTTTCAATCTTGTAAATCTGCTTCATGTTGTTGGATCCACTTTGAACTAAATTAGAGCATTCTGAGAAATATGGTATATAAAAAGAAAATTATACAAAAATATATAAATATATTTGTATATTGCAGTATGTTAACATATTTCAATATGTATAGAATGAAATATGAATATATAAAACATTTATGTAGGTGTCATTGCCAAAACTGACTATTAATATCTTCTAAAGTTTCTGGAAATTTGAAGAATACATAGAAATTAAATGGATTATCTATTAAATTATATTTATTAATATCTACACTTACAGCAGAATTTCTAAGAATTTAATTCCATTTTATTTATACATCCTTAAAGCTGAAGTGTGTAATTACTAATGGATTTAATTACTCATAGCGTCACCAAATAGAATTGCAAAAATGTATAATCAAAAGGTTTCCAGAACACTGAACCCATCTGCCATTGGTCAAACAACCAGATATCCCCGCCCCATAACTCACGCCATTGGCTGAGCTGTGAGGATGTCCAAACAAATGGCAAAAAAACTACAAATGGCTAGTTGCAGAAAGTATTTCACACTGAAAAAGTTACATGCTTGAAAGACATTTAAGTTAAACTTTTTTTTTTTTAACACTGTTAAATAAATGTTTATATATATATATATATATATATATATATATATATATATATATATATATATATATATATATATACATTTGTTTTAATGTCTTCCCACTTTCTCCACCACTTAGCTCCAGTGACGTTGGACCCCAACACAGCCTACCCCTGTTTGTCTCTTAGCAAGAATCTAACAAGTGTGTCCAACACGGGGGTGATGAAACAGCTGCCTGATAACCCTGAGCGCTTCGACCACTTTGTTTTTGTACTGGGCTCCAAGGGTTTCACCTCCGGATGCCATTCCTGGGAGGTGGATGTGGGCCAAAATAATGACTGGGTTATTGGTGTGGTTAAAGAATCCATAGCCAGGAAAGGCAAAATCTCTGGCTGTCCAGAAGGAGGATTCTGGACCATCGCTCTCTCTGATGGGAAGTACACGGCCATGACCACCCCGCACAAACCACTCATGCTGAAGGGACACCTGGAGAGGGTTCGCGTGAAGATCGACTATAATGCTGGAGAGGTCAGCTTCTTTGACCCAGTGGATGTCACACCCATCTACACATTTAATGACCACTTTACTGAGAGGATGTTCCCTTTTTTTTGTCCGGGGGCAAATATAAATGGGAACAATCCAGGGCCACTTAAGATCTGCCCTGTGAGAGTGGCAGTTTGGAACAGTGCCTCCTGGTGACCGTTCAACAGCTATGTTGCTGTGTTCAAATATGAACATATTACTCCCATTCTTGCCTCGTTGCATTGGCTATAAGATATAGAATCGAGTTCAAACTTTTGGTCTTGGTTTTCAAGTCCACCAATAACCTCGCCCCATCTTATTCTTGCAGACATCCTCGTAAAGTCATGTTCCCACCAGATCACTTAGATCCAGTGATCTTGCTCTCTTAACAGTGCCCAGAACTAGATCTAAACACAAGGGTGATTGTGCGTTTGCTGTGGCCTGTCCCAATCTGTGGAGTAAGTTGCCACTAGCTATTAGAATGACGCCGACTTTGGCCATTTTTAAGTCCAAGTTAAAAACTTACCTACTCTCTTTGGCATTTTAAAAGTGGTTTGTATCTTATGATTGTGCTACTTGCTTTACATTTTTATTTTTACTATTTTGATGTATTATCTTTTGTGTCTACTTTGTAAAGCACTTTGGTCAACTTAAGTTGTATTTACACAGTGCTATATAAATAAAGAAACAGAACAGATGTAATTTTCTTCTGCGTCAGAGCTGTCCAGTAAATACCTGCTGAGACTAATTTTCCGATGTAAAACAATCTCTTAACTACACTCATAAAAACAAAGATTCTTTATTGGAATTGATGGTTCCATGTAGAATCTTTAACATCCATGGAATCTTTCCATTGCACAAAAGGTGTCAAGGTTGGGTGAGGGGATGAGATGAGGACTTGACGCAGAAAATAGGCTTTTTATTTGTAATTTAAAAACAAACAACGGCAACAGGACTATACACTATGGGTGTATATATACGATGACAAACTGGCACAGGACTGCAAAGACAAGGAGAATAAGTAGGAGAGCAAATAAAGCAGGAAACGAGGAAGGACAGGTGGGGCAAATTAACCAATAATCAAATAACAAGAAGGGCAGGGTTAGACAATAGACAGGAGAGCACATGGCACAAGGAAACATACATGACAAGCCATGTGCTTACAACAAACATGACAAAAACAAGAGCACATGGTCAGCAAACACCATCACAAGCCATGTGCTAAAACAAAACATGACACGAACACGCAGCCAGAGAGCCCTCACCGAATGAGTGTCCACACAGCCCAAGACAAGAAGAAACAACTCAGCCGAAAGAAACACGAACCACGTGCTAAGCCGAAGACAATACACACGTGGACAGAAGAGTGTACGGTCCAAGCGAACTCGAAACCGGATTCTCGCAACAGAAAACACGGACATTTATGAATGTCCGCACCCCGACACAGAACCCAAAGCAAACACGAAGTGCCGGGATCCAAACACCACGCTCTGAACACAAATCAACTCACCACGGAGACGAAAGAGAGTGAACTCGGAACCGCACGCTCAGAATGAAAAGACCGAAGGAGTGTCAGGGCTTTGCCACCAAACAAGAATTAACCAGGCCGAAGTGACAGAGCCCTGATAAAAGGTTCTTTAGATTTGTAAAATGTTATTCACACTAAGAAAAACATGATTCTTTTAAGAACTGTAACATTCTTCGGAGAACCGAGAATGGTTCTTAGAAAACCCCATTTTTGGTACCTACATTTTGGCACCTACAGAGTGTATTATCCTCTATTAGGTCATTACTCACTGAGACTAACTACAATGACTTTGAGATTTTCTTCCACTGTGGACCCAGTTTAGGCTTCCACCCTTGTATGTTGCAGCATTAAAGAAAGACTCGGTTCTCTCACTAGCATTTATTCAATGGACAGAACTCTTTACCATTCCTTGGAGAGATTGAGCAAAGATAAGTATGCTTATTCTTTATATAGTAGTTGTCAGCCCATGGTGTTTACGTTCATGACACAGACTGACAATTACTTATTTTATCAACTTTTTCTCGGAGCTGAAGTTCCCATTATCAGTGTCAACCCAACGGCTAGCCTTGAATTCCCCACCCCGTAACAGTTCTTTATCTTAACTCAGTGGATAATGTTTAGCCAAAACACATCACTTGTTTTTCTTCTTAACCCAGATAGACCCACAATTCCAAGACAAATCTTCTAATAAAAGCAAAACTAATTTCAAGCATTTAAAGGGATGGTTTGGAGTAAAATCAACCTAGGGTCCTTTGCACCATGACCTCAAGCCAAATTATTTTTTTTTCTTATTGAAATGGTGAATGCACAAAAAGTTCAGAAAAATGACAATATTGCAGTATTGTTTGTTTAGTTAGTTTTACTGTATTGAACACAGAATCAAGTTGCCATGGAGTCTGTCATAAAAATGAATGACTGTGCTTATCACTTTTTATATGATGGGTACTACAGGCCATCTGGATTAGCACTTCATTGGCCTTCCTTAGGGAAGACTGGTTTGTTCCTCTGTTTTACCAGGGCATAGTTTTTCCAGTGTAATCCATGAATCCACCATGCTGATTCTCAGTAAGGCTGCCAAAGACACGTATCATCCCCTCCACACTTGTCCTGGTGTCGATATGTGCCTGGTGTGGACAAACAGAGAATAACATGCAATTAAAATTGTGTAATGTTGTCAAACAGAAACCACCTGTGTGCTTTTGTGCCTCATTTTTGGTTTCTGAGACTCCAGAGTCATTTTAATGATGAATATAAGCATTATGCATCATGCTGATTTTTAAAAAAAATTTGAGAGATGATTATGAACAAAATTTCAACTTAACACTCTTAGAATGTACTTCTAAGAGACCTCAAACATTTATTTCTAAAGTGTTCAAAATGACCCCAAACAGAAATGGGTTCTAGAGCGGATAACAGTCACATTTATGAAAAAACTGCAAGGTGAAATCTTCAATCTACCAACTAGGTTTTCATTTCAGAGGAACATAAAATTTAAATAGAAAATTAGTTAAATTAAATTCACCCCATTACAGCAAATCACCTTTATTACTGAATCTAGATTTACCTTATCTCCCCCCATGTCTGTCTTCACGTATCCTGGGTGAATGGAAATGCAGAGGATCTCATCTGCCTTTAAGTCCCTAGCAGTATACACAGTCAACATGTTTAGACCTGCCTGAAAGGAAAACAGATGCATGACAAAGTTTAACACTGCAAACACTTCTAATTTGTTTTTCAGTTTCAAATAAGTTGACAGTGTTTGTTAAGAACGTATGTTCAGGCAGTATAGTAGTCAATGAGTAGATGAATTTGAAACACATTTCCAAATATCTGATTTTCATCGAGTTTAAAACCACATTTCCTGCCTGTCTCAAAAGAGCCTTCTTGTGTACCTTGCTGATACTGTATGGGAAGAGTGGGAATGGCTCTGGCAGTGATGGCATGATGACCATAGATGATGCATCTGTGGAGATGTTGATCACAGCTGCTTTATCACATGACATCCCTGGTTTGCCACTGGCTTTTGCTGCTGCACGCAGATACGGCAGGTACTCCTGATTAAAGACATTCACAACCAAGTGTTTTAGATATTGCAAGAAATCAAGTCTTGTTTTAGATTAGTCTTGTTCCCCAAAACTCTTTCCATTACCCTAATGACAAATAAAGGTCCTATCACGTTGGTGTTGAAGGCTTGGATCATGTCCTCAACGGTGGTGCTCCACATGGATTTTTGTGGCAAC